>PVJL010000034.1:380954-789703 GCA_004026885.1 Lyroderma lyra
AAAAAAAAAAAAAAAAAAAAAAAAAAAAAAAAATCAATAGAAGAAACTGTCCCTGAGGAAACCCAGACATTAGACAAACTGGACAAAAATTTTAAACCAGCTATTTTAAATATTTAAGATCTAAAGGAAACTATATCTAAAGAACTATAGCAAAGTATGAGAATAATATCTCATCAAATACAGAACGTCCATGAAGAAATAAAAAAAAAAATAATAATAATAATTCTGGAGTTAAGAAGAATAAATAAAATGAACATTTCACTAGAGGGTTACAATAGATTTCAGCACAATAATCAGTGACCTTGAAGGTAGGTCAATTGAGATTACTCAGCCTGAAGAACAAAGAATGAAGAATGAAGAAAAGTTAGCAGAGTCCCAGAGACCTATGGGACACCATAAAACATACCAACATATATATAATAGAAGTGTCAGAGGAGAGGAAAGAAATAAAGAAAAATTTCTGAAGAAATACTGGCAGAAACAAACCCAAATTTGATGAAAAACATCAATTTATAAATCCAAGAAGCTCAAATAACTCCAATGATAAACTCACGCGATCCACAAAGAGACATACCATAATCAAGCTGCTGAAAGACAACAACAAAGAAAGAATCTTGAAAGAAGTGAGAAGCAACTCATCATTAACAAGAGATCCTCGATAATAATAACAGCTTAATTTCTCCTCAGAAACCAGAGGCCAGAAGGCAGTGGGATGAAATATTCAAGACGCTGGAGGGAAAAAAGAATGTTAAACAAGAAATCCCATATCCAGCAAAACTATCACTCAAAAGTGAAGGAAAAATTTTCTTTATTATAAAAATACATTTTTATTGTTAGACTTATTAGGGTGACATTGGTTAGCAAGAGTTACATAGGTTCCAGGTGTACAATTTTACCCTTTCCCTCTTCTCCCACCCCCTTCTCCCACCCCCAAATAACCATTAAACTATGGATTGTGTCCATGAGTTTTTTGTTTGTTTATTCTTTATTAAATGTGAAGGAAAAATTAAGACTTTCTAGATAAATAAAAACAGAGAATCTGTTAATTGTAGACCCACCCTACAACAAATACTAATGGGAGAGCTTCAGGCTAAAATAATATCTTTGACACTATAGTAACCCAAGCACACATAAAGAAGTAAAGTGCATTGATAATGGTAATTACTTAAAGAAGTCAAAAATATAGTATAAATGTATTTTTTTGTTTATAATTGCATTTTTATATTTAATTTAAAAGACAACTGAATGAAGCAAGAATTATAAATCTATGTTGATGGGCACACAATCTATAAAGATACAATTTGAATGACAATAATGACACAAAGAAGGAGAGAAGGAATGGAGCTATATAGAATCAAAGTTTTTATATATTATTGAAAAAAATCAAGCTAGTAATAATCCAAACTTGAATGTTACAAATTAAGATGTTAGTTGTAATACCCAGGGCAAACACAAATAACAAAAATAAATAAGAGTAAAACATTACACCATATACAAAAATTAACTCAAAATAGACCAAAGTCCTAAATGTAAGACCTAAAAGTATGAAACTTTTAGAGGAAAGCATAACATGACATTAGATTTGACAATGATTTATTGGATATGACACCAAAAGCAAAGGCAACAAAAGAAAAAATATTAAAATTTTTTGTGCATCAAATAAAACTATCAGTAAAGTGAAAAGGAATGGGAGAAAATATTTGCAAGTCGTATATCTGATAAGGGATTGATATCCAGAATATACAAAAAACTCCAACAACCCAACAACACAAATAAAAAATTTGATTAAAAAATGGGCAAAAGACATTTCTCCAAAGATATACAAATAGCCAGCAAGCATATGAAATATGCTCAATATCACTAATCATTAGAGAAATGCAAATCAAAACCATAATGAGATATCACTTCACACTCATTAGGATGGCTGCCATAAAAAATAAAACACAAAGAAAAATAACAAGTGTTGACAAAGATGTGGAAAAACTGGAACTCTTGTACACTGCTGGTGGGAATGTAAAATGGTACAGGTGCTATGAAAAATAAAATGGCAATTGCTCAAAAAAATTAAAGCTAATTATCATACACTCGAATTAATTCCTTTTCATATTATACCCAAAAGAAGTAAAAACAAGTCCTCAGATTATCTGTACACCCATGTTCACTATAGCACTATTTCACAACAGCCAAAAGGTAAAGTAACCTGAGTGTTCATTGACAGATGAATGGATAAACAAAATGTGCTATATACACACAATGGAATATTACTGAGCCTTAAAAAAGGAAGGACATTCTGACACATGCTACAACATGGATGAATCATGAGGATATTATGCTAAGTGAAATACGCCAGTCACAAAAGAACAAATACTGTATGATTTTTACTTATATGAAGTTACTAGAGTAGTACAAATCATACAGACAGAAAATAGAATGGTAGTTGCCCAAAGATAAGTAGAGGAGGGCATGGGAATTTATCATTTAATAGGTAGAGAGTTTCAGTTTTGCAGGATGAAAGCAGTTCTATGGATGATGATGATGATGGCAGCACAATAACATGAATGTATTTATTATCACTAAACTGTACACTTAAAAACAGTTAAAATGGTAAAGTTTATGTTTATATGTATTTTATAACAATTTTTTTAAAGTACAGAGTGCTTTTCTACAATTTCTACTGTCAAAGAAAAGCAAAAATGATCACCAATGTCCAGTATAGCTCATAAACCTATAAGGAAGATCCTCGTTGCACTGCTCAAATGTCCATTTCCTCTGCTGGAGCTACTCAGCAATAGCAGTGTTTTAATTTCCTCCTCCTTCCCAAACCCATCACTGGAGAAGGGGGAAAAACTGGCTAACAAGACAGAAAGGAAAAAGTAAAGGGAGACTAATGAGAATGTTTCAGGAATACCACTTCCCTGTAGTTCAATATTCTTTTCTGTAAACTAGGGGAAATAATACAGTGCTTACCTTTTCAAAGAGCTCTTGTAAGGAGTAAGTTCATGTATATAAAATATTTAAGAGTGCTTAGCACATAGTAAGTGCCCTATAAATGTTAGCTATCAATATTATTGCCCAGGAAATCTCAACAACATCTTGTTTTGACTACAACCTTTATCTCAGCTCTCTCTCTATCTTGAACACCAACTCTCCAGCTATTTAAAAAAAAAATCTCCAGCTGGATATTCTCAGTGGACCATGATATTAACTCAGTCATCAAAGGCAGACCTGGGACTTAACTGTTAAGATTCCTTCCTCTCCCTCACCCTCAACATCTAACCTTTCACCAAGCCCTGTAGACTCTTTTCCTCTTGAAACCATCCCTTCCTCTTTAACCACACTGCCCCTCTCCCACTTAGTATCATCACTTCTTCCAGGATGACTTACGTAGATTCTGACTAGTTTTGGGGACTCCAATCTCAGCCCTCTCTGATCCATCCACAACTGCTACAGGGATCTATTAAAACAAAAATCTAATAGTGGGTATATGAGTATTTTCTATGTTGACTTTTTTAAAAAATTTATACTTTCAAAATAAAAAATTTTAATTTCAATGAAAAAAAATGAAAGAAGAAACAAAGTGTTCCCCCAAGAGTGGTGGTTTAGGGAGCAGAGAGCAAGAGAAGAAAAAAAACTGGAAAAGGGCACAAAGAAATTTTGGAGAGTGATAAATACATTATTTTTATGGTGGTGATAGGACTTCAGGTGCATACCTGTGTCAAAACTTATCAAATTGTATAATTAAGTAAGTGCAAGTTATTGTATATCAATTATTCCTTAATTTAAAAATTTAAATGGGGGGGGGGGAATAAGAGTAAGTGCATCAAAAAAACCTTTAAAAATAAATCTTCCCTTGCTTAAAATACTTCAATGGCCCCCTTATCCTTACAACTCCTAACCATGATATAAAAGCCCTACCTCCTCTCCTGCCATTTCCTCAGAGGTACCCCTGAGTCCAACCAAATAAATTTACTTACAGTCATTTGGTGGTCTAGCATTCTTAGCATAAGCTAATGCTGTTCTTCTATGTTCTCTTACCCATTCTCTATCTAATGCTCTCTTATTTAATTCAGGCATTTCTCCCTGATGAATGCTTATCCTCAGGCTGGGTTAGGTGCCTCTCCTCAGGCTGGGTTAGGTGCCTCTCTTCTCTGCTTCCATAGCACCTGGTACAGACTTCTATCACAGCATTTCAAGTATTGGATTAGTACTTTTCTGTCTCTCCTATTAGATTATAAATTTGAGAGTAAGGTCTATGTTTTTCATACTCAGTCCCTTGGATTGTTCCTAGAATGTAGTAAACATTCAAAATAGATGCTGAACTAAAAGGAAGGGAAGAAAAGCATTTAAACATCCCTTGTATCAGCTGATTCTCTGACCAACCCTATTAATCTTCCTGTTAAAATCTGAGGCTTGGAGAAGTTAGGTGACTTGCTCAAGGTCACACCCACAGTAAATAATGGAGCCAAGCTTTCAACCTAGGCTCTTCAGACCCCTAGGCATGTGTACTTTCCTGTATTTGTGAATTCCTCACAGTGCCTAACCCAAATGACTCTTTAGAGTAAGTGATCAATAATTATCTGCTACTTTCATGTTTACTGGCATTTTCAACTAGTTCTAAGGGAATTTCCATTGCTTTGTTGCACATTACAACATCTAAGACTTCAAAGAATCACAGTATTCAGTGAAAGTGACTTTTCTTATCTAAACTTGCTTTTTATCTAAAAAGATGAATAGAAAAAGATAAATAGAAGAAAAAATATCCAACTAATAGAGGACAGTTTAAAGAGGGTGGTTTCTATGGATGCTACCATCTAAGAAGAAATGAACCTGAAACAGTTCACATGCTCAGGAGCAAGAATATTTAAGATAGCTGGGGTTTCCACTAACTTCCAAGAGAAATCAAGGCGTTTCAGGTATACAGCGCAATAAACTTTTCACCTTTTCCCCCATATATCCATCTTAAAAACTAAATAACTCAAGATGCTCTAGTTGCCATTTCCTCAGCAATCCTCAGATCTGAATCAATTTCTGCCCTGACATCAATTACTTCACCAAGGGAATCTTTCTGTGGGTTATAGAAGCTATTCTTCAAACAAATATTTATTGAGCAGCAATCGAGGGACCTGCACTTTTAGGCTGACAAGGAATACAGGAAGTCAAACTGCAGTCCTTGTGAGCCATATATTAAAAGGTTAGAAACAGGAGTGTAACATAACAATTCAAAAATAGCCAGAGGCAGGAATTAGAAAGGTCTGCTACGAAAAACAATGTCCTTGACCCAGTTTTGAAAGACGTGCTAAATTTTTAAGTTCTCTCACCCTTCCATGATTAGGAGCTAAGCTCTGTATCCTCCTAACCTGTTTCTGCTGCCACTTTCTTTCTCTAATTCCTAGAGGTCACAGTATGCTAGAAGGATTGGGAATCACAAGAGATGCAGAAGCTCCCCATGAGGGTGCTTAGAAGTCTAGTAGTCCTTTTCTTACTTCACTCATTCATTTAACATATTTATTCAACTCCTATGATATGCTAGACACTGTTACCCAAAGTGTAAACAAACAGACAGGACCCCGGTTCTCGTGTAGCTTTCAACTTAATAATCTGTAATAGTATTTCACTTTACCGAAGAACTGACTTACTGATACCTGAAACAAACTCTCAGAACCTCAGAATCCTAAGGGACTGCAGATTAACGTCCTCGTTTTTCACATGGGGACCTGAAGCCCGAAAGTGACTCGCCCAAGGTCACACTGCACGCGTGATAGAACAGGGACTAGAACCTAGGTCTCCCGCAACTCCAATCACTGCTCCGTGAGAGGAAGCGGTCACAGGTGGTGACTAAGGAAAAACAAACTTCATCAAATTTAGGTCCGATGTGACTCTCCCTCTCTTCCAAAGAGGGGGAAGCTACCGCCACAGCGAGGGTAGAGAGGTGGGAAGTTGCCTCAGTTTTTCTGCAGAGAAGCGGCCGCGAGGCGCGGCTGCACACGGTCCCTTCCCGCACTTCCTTCCATTTTTCTCCCGCCCCGCCCTCTCGGATTCCAAACCCAGGGCCCGACAGACGACCGTACAAAATTACTCCTTCACTCACAAGGACTCGCACAAGAAACGCCATTTTCCTCAACCACCATTTCCGGGTGAAGAGTGTGCTTCCGGAGTGCCAGCTACCGCCACCCACTTCACCAGTTCGTCCTTTCGCCGGCGGGTGCCAGACAACGGTGGCGCAGGCGCACCAGAGGCCGCGGCGCGCACGACGCGCGCTTTCCGCGCTGTGCACGAGGCTGCCGAGCCCCGCACTGCCCCGGCGCGCCCCTCCGGCGCTCGCTCAAGTCTACGCCAGAGACGTCATAGAGGCTTAAGTCCTCCTTGACCTCTGACCTCGGGGTTTTCACAACTCTCTTAATCCACCCCTCACCCAGCCTCACTGCTCAGCGTCCCCTTGTCAGAGCTTCTCCTGCCTAGACTCTACCCCAACGAAGACCTCCCCCGCTTTTACATTGGAGTGGAAAAGAATAGGATTTTGGGGGATCCCAGTTTCTCCCTAAAAAGAGTCTGAGACGAGGTGGTAAAGGAACACGGGAGGGACACGGCTGAGTCCTTAAGTTAGGGAAAGAAGATGGTCACGTGCTGATCTGAGGCCTGAAAAGGAAGGAACTTGGGGGATTTTTGGTGGTTTCGTTGATTAATGAGAACATCTTTGAGTATTCACAGGAAATGATTGTAAAGATGAAACTGCAAAAGAAAGAATCAAGGAGTAAAGAGTTCCCTGAGGAGGTGTGAGTGAACCGCCTTGGCTAGAGGACCTCTTCCTTTGTATCCCAAGAGCAGTAGAGGAGAGAAATGTCAATGTGTCAGTGCTCCTGGGGTTGGCTGGGAACAAAGGGACAGAATGTTGACAAATTTCATTCAGTCAACAAAGACCCATTGAATGTTCACTAGGTGCTGGACACAGGACAGTTGTGAATACTGGCTTCATGGAGTTCATTGACTCCAAAGAAGGTATACAAATAGTCAATAAGCTAATGAAAAGATCACACACAATGAAATACCACTTCACACAACCACTAGATAGCTATAATCAAGCAGAGGTGTAATAACAAGTGCTGGCTATGATGTGAAAAAGCTAGATCATACATTGCTGATAGGAATGTAAAATGGTGTAGCTGCTGTGGAAAACAGTCTGGCTATTCCTCAGAATGATAAACAGAGAATTACTATATGACCCCTAGGTATACACTCCTAGGGGTCATACGGTAATTTCATTCCTAAGTATACACTCAAAACATACGTCCACATAAAAACGATGTTCATCACAGCATTATTCACAATAACCAAAAAGTAGAAGCAACCTAAATATCCATCAATTAATGAGTGGCTAAATAAAATGTGGTATATCCAGAAAATGGATAGTTATACAGCAATAAAAAAGCATGAACTGACACATGCTACAACCCTTTTGTTATGCTTAGCAAAAGAAGTCAATCACAAGAAGCTACATGTTACATGAGTATGATTCCATGTCTGTGAAGAGTTCAGCCATCCACTCTCATTTCAGATTAAAACAATTCCTCAGCCTTATTACCAGAATTGTTTTAATCTGAAATTTTTAATTTATGCCATTCTGTGTTCTCACCATTCTATTATTTCAGCTTTCATTCATTACTCCTAGTACACCTGTCATTCTACCCTGCTGAGGCCTCCAGGCTTTTTAACTCCTCTTTATAGTCTATCGAACCTCTCCTCTCTTCTTCTCCTATCTAGCCCAGACCATATGGGTTATCACTTAATTGTTCTCTTGTCACTATTAACTCCTTTGCTCAAATGTCTTTCTATCTTGTCCACCTAGAAAGACCCCAACCCTGTAATTGTGAATGTATTCCATGTTTGCATCTAAATTATCAAGTACTATTGGAGAAATCATGTAAGGGGCATATTGGTGCCATCAACTATGATTACCAACCTTGATTATGCTCTACTCTGCCCCTTTCTCCAAACCTGCTATTTATAACTGTGCTAGATCTATACGGCTGCCATAGCAAACAAACAAACAAACAAAAACCCATGAAGCAGGTGGCTTGAAACAATGGAAACATATTGTTTCACAGTTCTGGGGGCTAAAAGAAAGAAATCAAGGGGTTGACAGGACTATGCTCTAGATCTGAAGGCTCTAGGGGAGGATAGTTTCTTGCCTCTTCCTAGCTTCTGGCATTTGCCAGTAATCCTCATGTTTCTTCCTTTACAGCTGTACAACTCCAATTTCTGACTCTGTCTTCACACAGCCTTCTCCCTGTGTGCCTACTACCCCTTTGTCTCTTCTCCTCTTATAAGGACCCCAGCCATACTGAATTAGCCCCACCCTAATGACCTTATCTTAACTTGATTACAACTGCAAAGACCTTCTTTCCAAATATGGTCATATTCACATATATGGGGGTTAGAATTTTAACATATCCTTTTAGAGACACAATTCAACTTATAACAGAAAACTTTTCCACGTTCCTCAAACCTTGACTCTGACCCCTTCTGACTGTCTCTGAACAAATGGCTTCACCTCCTACTTCACAGAGAAAAATAGAAATTAGAAGTCTTCAGAAGGAAACTCAACTTCTCACCACTAAACCAAAAAAAAGGCTTTCATCATGTGATGTATCCTTTCTTCTTTTTACATTTCATTGAAGAATTCTAGCTTTTCTTATTTAAAGCTAATTTCTTCAGAGTTCTTCAAATTTTACATGACTAAAACTGACCTCATCATCATTTTCTCAAAATCTATTTCTTCTTCTGTGTTGTTGTAGTTGTTGTTGTTGTTGAATAGCACACTATTTATCCAGTTTCCCAAGTTAGAAAAACAAACAAAAACACCCAAAGAAACTAAAAACACAGGATTCCCTTTTGACTTTGCTTCTCCCTTACTCTTTCCATTCCAATACTCCCCAAGTCCTGTTTAGCAGAACAGAAACAGTTTCCTTGGGTTTGTATACTACATGTCTATTATTTCACATTTAGGGACCCACATTATACTAAATTGACTCAATTGAGTTCCCAGCCACCTACAACACTATCTCCCATCTGAAGTTGTGAAACCACATTTGTTTCACATCCTGTGTTTGTGTGGTTGGTTCATGCATTTAAATATATAATTTGACTTTTCCTCCTGTTATTTCATCTCCTTTGATTTGGCCTATCATAAGCTTATCATCCTAACATCCTTTGGGATCTTTATGTTCTCTTTCATTCCTACATGAAACTTGAGGATATGATCATCGCAAGGTAAGAGAATTTAATATAAAGTGCTAAGCACAGTACCTGACACGTAATAAGCCTTCAATAAACTTTAACAATTGTGGTGGTTGTCATTATTCCAACATTCAGCACAGAGCCCGGGCCATAGTAGACTCTTAATATTTATTGAGTAATGAATGAATGAATCAAATCAATTAACCAAAGACTGATGGAATGAATGAATATCTCCTCTCCTGAATCCCAACCCCAATAAATTTGATATTATTATCCCTCTTTTACAGATCAAGAAATTGAGTCTCAGAGAAGTTAAGTAACTTCCCCAAAGTCACTCAGCTGGAAAGTGGTGGAACCAAGGCTGCAACCTAGGTCTACCCAACTCCCAAGCTTAGGAGTGCATGACTAACCCCTCCCTTCTCTGCTTTCTTACATCTATATTCAGATTGGAAGAACTAGTTGTGAACTCAGAAGGAAGTCTGAGAGGCTTCCCAAGGTTATGTGTTCCAAGCTTTAGAAAAGTTGAGTTCCCTGGTGGTGTAATGGCTAGGCTTCAGTGCTCTCAACACTGCGGCCTGGGTTCGATTCCCAGCCAGGGAACTACCCACATTTAAAAAAAAAAAAAAAAGAAGTTGGTTCTCCTGTTTGTGGAATAGGCCAAGAGATGGACATCAGAGCACTGAAATCCTCGCCTCTTGCCTCCCCTATGGACTCCCATTTTTCCTGCCCTAAGCAATATGCTTAACTGTTTCTCCCTAAGAACTAACAACACTGTGTATCCCCAAGTGGATAGATACTTTTCAGACCAAGGAGCCAAGCCCTAGGTAGTTAATTCGACTCCTTGCCAGAACTGGGGTCAGTGGAGTTGGGAGGCCAAGAAAAGAAGCAAGAATTGTACAAAGAACCCTGAGACCTGTAGGAGACCTGTAGTTACCTCTCTGGGTGTCGGTTTCCTTACCTGTAAAAATAGGGAATAATATATCTTGCCCTGCTTGCTTCATGGGACTGCTTGAGGCAAATTAATGATAATAGCTAATATTTACTGAGTATCACCTCTGTGCTAACTACTGCTGTGTTGTCTTTCATATCTTCACAGTTAGCCCAATGAAATAGGTATATTATAGACACCACCTGCCACCTTTTCTTTTCTCACAAACAAGGAAACCAAGGTTCATGGAATTAAGTTACTTGCCCAAACCATCTAACTTTAAGTGACAGTTCCGCAATTTGAAACGGGGCTGCCCTTTGAGCCCAAGATCACAGCTGGGAGAGTGTTTGTGAACTCTAAGGAATGATATAAGCCTTGTACTGTTTTGCACAAGAATGTACTATACAAGTCTGCAGCTTGTTATGATTGAGACTGGAGGAGGGTGCCTGATGGAGATCATTTTCCAAGGAGGCAGTTGAATAGATCAGATGGTTAGGATGGAAGGGCTATTTCTACTCACCCCACAATTATCTGCTTGGATCACCACAGTCTGAATGGGAAAGAGAGGGGGGCACACAGTCTGAGTGGCTCTTTAGTGAAGATAGTCCTAGGGCAGGTTGAGGTGAAAGAGGAAGCTCCTTGGCTCTCAAACCAGAGCCACAGCAGTCAATTCAATGCCCAGGAACAGCACGGTGGTGAGATGACATGAAGCTCTCTGATGGGGCGAAGGCAGGGAGCAGTTCCAATTCTGTAAGACTTTCTAAGAAACTAGGGACACACAGCCCAGAAAACAAGTGTGTGTAGGAGCCAGCCCCACGTGTGACCCCCGCGTCCCTTGCCCCTCTGCCCTTGGGTTTCCAGCCACCCAGTTTCTACACTGCTCTCCCTGTATCCATAGCCCACTGCTTGGCTCCCTGAGCACCTCCCTTCCAGGCTCACTCTCCTCTCACACACACCAGAACTCTTGTCTGCAGTGTCAGCTCCTCTGTTTATTTCCAGAGCTTGCAGGCCTGCCACCAGCCAAACACAACGAAGCCTGGCCAGGGAGGGCAAGGCTCCAGACACAGGCTGGTTCCTCGGGGACAGGTAGCAGCCTTCAAGCCAGGGAGGCAGCTTGAAGGTAGGCTTCTCATTGCCTGGGGCTCCTGCTTTAGGTCCTGACAACCCAGATTTCAGGTCTAGAGGGAAGGGACAAAAGATCTGCCCATAGCTGGGCAGGAATTCCCACTGTTGAAAAAGCTTTGGCTAGGAGCCCTGGAAATCAAAGACCCAGCTGGAGAGAGGTGGGGAAAATTTTGAGGCCCCCATGGATGAGAAACAGAGGCCAAGACGCCTTTCTCCTGGTCCTCCCTTTCTTCAACCAGGCAGAACCTGGTCTTAGGCCCTTAGAACCAAAACTCCTGTGCCCAAGTTTCCCTACCATAGGGCTCTGCTCCCATCCCAAAAGTTCATGTCTTATGTGCCCCACCCCTAAAGATTCTTGTGGAAGAAAGAGAAG
The DNA here is from genome assembly GCA_004026885.1 of Lyroderma lyra. NCBI lineage: Eukaryota > Metazoa > Chordata > Mammalia > Chiroptera > Megadermatidae > Lyroderma > Lyroderma lyra. The sequence continues at coordinate 392,615 of PVJL010000034.1, forward strand.
TGGGCATTTAGCCTGGGCCAAGCCCCAAGCAGAAAACATTGTCAGAATGTGGCTGGCATTGGTCTGCCTGAGGTTAGTGGGAAGGTTATTTATCTAATGTATAATTATGTATTTATGTAATATAGAATGTAAAGGAGAGGGGCTCCAGCTCTGTTTCTGGAGATGGGGTTGAGGAGGTAGGAGGTGATGAATGGAGTGAGGAGTAGTGAAGGGACGGAGCTGGAGGATAGTAAGGCCACAGATAAGACTATACGAGGAACAGTCATCAGTGGCAAAAAGGAGATGTCTCAGTAGGGGAGGAGGACGTGTCTGCAGCCCAGGTTCCCCAGTTGGAGGTGAAGGGCCCTTTAAAGGGTGGTCAGTTCATTTTGTGAGTATGGAGCAAGGGTGATACAAGCAAATGAAGTGGGGATGATTTTGGAGGAAATGAAATCCCCAATTTCCCTCCCATTTAGGGATCCATTTCAGAGACAATCAGCTTGACTAAGAAATGCCAAAAATTAAAAAATTAAAAAATTAAAAAATATACATATAAAGAAAAAAAAAAAAAAACACAAAAAGAAATGCCAAAAAGAAAACTTAACTCTGTTGCCAGGCCCCAGTGGAGCAGATGGAGCACCAGACCAATGGGCCTTTGGAAGGAGCTAGAATGGGGTTAGAGGTAACACTGGCCCTGCTCAGCCTGGACGCTCTGTCCTCTTCTGCTTCAGTTTCTAGGGCTGGGAATGGGGACTGGGCCTGGAAACCAGGTTTATACATGAGACAACCCAACTCCCCTCCCCAGGTCAGTCATTCTTTGAGAGGTACCTGGGTCCCCTGGAGCAAATAATAAATCTGCCACAGTTTTAGGAGCAGTTTTGCTTTTTATCTCATCAGTGTACATTTTAATCTAACAGTCTAACAGCCCCGCATTCCTCATCCCTGTCCAAGCCCTCTCCCCCTCGTTCCCACCCCTGCCCAATCAGCATCACATCTACCCCAGGGGCAGAAAGTCACCAGGCACCATGGTGATTCAAGGAGGGGGTGGCTCCTGTGGCTCTCCCAAGAAGAACCCTTCCTGGAGAGTCAGAGTCAAGGAGGCCCAGGTAAGGAGAGGTTGTGGGCTGGGTCTCAGTCCCATTCAGAGTCTGTCTCCCTGAGCCTGTCCCTGCCAGTCAGAGCAGCAGAAAGGCAGAAATCCTCAGACAGGGAGAATTGTGGGTAGAAAGGGACCTCTTGCCCAAGTTCCACTCAGAGAGTGAGCAAGGCCATTAGAATCCCCTTTCATGGCGGCTCTGTCGATGCCCTCGGCCACAGCTTCCTGACCCCTCTGTGACCCCACAAGAGTGAGAAGGGGGTCTTGTGACCAGCATCCTGGGGATGTGCCACCCATGAAGACAGCAAGTGCTGCTACCTGCAGCCACAAGACTCCACGACCATGTCTTCATACTGCTTATAGACCACGTTGTTGGCAGAGTCAATGAAGAGGATGCTGATGGGACTCAGCCGCGTGGGCACGCAGCAGGTGGGTGGGGTGGACTCAGGGTCCATGGAGTTCATCAGGGTCTGGATGACGGCATGGTTCGTGGGCTCCAGGTGGGAGCGCAAGGGAAACTCACATAGCCCCTCGCAGTGGAAGGCCTCGTACTCAAGAGGTGCGATGATCCAGTCGTCCCAGCCCATGTCCTTGAAATTGACATGCAGCGCCTTCCGACTGCAGCGGGCCTTGGGGTTCTTGCTGGGCCTCTTGCCCTGGCGCGTGGCCAGGGGAGCCCTTCGTTTTCGCCGCTGGCTGAACAAGTATTCATATACAGTCTTATCATCCTGGCCAGAGCGGGCCTTAATCTCATTAAAGAACAGGTCCCGCTTCTTGGTGCGACCGAATACCAGGAACAGGGCCTTCTCATGGACCTGACGGGCAGCCCGGTCAAAGCCCAGGCCACGGAGGTCCATAGCCCGGCCCCGTTCCCAGGCCTCCAGCTCCAGACACAGCTGGGCCGAGTTCTTAAAGTTTCGGAAGAGCTTCCAGATGTCGAACACCTCCCAGCCAGATCCGTCCGGGCCTGGCACGGAACGCACATCCAGCAAGGCTGCCGGCTGCCGGCCGCTGGGGCAGCTGGACAGCTTCAGCTGGGCAACTCGCCCGCTACTGGGGGCCACTGGCTTGGCTGTGTCCGAGGGCTTCCTCCGCAAGATCCGCAGCTCGGCTCCTAGCAGTCCATCCTTCTCCAAGGCACTAATGTCAAACACGTACCTCTGCTTCCTGACCACAGGACCTCGGTCATCTAGAAAGAACAACCAGAAGTCATTTCCTGCAACCTCATCAAGAAAGCCAATCACCTCAAGGCCTCAGGAGAGGGCCACAGCTCTCTTCTCGTCCAGAGAGCTTTCTTTAACCTCTTCCCCACTCTGGCAGAAGCCAAAACCTAAACCACTGAGAGCGTTTTTCAGAATAAGGGAGTGTCCTACACAGCTGACCAAGTAGTGTTATCTGCAGATGTGGCTGTGGGCGATTTGAGTGATTCTGGGTGTTTGTGTCAGTCACTATGCAAATCTGAGACCCATCAGCCTTATAACTGCCTTCTACCTTATCTCTCTCTTATCTGTCATCTAATAATATAATATCTCAATGGTAAAATAGGTGGGGTGGGCATTATAATTACTCTTCTCTTTTTTCAGACAGAGACTTTGAGGCTCCGAGAAGTTTGGTGACATGTTCAAAGTCACCCAGCTAGTAAAAAGCAAAGTTGGAACTCTAGCCTCGCACTTTTCATATGCTATCCTGAGCTGCTTCCACTATATCTTAAAGAAGACTGGTGTTCTTATTTTCCAGATGAGGCATAGAGGGGGGAGTGACTTGCCTAAGGTCACATAGACAGTTAATGACAAAGCTGGTCTACAGTCCAATTTCTCTGGTTTCCTAGTCTAATGGTTTTGTTGTATGTGTGTTTTATCCTGCTGGGTCTAGAAGTATGTATGTATGTGTGTGTGGGGGGGGCATGTGTTCATGTGTTTGTATATATGACTGGGTTTATATGGAGTAAGAAGGTGGCATATGTAAGTGACATGTTACATGTATGTATGATCAGTTGGCTTATGTGAAAATTTAAAGGGTGTCTGTATGCGTATATACTCATATGTAAGGTGTGTCCATGTGTAAGAAGGTGTGTGTGCAAGTGTGCACATTTGTGATTCAGTGTGTATGTATACAAATATAAGGTTGTGTGTATGTACAAGAAGCTCAGCAGTATGTCCAAATCGGCATGCCCTCCTTCCTAAATACCAATTTGCCATTGGGAAGCATTCATATATTACTCTAGAAGGTGACTAATTAGGCCTTTAAAGTCCCCATCTCCCCCACTCTGAGCTCCCTTAGTGCTGGGGGGCACAAAGACTTACTTTATGAGCCCCCGAGGGGTCACAGCTTTCCCTGGCTGGGCAGGCAGCCAGGCCACCTCCCCCACCTCAGCCAGACCTGCTGCCTCTGTGCCTCCCCCGCCCTCTGTCATTCCCCCACCAGCCAGCTCTAATGAGGAGCCTCTCCCACTCTCTGACCCCTCCCCCATTCTGCCAGCCAAAGTCCTAAGACTCACAGTACTGGAGCGTATGAGCTGCAATCAACCCTAGCAATCAGTTGTCCACTCCTCTCTTTACACTTCGGGAGAAACTGAGGCCCTGAAAGGGGAAGGGACTTGCTGAGATCACACAGCAAGTTAAGAGGAAAAGCCAAGACAGTAATGCCAGGTGGGCAGAGGGAGAAATGGAAGCAGTTGTTCTTCTGGGTTAATGATAAAAATGATCTGTGTTTAGGACAGGACATAAAGTTTCACATTTGAAGGACTCTCAGAAATCACCCAGCCCAACCCTCATATAGTTGTACAAGTGGGGAAATTCAGACCCTGAAGGGAGTAGGGGCTTTTCCAAGGTCACATTGTTAAACCCTGTGTCTGTTGCCCAGACCCAAACTCTGTATCTAAATGTCATTCCATGACTCCAAGATGCTTCAATTATTGTCTTCACCTATTCCCGCCTCCTCTGCCCCGTAGCCTGAGGGCAAGGTTTGAAAGCCTTAGGTAGCAAGAGATCAATTCCTCTCTCTGCCACCTGAGAAAACCTACAAACCCGTGAAGCCTAGAAAGCTTGGCCAACCCACATAGGAACAGAGCATGGCCTGGTGATCAAGAGTCTTAGAGTCTGGTCCCCAACTCTGCCACCAACTGGCAGGTCTTATCACCTCTCTGGGCTTCAGTCATCCCCTCTGCACCTTGCAGGAACTGGACTTGGTTATCCCCAGGTGCCCTCCAGCCCTGACATGCCAGAGCCCGGGACCTGGTATGTGTGAGATAGTCCCAGATACCACCCAGGCCAGATGCACACACCATCTCCCACCAGTGCAGTGTCAGGGCTCCAAAAGGCCCCTCCATGCATGCAGATGCCCCTCCCTCTCAGCAGTGCCCTTGCCACCCCGCCCCCTCACCTTGCCCTTTGTCAATAAAGCTGGTGATGGTGTTGGCCAGGCCAGCCTCCAACTTCACACTGCTGTTGCTTCCCTTTCTGTCAGCATCGGACAGCGTCCTGTACAGCGAGAGCATGTACTCGTGGGGCGTGATGGGGGGCGGGCGGAACGGCTCCTTGGGCTCTCGAGGGGGCCCAGGCTCCCTGGCCTTCTTCAGCAGGAAGGGGCTGGGGACAGCTCCTGCCTTTGAGGGCGCCTTACCCCCAGGAAGCTGTCCTTTTGGGGTCACAGTCCGAGTTGCAGCCTGCCTTGTTTGGGGAAGGTGTCCTGGCTTGAGTTCAGGGCCACCAGATCTGGGGGGCAGCTTTTTGGGTTCATCCTTCTTGGGCTGTGTCAGGCCTCCTGCCTGCCTGGTGCCCCCCTTTGCCCTGGCATTGGTGGCTCCCCCACCATAGCTGTGACCCCCTGGCCTGAAGATGTTCCGAGCCAGAGGGGGCCTCTCCTTGGCTTCTGTTTTGGCCAATCCTGGCCTGGCCCCCTGGGGTCTCTGGCCCAAGTCAGGGGCCCCCAACACAGTGCAGATAAATTCCAGGTTCAGCCAAGCCAGGTGCCAAAGCAAGAAAGTGAGGAGTTTGGCGAGTCTCATCCTCTGGCCAGCCGCTGAATGACACCAAAGAGAACGGCGGCAGCAGCGAAGGTGCCTCTGGTTTGGCAGGAAAAACCATGAAAGGAGTGGACCCTCAAAAGCAGCGGCAGCAGCAGTAGCAGCAGAAGGAAGGGCTTTCTCCTCAGTCTGAGACTCTTTAAGTCTGCCGGGTGTGTGTTTGTATCCAGTCCCATAGTGGAAATGCTCTCGTATCCAGACGTGCACCGTCTCCAGTCAGCAGCTGAAAATAACTCGTTCTTGAAAGGAGAAAGCCGACCGCCCCCTTTCTCCTGCACAACTGACTGAGGGCTTGAAGGAGGCTTGTATAAGGCTGAGGGATTTTTCCAAGAAGGAAGAATGGCGTAATGCTGCCTGTGTGCTCCAGTTTTTTTTTTCTTTTTTTTTTTTTTTTTAAGTTTTGAATCCTTTCCAGTGAAAATACTTCACACACACACACACACACACACACACACACACACACACGCCTGCAGGTGCTCAGAAAAATCTTACAAACCTGAACTCAGGAATTGGAAACGGAATTCCAACCCAAACCAATTTAATTACTCTCTGATGTCATGCTGTCTAAACTCATTTAAGTGCGATATATTTATGTGAAAAAAATCACCGCTGCCCTTTCGAGGCCATGGCTCACGGGGGCTCTTGGCACAGAGCCCCGAAGTGCGACTCTTGGCTTAGGGGGCCCCTGGGCCCATGGAACAGACTCCGGGGTCTTCACCTCCACCTCGCAGGGCAGCCCACCCCACCTTCCTTAGGATAGATGCTGAGGAATGAGCTCAAGGATCTTAAGCCCTAGAAGCATGGGGAGTGTGGGTTTTCAGCTAAATCCTTGGGGTGTTTTTAAAGCAGTTTCAACCCTTGCGTCTAGTCTGGGGCCTGATTTGTTGTTGGGGTGGGGTGGGCAGCACAGATGGCAGCATTTACCCACAGCTTCTTTTATTTTAATAAACTTGTGGTGACCCAGAGAGAGAAATATCAGTACCTACTACACCCCTCCCCCTAAATGCCATTGACTGAGCTCAGATGATTTCTTCAGGCTTTGGGGAACACTGGCACTTCACAGCCCACTCCTTGGAAGGAGGCAGGTCCAGGGTCTCTCTACCACCCCAGCAAAGACAGACTTGTAGTTTTGTTTGAAAGGACTGACAGTGGCAGACCGAGCCTGGGGCAGCAGCGGCCCCTGCAGGAGGCTGGAAAAGTGATTTCTCACATGATGCTTTTCTGGTAGGTGTGGAAGTCTCAATTCCAGCTGGACTCATGTGGGAAAGCTTTCCCGTCACCTGGAATACCCTCCTTTCACTCCCCCAACTGAAGGAAGTCCTCCTCATCCTGAAAACTTCAGCTGAAAATTCACCTCCGCTGGGAAGCCATCCCTGACCCCCAGACAGCCAATTACCTCCTCTTATATGTTTTACTAGGCACCTGTCATACTGTAAGAGGTATAGCAGCGGTAGGAACCATAGTCAGGCAGACGTCCTTAATCTGAAATTGTTTGAGCCTGCCTAATAGAGATCCGTTCATACCTAAAGTCACCAGATTGGTTTCCCAGCATAAGCTGGCACAGAGTAGAAACTCAGTAAGTGCTTGATGAATGAAAGAAGATGAAACTTACAGCTGAGGGTGTCCAGGTACCCCATCAGCCTTTCACTATGATGCTCCTACATCCTTGCTGACCCTCAGAGCACAGCAGCATAATATGGCCATTTCAGGCTTCATCTGGTGCTCCTATGTCAGAAAACCCAGTAGACCTCCATCTTCCCATCTCAAAGGACCAATGCACCACCAGACATTCTTTGGGAGAGCTTTAAGGAAGAGCTCAATTCATTACTATCCCTCCAGCTGCCCAGATGGACTTGGGCTTCCCCTTTGACTTGTCCCTCCTTAAGCAGTCATTGCTGGCATTCCACCCTCCTCTCCACCCCCCACTGTCTCAGTCCTTCTCACCGCCTGTCCTACTATAATTCCCTTATAACTGGATCTCTCTGTTCCAACCCTCCTTCTCTCTAAAACCTACCCATTGATGAGTGCCAAATCATGTGCCCTCTCCTCCAGGAAGCCTTCTCTCATCCGCCAGAAAATCCACACTCCTGAATTGCATTTTCTGTGCTCTTTGCACTTTGGTAGCTCAAAGACTATCCAGTTCTGTCCCTGCCCCCTATCTCAAACACAGTTCATTTCTTCTATTCTGTGTACCTTTTTAATGTTTTTGTAAAATCATAACTTAATTCCTTATAACTGTAATAATTTATTTAAATATCTGTCTCCCCCATTAGATTATGACTAGACTGTACTATAATTATCTTTCAATTATTCCCAGTGCTGGGCACAGGGCCCAGCACATAGCAAATTCTCAGTATGGGTTATATGGATGAAGAAATCTCTAATGGGCCCTTGTATATAAAAACCATTATTTTCTGCTTTAACATGTAATTTGTGGACATATTGTGCCTTCTCTCCTGGACTTTGATTTCTTAAAGGGAGGGAGGGACTCTGTCTTTCTACCTATTAGTTGATGAATGAATCAAGCAACCAAGACATCTCTGCACAGGGTTTGATAAAGAGCAAGGGCTCTGGAGACAAGCAGACCAGGTTTTGGATTCTGGTTCTGCTTTATGGTTTAGTGCATTGTACGATCTTTGAAACCCTGTAAACCTCTCTGAAACTCAAAACAGGGATCATGACAGTACCTACGCACAGGGTTTTTATGGAGATTCAATGAAATGAATCATAAAAAGTGATTAGCCTTGCGCCTGGCAAATATTAATAACAGCTTCTATTTACTGAGCACACCTCTAGTAAACTAGAATTGGGCCTTTGTACCCCACTGCATTTTTATCTTATTTATGTTCACAACAACCCTACGATGACGGTACTGTTAGTCCCTCATTTTGCAGATAAAGAAACTGAAGTTCAGAAAAGTTAAATCACTTTTTAAAGTTAATTCTTGCTCTGACACTTTTTTTAAATCAAAGAATCCTAACCTGACCCTAGAAACACAAGAAGTAAAAGAATGGTAAAGGCAATTACAGTATTCCTGGCTTTCAGTCAAGGTCTCATCCAATGTGCTGGGACTTTGGGGAGATGGAGGAGTCTCAGATCAGGGACTCTTGTTTGAGGACCAGAGAACCCCAGAAGTGGGGTGGGAGCAGGGAAAGGGGACTCGGAGCCTGCTTAGAAGGCTCTCTCCAGGGAGGAGCCCAGGAGACTGGCCTGGCTCTCACTATAAAGGTGACTAATCACTTCGGTCCCCTCTGGTAATTGCAACCAGATGCTGCTGCTGGCAGCTCTTCAGTCCCAACATGTTTAATTACTGGGACGCAGAGTCCCTCAGTCCCCCATGTCCCTCTACCTCCCCCTCTCCTGTCAGCAATATTAATGTCAAACTCAAGGCAGAGGATGGGAGCCTTGGGAAGCCACTGGCATGGAAATAGTCTTTACAGTCCCTTCTACCATGTAGAGCCTTTAACTCTTATACATGTTTCCCCATTCATTATCTCTGCGGCACTTCACAAAACATTCTCTTAAAGGAGGCAGGCCAGAGGATGATTACTCCATTTCACAGATAAGCAAATAGTAAACTGAGTAATAATAATAATCCTTTGCTATTTTTCAAGCACTTAGCAATTTTCAAAGTGGCTTTACATTCATTATGCTGTCAGAACCCCCTGAGATCTCTGAGTCAGTCCAGCTCAGCACAGTGATTAAGAGCATAGGCTCCAACATTAGGCAACTCAGTTTGTGTCCTGGCTCTGCCACTAACCTATTGGGTGACCTTGGGCATTTATTCATTTATGTACTTAATTACCCAGCAACTATAAAGGGCTGTCCAGAAAGTATCCAGCCACACAATATGAAAAACAGAGGCATTTATAGCTGGATTTTTTTTCTGGATAGCCCTCATATACTGGATGTCTACCATGGGGAGGTCCCAGGCCTGAGCACTGGATATCCAGCAGTGGACAAGACAATCAAGTCTGTGCTCACAATCTGGTGGAAGAGAGAGAAAAATAAGCAAACAAATGCATAACTTTGGAGAATTCTAAGTGCTGTGAAGAAAAATCAAGAAGACACAAGGGCCTGCAAACCAAAATCCAACAGAGACAATGCAAATAACATAAATGTATTATATGGATGGGAAGTATATTATATTGATGGGAGGGAGTAGTGGAGCCAGTGGCAAATAGATATTATATATCCTAATCCTAAAGGCATTTAAATTGGAATATAGTCAGTTTTGATCTGTTGAGGGGCCTTACAAAAAAAAAAAAAAAAAAGAAAGAAAAATCAAGAAGAGTCAAAGGGATGTCTACTATAAATAGGAATGTCTCTTTGAGAGGGGTGACATTTGAGCGGAGGTCCAGATGTAGTGAGGGAATGAGCTATACAAAGTTCTGGGGGATGATCTTCCAGGTGGAGGGAACAGCAAATGCAAAGGTCCTGGGGCAGAAATATGATTGGCATATCTGAGGAACTGTGAGAAGTTGGTGTGACTGAAGCAGAGTGATGGGAGGTGAGGTCAGAACAGGCCAGGACCACATCAAGTATGGCCTTTCAAGCCAGAGAAAGAAGTTGGATTTTATTTTTAGTGCAGCAGGAAAGCCAATGGAGGGTTCTAAATAAGAGAATTGTCTGATATGTAACAGCTGAGCTACCTGCCATCAAATCCTGGTTTCCCAATTCACCAGCTATGTAATTTCAGGCTAATTATTTAATACTCTGTGCCTCAGTTTTCTCACATATAAAATAAAGATGCTAATAATATACCTACTTGACAGAAGTGTTATGAGTTAAGTTGTTGGGAGTCAAGTTCTTAGAACAGTGACTACATGCACGGTAAATTACATAAATGTTACCTATTATTTACATTTTTAAAACATCACTTCTCTGAACCTGCTTCTTTACATCTAAAACGGGATAAAAATATCTGCTTCATAGACTGGTTATAAGAGCTAAATTTATTTAGATAAGTAAAGCACCTTTCTTTCAGTGACCAGTATATAGTAGGTACTCCATAAATTACAGTTCAAAATAAATTCCCTTAATAGTATCCCTGTTTCACAAATGAGGAAATTGAGTCTCAGAGAAGTTGAGTGATTTGCACGTTTGAATTTTTTTCTTTTCTTTGCTTTTTTTTTTTTTAGTTATAAATGACACAGGTAGGACTTGATCCAGACAATGAGGGAGAACTGACCTTTCTTACTATCACCCTACTGTTGGGGGTTGGCTGGAAGAAGGGCCCAGAGTCCCTGACCCTCTATTTGTGTTTCTCCCAATCTGTGGGGCTTGGGCTGTCCCCATCCAGAAAGCCCATGCAAGAAGAGAGTCTTCTAATCCTCTCCCCAGCCATCAGTGTGGTTTGTACTGTTTAAACGCCCCAGTTGTCACCACTGCTCTGGGCGCTCCTCTAGTGAGCGCTCAATGGCTCCCCCCAGCTGAGCTCCTCGGGAACTGCACCTTGTTCAAGCGCGGGCCTTCTCTCTTAGGACTATCCATCAGCCCACTTGCAGCGCACACCATTACACCATCTGGAAACTCTGTGTGAACGTACTCATATGTGTGTCCCTGTCTGTTGCAGGTATGAGGTGTGAACAAAGTAACCATACATTTTTCTCCTTTATTCTTCATTTATAATGGTTTTTCTTTATTTTAAAAATGATTTTAAAAACTTTTATAAAGTAATACTTATGAAATAGAAAAGTCATGCAAACTCATGAAGAAAAGTTTCAAGCAGTACAAAAGAATATACAGGAAGTCTCTATCCCATCCCAGACCCCAGGTCTTTCAGTTCTCCCCACGACAACCACTCCCATCTGTCTTCTGGATGACCTTCTATGCAATATAAGCTTTTCAAAAAGCTTTTTATTGAAGTATGGTATGCATACTAAGTATATTTTAATTACAAAATTAAATCGTGTATATTGTAAAAAAATTAAAACAATACTGAAGTTTATTAAATTAAAAAAAAATTCCCTCCTCACTGCTCCCCAGTATCTCTCCCTAAAGGTAACTACTGTTAACAGTTAGGGATCTAGAAACCTTGTCATTCTTGAGCTCACAAACCTCAGATTAATGCTGGACTCCTACTCCTCCCTCCCTTCATCTAATTTTATCTCCCACTTTGCACATAAGAACCTGGTAGGTATTATAATCCCTACTTTACAGCTACGGAATTTGAGGCTCACAGAGGGCAGGTGATTGGTCAAGCACACAAATAGAGTCTGGAGTTCAAACCTAGGTGAGCATGTCTGCCTCCAAGTCCAATGTTCTTTCCGCCATGTTTCTCCGCCTGGTTCCTGTCCAGAATCTTAAGGATTTAGCTGTTGTGTCTTATGAGGCAGCAGATAGTCTCAGGGTAGAATGTAATTAAGGGTTCATTTTTGAGGAAGGAGAGGACCTGGTCCTGAGGGAGCTGTCAATTACCATCCTTTACTGTCCAAGCCCTGAACAGTGGTGAAAAGATGCCACCCATTTCAAGATATGTCAAGCTTGGGTGAGCTGGTTACTTAGAGCTTGACTTGGTTAGTGGGAAAGGGCTAGGACTGGAAAGAGACCTACTTGACCACTGAGGCAAGGTCAGGACAAGGGGGAAAGTCCAGCTGATGGAGGAAATTATATTATTACCTGATTACCCAATCCAAAGAAATTCATACAATCCATCCACAGAGCAGAATCATCAAGAACAGTGCCCAGAGGAAATTCCTGCATTCCCCAAACATCCCATGCTCTTGCACACCACATTTGTGCACACTGCTTAAAATGCCCTTCCTGCCTTTGTCTGCTGGGCAGATTTATCCTTCACCATCAAGTATAATGTCTGCCTTAATGAAGCCAGCCACTCCCTCTTCATAAAATTTACCATACTATACGAGTATATGTGTGAAATATTTACTCCCCTGCCTCCCACAGGAGTTTGTGAACTGAGGCTTAAGGCAGGGTCCATGTTCTTTGTGTCTCTCCCAGTGTCTAACTCAGGAATTGGCACATAGTAGATACTAAGTCAATAGATATTTAATGATGAATGAATGGACTCATATGGACAGCAGCAAGTTGTTCACAATCTACTACAAAAGATCGTAGCTTTTTAGTGCCTCTGGCTCTGCTTCAGACTGTAGCTTGCAGTAAGAAAGAGGGGGAATGATTGAGGTTTTTTCCCTTAGTCACTCAGTTTTGACATGGAGAGGAATGTGGGAAGGGGTGGAAAACCCTTCTTTTTTGGGGGGGAGGGGTAGTTCCCTGGCTGGGAATTGAACCCAGGCCGTGTGGGGGAAACTCTTCTTTGAACTAGTATTATAGCTGGCTTTGTGCTTTCTGGGTCTGGGAGACCTTTGTAGCTGTTTCTGTGCATCACCAAGCCATCATGGGGTGCTTTTAGAGGTTCTGTTGGGCTCCTTTACTTCAATAAAGATATCTCTGTTACGGATGGCCATTTTCCTTCTTATTTCTCAAGTCCCTTTACCCCAGTAGGAGGCCCTACTGAACTGGACCCAGGGTGGACCTACGCAGGCTCTCTTTCTCTCCCTTAGTCCACATCTGGTTACAGAAGACATTCCCTGACAAATTCTGGGAGAGCAGGCCAATCCCAACAGCAACAACCTCCTGGGTCTGCCATCAAAGAAAGCAACATGCTTGTCTCTTGTTGCTACATTTCCCAGGTGGGAGGTATATCCAGTCATTACGCTCCCCAGTTGCAATGGGGACAGATTTGGCACCTCAAATTCTTGTTGAATCTTCTCCCCAGATCACTTGGCTTGAGCAGTTAAAGGTAACACTCCCAGTGATCTTCCCCAAGAAGTGTGGGGACTCACTGCCAGAAATATCTCTATCAATACTCTATTCTCCACTCTCTTGACCTTACACATGAAGGATCTAAGGACTTCAAAACCGATTTTAGGCTGTTAGAAAAAAAATACATGTAGGATTTCTTTTTTAGCACCTCTCTTTGAAATTCCATATATATAATTTTAAAAAGAAAAAAAAAACATCTCGGAGTTCCCTGATGGTGTAGTGGCTTAAGGCTTCAGCGTTGGCACTGTCGGCGCTGCGGCCTGGGTTCGATTCCCAGTCAGGGAGCTACCCACATACCAAAAAGCAAAAAAAAAAAAAAAGAAAAGAAAAAAACATCTCAATGCCACGGCCTGGGTTCCATTCCCAGCCAGGGAACTACCCCCTCCCCCACCAAAAAAGAAAGAAAATCAGTCAATCCAGGCAGATTCTTGGCATGGGGCCGAGGAAATATCTACAAATTAATGAGCTAAGCTGGGGTGCAGGATCCATATTACAGCCCTGGGAGAGGGTTAGATATAAAGTATATTCCCAGAGATGGAATTTAGGACACAGAGGAAGAAGCCCCAGTTCACCCGGAGGGGACCAGGGTTGGTTTTCTTTCAACTGATCCATTGTCTGTCCCTCCAATCCAGCCTCCTCTGAGGCCTTCTCCTCACTCTGGTTTATCAGACAGGTTTGAACATGGTCAGACTCTATTTGTGTCTGGATTAAGTCTTTTCCCATATGTCTCTTGGGCCCCAAGCAATTTAAGTGATGTATATGAACACCTGTTTCTTTGTCCCAAATGTTCCTGGCACTTGATAGGACATCTGAAGGCTGATGTACTCTCAGAGCCTAGAGAACCTCTGGGGCGAGGGGAAAATGTTACCCATTTTCACACAGCAGCTAACTCCACTTTCTGCTTTGGCCCAGACAAAATACCTAGTTGTATTACTTTGTTACATAATTTCTAACTTGCTGTTAATGCGTTGTATTATTATCCAATACTAATATACAACAGATGTTCAATAAATGTTTGCTGGGTCAATGAATAAATGAATAAAGGAGTGAATGAATGAATCACCTTTACAAAGATCAAATATTACTTTTGGTTTTAATGTGCCTTTCTACTCCATTTACCCTTTATTGGTATGTCTTAGTGGTCTGAAATCTGTTTACTTCTCATAGTCTTAAAAAGTATTTTGTAGTCTGCTGATGGATTTTATGGCACTAACCTTTGCAATGCTGAGGCTGACTTCGTTTATTCATTCAATGGATGCTTATTTATTAGCACTTACCATATGTCAGGTTCTGTACTAAATTCTAGGTATAAGTCAAACATAGTCTCTCATCCTTATGAAGCTTAAATTTAGAGAGGGGAAGATAACAGGTAAACAAACTAACAAAAAGTGGTAAGTACTATGAAAACAAACACAGAATGCTATGATAGAAAATGATAGCTCGTTACTTTAGATAGCATGATCAGGGAAGACCTAGCTGAGCAAGTATTATTTAAGATGAGACCTGAAGGAGGAGAAGGTGTCAGCTAAGCCAAGAACTGAAGGGAAAGTAATCTAGTAGAGGGCAAAGTATGTGCAAAGGCCCTGAGGCAAAATAGAGGTTGGTGTGTGTAACACTCAGGTTGTTTGGCTTCTCTCCATTCCACTTACTGTGGTAGTGAACGTTCTTACACAGTACCTGTTGTGTATTTCCCTGGGATGGATTCCCACCCCACTGATTCTTTGCATCTTTTTCTCTGTCCAGAGTCTGGGATGTTTCTTCTTCCCTCTCTAAATTGTTTGCCTTTCAGAATCAGTGTCGTCCTTCCATTTAACCCCCCATTTACTTTATTTTTCCCTCAAAGTAACTATTAAGAACTTTTTTTGTGTGTTCTTACAAGAGAACAGATACAATAGAGCTCTTACCAAAGTGTTTCCTTCTGCTGTGAATTTCCTTTTTCACTCTTGCTATCCATTCATCCATCTATTTATTCGCTTAGCACTTACTGAGCACCTGAGCCTTATGCTTGGTGCTAAGAGATGCACATTCCTATACAGTGCTTCTCAAAATATGTTCCCACTGCATCAGAATCACCTAAGTATTTGCTGAAATACCTGGGGTCCACCCCTGGTTTACTTACTATATAGGGGTGGAATCCAAGGGTCTGCATTTTAAGAAGTTTCCCCAGTTTTTTTTGGGGGGGGGTGTTTTTGTTTTTAAATCCCAGCTGAAAATTTAGAACCAATAAGTGGAAAGTAAATGGAATTTACGACTCTTAAGAAAGTGCATTGATAATTTATGCACAAAACGCTACGGAATTAACGGCTGGGTGAATCATAGAGGAAAGAAAGAATCCTCTAGTCTAGAGGAAGTCAGGTTTACACAGAAAATTAGACAAACTGCAGTTCTCCAGACATTAAGGCATGAAAACACCTTATGCAAAGACGTGGGCAAAAACAGTGCTGTCTGTTCAAACGACACTAACAATGCTGTGAATGTTGTGTTCTCTGAGACTGCTTGGAGCTTCGGATCTGAAGGGGAGAAAACCCAGAACTGGTCACCAGCCGATTTTATCGCCAACCAGGAGCGGGTTCCCTAACTCTTCACGTATCTCTTACCTGTACTCGGGTTTGTGGGGGAGCAGGGCGTAGGCGCACCTAGAAGCAGGTGACCAAACACATGCGCAGTGTGTAACCCCGAAGTCAAAAGTGGGATGATCGAGGGCAAGTTTTCTTGTTACCAAAACATCCTTCGCTCGAATACAGCAACCATGGCTGTCTTCATTCTGTTTAGGCCCTGGATTACAATGAGAATCCCCTCTTCTTTCTGGGCCACTCCAGTAAATCAGCTGCCAGTACTCAATATGGCGGGAGCTCCCCAAGCAGCGCCGTCAGCCTACAGGCGCACTACGGAGGGGGGGGGCCCGAAAGGGCGGGAGTTTGGGGGGGCGGGGCCTGGACTCCAGCAGGGTGGTGGGCCCCCGCCCCCGGCCGGCCTTAGGCTTGGCTTCAGCCGCTCGGGCGCAGAGGAACAGGCTAGGAGTCCGCGGGAGCCGAGAGTGGTGAGGTGGGGCCTCCGGGCAGGCGGGAGGTGCCCGGGTTAACGGTCCAAGGCCCAGAGACCCACCCGCTTAGGGCGCCTTAGGGAATGCAGTTCGGGCAGCGGCCTCCGGTTCCCCTGAAAGAACCCGAGGCCCAGAGAGGGATTGGGACCTGTCCTAGGGCTCCCGACCCCTTGCCTCCGCGTCCTGCTGCGGCCACCGCTCTGGGCTCCAGTCTGCGCAGAAAGGGATCTTCCCGATCCTCGCTTCCAACAGCCGACGCGCCGGGGATCGTCAGGATAAGGCGCTGGGCTCTTCGGCCCACGTCGCTCGCGGATCTCTCTGTCCTTGGGGGTTTGCACGTGATCTGTCCGAAAGCTCAGTCCCACCCGCCGCCCCTCTCTTGAACTCATTCTTCGCGCCCCCAGCAACTCAAATATCACTTTCTCAGAAATCTTTCCCAACCTTTCTGCTGTCGTAATTAATCTTGCTGCTTGGTTTTTGCACTCATTGTATCGAGTTACTTTTCCTACCCCTCTTATGCACTCATGCACTTGTTGGGGTGTTATGCTCTGCCTTTTTCATCACTGTATTCCAGGGTCTAGCACATAATGATGATGATAATAGCTAATATTTACTAAATGGTCACAAAGCGTCAGGTGCTAACTGCATTACAGATAAAGGCCCATTTAATCTCAGTATTCCATAAAGTGGGTTCTATATCTTCACATTTTATGCACGAAGAAGCTGAGGCACTCAAATCCATTTGCTTAGAGCCTCCCACAAATAAGTGAGTGGTGCTGGGAAATGAATTCTAGGCCGTCTGCAAAAGCATGTGATAATTTCACCAGGTTGCCTTTAGGTTTGGTAGATGTCTGTGGATAACTCATGAGTCCCATGAGTTATGGAGGCACATAGCCCCAGGATTATGATACACATTTTACTGAGAAGGCTTAGAAAGGAGAATTGACGTTCCCATATGTACAGAGTAAGTTCATGACAAAACACAAGCTAGACCTACTGCCAGCCCTCTGTTCCTTCAGTCACACTCTACCTTTCTCTGCTCCTTTTCCATCAGAGATCTGCAGTCCTAAACTTCATCATTTCACACCTTTTAGGAAGTGCTCCTTCCAGAGCTGTGATTTTATGTTTCATAATTTAGGAAGCAGCTTAGTGTAATGGAGAGGACGTAGAGTTTGGAAGGAGATTGGGATTTAATCTTTGCTCTGCCAACTGACCCTCTTATTTTTTGAGCCTCAGTTTTCTGTAAAGTGAGGACCATAATTTTATTTCAAAGGATATTTTTATGAAGATTGCAAATAATTGTTGGAAGAGAGTAGAGAGCTTACAAACTACGTGATCTGTTCTTTACTTCTAGAATGTTATAGAACTGTCAGCATTTTGCAAGACCATTGATGATATGGACCATGTTACCTAAAGTCCTTATATTCATTCATTCAATCAGATATTTAAGTATCTGCTATATACCAGGCACTGTTTTAGGAGCTGGGAATACAGCAGTCAATAAAGCAATGTTCTTGCACTTGGGACATTTACATTCTGATAGATATATACACATAATCCCATGAGGACAGATAAGGCATGCTAAGGTAAATAGAAATTTCAGTGTGTGTAAAGGGTGGTGGTATTTTATATTAGATGATTAAGGAATAACTTACTGAGAAGGTGACATTCGAACAGAAAGACCTGAAGGTAGTAAGAGAGTAAATCGTGAAGATGAGACCCTGAGATGAGTGCATGGCTTGGTATGTTCCAAGGAGGGGTGTGAGCAAAAGGGAGAGGAGTAAGAAAAGGAACATTGGAGGCTAGGATCAAATAATTAGGACACTGTAGGCTATTATGATGAATTTGGGTTTTATTCTGAATCACCATTGGAAGGTTCTGAATGGCATCATCTGTCATGGTTTTAAAAGGATCACTCTGACTACTCTGTAAAGAAAAAACAAATTGGAAGCAAGGGTGGAAATATTGCTACCATCTAGGAAGCTTCTGCAGTAATCCAGCTGTATTAGTTATCTATTCTGTGCAAGGAATTATCCCAAATTTAGCAGCTTGAAACATCAATCATTTATTATAGAGTGTGGGTCAGAAATCCAGGAACGGCTTAGCTGGGTGTTTCTGGTTTACGATCTCCTGGGAAATTGCAGTCAAGATGATAGATGATCTGTTCTCAAGGTGATTCCTTACCACCAGGTCTCTTCACAGGGTTGCCCGAGTGTCCTCAGGACACTGCAGAGAGAATAAGTGGGGGAGAAGCTGTAGTGCCCTTTGTCTTGGAAGGCAGTTCTACTTTATTCAGCTTCATTAACTTTATTCCAGCTCACTCTTGAGGGACGAGAATTAGGTCCCACCTCTTGAAGGGAGGAGTATCAAATAATTTATGGTGGTGTCGTGGCTAGGCTTCAGCGCTCTCAGCGCCGTGGTCCGGGTTTGATTCCCAGCCAGGGAACCACCAAAAAAAAAAAAAAAATTATGGGCATACCTGAAAGCTACCACACCAGGCAAAAGAGAGGCTTTGCTTAGGATGGTGGTGGTAAGGGGTCACAAAGGGATAGGGTCTGGTAGAGCCAACAGGATTTGCTGATAAATTGGTTGTATGAGGGTGTGGGAGACTAGAGTAAGGCTTTTGGCTTGAGCATTCAGAGGATGAAATTGCCATTTACTGAAGTGGGAAAGATTGGGGGAGTAGGAGTTCACTTTTGGAGAAGTTAACATTGAGATGCCTTTTAGACATCTATGTGGAGAAGTTAAATAGATGTTTGGATTTATTACAGGAGTGTGATATTGCAGAGGAAAATGGACTGGAGATGTTACACTGGGAGTCAGGGGTGTATAGGTACTATTTTAGGCCGTGAAACTGAATGAGATTCACTGAATGAAAGTGGATGGCGAAGAGGTCTGAAGCCTGAGCCCTAGGGCCTCCAAACTTTAGGTGCTGCGGACATAAGGAGAAGCCAGCAAAGGAGACAGGAGGTTAAGGCCAGAGAGGTGGGCGAACAGAGAGAGAGGCCCCACATACAAGATTTATGTGAGGAACTGCATGCTAACTTTTTTTCTGGAATAAGAAGCAAATTGTCTCTACAGACAAATATATATAGCTTCTTTGCTCAGGAAATAAAATGTTCATGCCCGCAAGAGTTTTTCCTTTTTATACTTTAAATAACAAATTCTCTTTAATAATACCAGTCCACATCTACTAGTTCTGGCAGCATTTACACCTTGACTCCAAGGTTAGGTGATGTTGCTTCTATTTTAAACTTTATTTAAATACTCCTTTGGGAGTATTTTGAATGAAGCGAGGCAAAATACATAACTTATCTCATTCTCCTGTCACTTTCCATCCTAGGTGTGGAGGTTACTGCCCCTTCCCAGCCTGGTTCTTAGCAAAAGTAGGAAGTTCATCTTGTTCATTTCTCTATTGCTGTGGCAGACTGCCCGATATTGAGCTGGAATTCATGAATGTGGAAGGGATAAATTAATGCATAAAAGGAGTGATTCTTTTTCCTTTTCTACAGTAATGATAATATCTATTCAGGTTTACAGTTTACAAAGTACAGTGACATCCATTATCTCATTTGAATACAATCCAGCCTGTTAGCATTTGCCAACTACTGACCTTTCCCTTTTCTGAGGGACATGGAAACCTATGTTCTTTTGGAACTGTGCTAGTTTATTTTCTGGCTGATCTGACAGTGTGTTAATAAAAGGGTGCTGAACTGTGTCTTGAGGAGGCTCAGAACTAAATCTTAATTTCAGAAAGATTCTTGATATAATTTTTTTCTGTCCCCTACCTCTTTTTATTCTTGTTATAGTGAATATCTGTTTTATGAGGATACACACACACACACACACACACACACACACACACGCACACATATATATTTTGATTTTAATCATAAGACACTTCAAATCTTTTTTTTTGCTTGTTGGTATGTGGGTAGCTCCCTGGCTGGGAATCGAACCCAGGCCCACCAGCGCCGAAGCCTTAAGCCACTACACCATCAGGGAACTCCTCTTCAAATCATTTTAAAAATAAACTTTATTTTTAAGGACAAATTAGATTTGGGGGGGTTGCTGGTGGCATAGTGGCTAGGCTTTGGCTCTCTTAACTCTGTGGCCTGAGTTCAATTCCCAGCCAGGGAACTACCCTCCCCCCGCCCCAAAAAAAAGAAAAGAAAAAAGGACAAATTAGATTTACAGAAAAATTGCATAATACAAAGCGTTCCTGTACCCAGGCTTCCCTGTTTGTAGCATCTTACAT
This sequence comes from Lyroderma lyra, assembly GCA_004026885.1. NCBI lineage: Eukaryota > Metazoa > Chordata > Mammalia > Chiroptera > Megadermatidae > Lyroderma > Lyroderma lyra. The sequence goes on from PVJL010000034.1 coordinate 412,800, forward strand.
TAGTATTACATTTGCTGCCATTTCAAATCATTTTGTTTTGTTTTCTCATTTTAGTTTTCATTTGCATTTGACGAACAATATTATATTGGTTTCAGGTGTACAGCATAGTGATGAGACATTTATATAACTTACAGAATCCTTATTCTGATACATCTGGTTCCCATCTGACACTTTATCTTGTTATTGCAGTGTTGTTGACTGTACACCCTATGCTGTACTTCACATCCCTGTGACTGTTTTGTGACTATGAATTTGTACTTCTTGATTTCTTCCCCTTTTTCACCCACCCCTCCCATCCTCCTCCCATCACCCCACCAAATCTAGTACCCTTCTGACACCATCCATAGTTGTTGCAGCAATATAGACTATATTCCCATGTTATACCCTCTCTCCCCGTAACTATTACTTTGTAACCACCAGACTGAACTTCCCAATCTCTTCCCCTTATTTCACCCCCTCCTCCAACCCTCCTCCCATCTGGCAACAAACCGAATGTTTTCTATATCTATGAATCTGTCACTGTTCCGCTTGTTTATTTTCTTCTTTGGATTTCACCTATAAGCAAAGTCAACTTACATCTATCTTCCTGTTTGACACTCCACTCAGTGCGGTACCCTCCATATCCTTTGATTGGAGCTTTTAATCCATTTAAATTGTTGATGTGTAGCTGTTACTATTTTATTATTCATAATTTTGCTTTTTTAAAAAAATTTATATTTCATTTCATTGACAAAAGCAAATGTATTTGATTTCTCCATTTCAAAGTGATAATTAAGATCTTTTTGAAATTATATATATATATACACACACACACACACACACACACACACACATATACATACACATCCCTAACTTTTATCAGGTCCAAATTGACTTGGATATGATCATGGAGTAAAGTGATGATACACCAAAGAATACAAATTCAAGAAAATACAGACCATGTGCATCACAGAAGAATACCCAACTCTAAAATTACTTCAAAATTTAAAAACAACTGCCCCCATCTTAAAGCAGTCCCTCTAACATTCCTTATAATACTGGTTTGGTGGTGATGAACTCCTTTAACTTTTTCTTGTCTGGGAAGCTCTTTATTTATCCTTCTATTTTGAATGAAATTTCAAATCATTTTTGAGATAAATGCGCTTATAAATGAAATGTGAACAAAATGAAGTTACTTCATCTCTGTAGACCTCAGGTTCCTTATCTGTAAAATGAGAGGGTTGGACTAAATTTTTAAATAGCTTTAAAAATTTTAAATTATCTGCTAAAGTAAAATAATGATATAATTCTAACATAATTTCATTTATTTGCTAAAGTATTACTGTCACCTTCTCAAATAACGTTTACATGTTAACGGCAGCCTTATCCTAAAAAGATGATATAGGGAGTTCCCTGGTGGTGTAGTGGTTAGGCTTCGGCACTGTCAACGCTGTGGCCTGGGTTCGATTCCCAGCCAGGGAACTACCCACATTTAAAAAAAAAAAAAAAAAAAAAAAAAGATGATATAAGAATTCTGGGAACTGTGGTTCCCAGGGCTGCTTATAGAGATATTACATTGAACTACATGAAATTATCATTTTTACAGGTAAGAAAGGGGCAAATATTGGTAATTTCATATGGTTCAACATATTATTTTAGGGGGTAGTAATTCAAAGGAGAGTGAGGGAGCCTTTGGGGTCTCTGAGCTTCCCACTGTGTGCAAAAGCCTAGCCCAACCCTTACAGTATTAGGAAAGAAAAGGCTCTTCGGGCTCTTGAAACTACTCTTGGTGGTGGTGGTGTTGGCAGTGACAGCTGTTTGCTAGCAGACTTGTGCTTCCAACTAGCAGAGAGAGATTGAGCCAGCATTTCCCAGAGCCATGGTGAGTTGCTTTACACCACTTCAGAAAGGAAAGGCAGAAAAGAAAGATGTTTGAAGTACAGGGGAAGGCTGCATTAACCCAGGTTACAGGCTGGGAAGAGGCAGGCTGGGGGTATTGATGCCACTAAGCCTTTATTGGTGCTACTCAACTCTTTCTCCTTGACACACTTTCCTTACTATCTAATACAAGCTCTGCAAACTCAGGTATCTTCAGTTTCCCAGGAGGTAATGGAAATGAGTAAACTGAGTTTTCCTCTCTAACTCTGTTATAAGAAGAACAACAGCACAAGCACAGTGATAAATGACAATTGAAATCTGCTGTCAATGTGGGAGAAAATAAGCTGGGGTGAGGGCGGAGACTGTGGTGAACTGGAGAGCAGATGCTCTATCTAAAGGAGACAGACACTGTTCAACTGCAAATGGTTGTTGCCTTGTGGGAATGTGGGGCAAGTGTCACTAGCTATTCCGATTTTCCAGAAATAGGAGTTTTTATATACATTTTCCCAATGGTAAATGTTGGCACCTAACTTAAATTCTTGAAACCATTTTTTGAGCCACATGAAGGTTGAAAAGAGCCAGCAGTCCACATTTGTGATGTCTGGCCAAGGATTTAGATCTGCCAGGAGTGAGGCCCATGTGCATTTCTTCATTATGCATTGTTGATAACCTGCGAATGACTAAAATGGATTAGCGCTTGCCTTTGAGGCGAGATGAGTAGAGAAGATAGACAATATAGATATTAGACTTTCTGTGTGTGTGTGTGTGTGTGTGTGTGTGTGTGTGTGTGTGTGTACTATGTCTGGGAGGACATGATGGGTAGTGATAATTGAACCAGGATGTAGGAGATCAACAGTTGGATGCATTAAAGGGATCTGGGGCCCCTGAAATTCCCACCATATATGCAAATGTTAGATTTGCATTTTCTGTATGTACCATTTTCTTGATAGGTAGTTGGAAATACAGTTAGATATCCCTTAACGCTACTGGTGGGAATTGCAGGGTTAATAAAATGAGAGAATGCTAACCTGTTCCCCTCCCCCCAGATTATAAGATTATCATGTGTTTTAGCGATCTACGAAACTCAGAGGTCATTTAGCTGGGTGCCCTCATTTTTGGATGAGGAGACTGAAAGGGAAGTGGCATGCTGGAGATCACAGAGTCCATTAGAGACAGAGCATGGATTAGCACCCAAAACTCTTGACCACCATGCCCCCACCCCGGGTATATCTAAGGGTCACTGGTTAGGCTGCCCTCCCCTGCCTGCTACCCGGTTGGCCCATTGCCCTGGTTTGGCCCAGCTCCTAGTGGATGAGGAGGGTTTGCCATCCTGCTGAAGCTGGTTCCTCCTTCTTTCTCTCTGTTGGATCCTTGCCTGAGATGCCTGCTACTCCATTTCTTTGTCAGTCAGAATAGTGTTGGTGTTCAAATCCCTAATCAACCAAATGCCAACTGTATGACCTAGAACAAATTGCTTAATTTTTCTAAGCCTCAGTTTCCTCATCCATATATAGAGTTATAATCATACCTATGCAGAAATGCGACGGGAAGGCATTGGAAGGTTTTGAGATTCTTATAATGACATGATGACATAGTTCTTATAAAGAACCTACGAAGTAACTGACCCATAGGAGCACTTAGCAGGTATTAAGTATGATGTTAATTCATACAGTTCACAGCCCCCCAGCGTGGGTTAAATGCCTTGTCTTTGTTTTCCCATACTGTCCTGCCATGTCTTTATTATTACTGAACGTACCACATCATACTACAGGTCCTCAAATGACATCGTTCAACGTTGTTTCATTATAATGATGAGATGCCATAGGAACTTAACTCTTTATTATTGATTAGCCTATGGTAAATTGGTTTCATTGTACAGCATTTCACTTTAAGTCATAGACCTATCAATGATATTAAGTGAGGACTTAAGTGTATTGTAATTGTATCTCCCCTGCTAGACTAAGCACCTTCAGTGATTCATTGAGCAAGTGTTTATTAGGCACTGTGCCAGGTACTAGGGATGCAACAGTAAACCAGGAGCTCTTGTTCTAATGTAGAGTCCAAAAGGCGTACCAGGAAACACTAGTCCTGTGAACTTGTTTTATGGTCAAATAAATTTAGGAAATGATGCTTATCATTGCCCTTCCTCCCCTTAGAGATTAGGGTCTATCTTAGTATTTTAAAGGCTCTGGGGAGTCCTGTAGTAAAGGAACCTATTTACTTTGTTCAGCCCAGCATTGTCAGACTTAATGTGTATTCGCTGAGTAAACTTGAGTCCTATACGCAGTCCTTTAAACTCTACTGTGTGCTTTAGTCTCCAGCGCAAGAGGAGGTTCAAGTGGCCCAACAATGGTTAGAGACCCTGCTGGGAGTGAACAGCCTCTGGCTGCATAGTGGTCTGTGGGCTTATTGTCTGGTGATCCCATGGAGACAGGAGACCGTGGGTTGAACAGTATGAAGCCCAGGTCGCTGCAGCTGGCGCTGGAGGAACAAGTACTCGCACTACAGCAGCAGATGGCAGAGAACCAGGCAGCCTCCTGGCGGAAGCTGAAGAGCTCTCAGGAAGCCCAGCAGAAGCAAGCAGCCCTCGTGAGGAAGCTGCAGGCCAAGGTGCGGCAGCTGCCCTTTCAGGGAGGGCAAAAGAGGAGAACACATTGTAGAGCTGGGTGCCAAGGTGGGATAAGGAGGCAGAACCATGTGGTGGGAATGTCCCAAACAACTTCTCCTTTGATGCCCACACCTACTCCATGAGATACATGTCATCTCCCTTTGAAAGATGGTGTTCATGAGGGTTAAAATAGTTGTCTAGGTTTGCTCTCCTGGTCTAGAGCTAGGACCTGACCCTAGGTTTTCTGGTTCCAAAGCTTATGATCTTATCTCTCTAATACATGAGGCGTAGAGAAAGCATTATTTAGATGCCCATATAGAAACTGAAATGTTATGGCCTTACCTCACTATTATCACCCAGTCCCCCCCCCCCCCCCCCCCCCCCCCCCCCCCCCCCCCGTTCACATCAGGTTTGCCCAAAATTCTCGGGAGACTTAGGATGGTGCAGTTTGTACCAGTCATGCCCATTGCTCTCTTTGCTTCAGGTGTTTCAGTATCGGAGCTGGTGCCAAGAACTGGAGAAGCGGCTGGAAGCCACTGGGGTGAGTGAGGCTGTTCTGTGCTTCCCCTGAGCCCTCAGTGAATAGACTTGTTAGACTTCGTTTGCTAAGAGAGGTTGAGTGTAGTAAGGCGGTGTTGGGTAGAAACCTCTCTCTTTTCAGCTCCTAAGAACTTCATTACATATACCTTCATTGGACCTCGCTATTCCTGGCCTGTCAGGCTCCTGGACCAAATGCAGCTTCAGGAGACTTAGATTGGAAGAGGTGTGGAATTAGAGGGAAGAAATGCGTTTTTCCTCCAGAAGGTGTCAGTGTTTATCTGTCTTAGAGAGATGTATGCCTTTGCAGGCCTAAAAACAGGTTTCTGGCATAGGGCTTTGTTTGTGTTTGGGCTTTGTTGTCTGGGTAGATCTGGCTTTGAAAGACCCATTTGCCTTTGTTCCAGCTCCCTCTCAGCTCCTTTTCACATTCCCCTCAGAAAAGTTTTCTCGGAAGAATGAAGGAACCCAAACTTACTGAGTATTATTTTATGCAGGCCAGGTACCATTGTCATATAATTATGACACTTAATCTGCAAAGCAACTTTCTGAGTGGTTGACATTGCTGAAGATTGTAGCTGAAGATTCTGTGGTTCAGAGAAGTTAAGTAACTTCCCAAGGGCTGAAATTTAGTGTAGTAGAAGTCAAGGCCATCAGTGAAAGATACATCTTATGCTTCTTAGGCTGAAAGTTCTTTTCACTACCAAATGCCATCTTGAAGGAGAAGTCACAGGTTCACCTTTGGAGATAAGGATGCAGTGGATTTAGTTTTGAGATGTGGTGATTGAGAAAAGTGGCATATTGCTAACAAAGTTGAAGAAGAATGAAAAGAAAGTGGCTGCTATAGAAGGGGGCATCCAGGAACTGATCTGAGTGATGTTCTCTTTGGAGGTAAATAAGGCTTGTCTCTGTCTGGCTAAGGGACCGATCCCTCAGAGGTGGGAAAGTGTGGAGGAGCCAAACGTGGAACAGCTGCTGATCCGATTGGAGGAAGAGCAACAGAGGTGATGGACCCCAAATTCTCTGGCCTGGGTGCTTAGCCAGTGGGTGGAGAAGGCTGATGGGAAACTTCCATCCTGAGAGCTAACACGGATTAGAACCATGGACTTCATCCTCAGCCCTCCAATTCCTGGCAATGGAAAATTCCAGTGGTTGTCATCTTACTTCAAGAGGTCCAAGTATTGGACCAGACCTTTATTTTGCACTTGTTCCTACCCCTCCCCAGTGCAGGTGTGAGAGTCTAACAGAAGTGAACACCCAGCTTCAGCTGCACATGGAAAAAGCTGATGTGGTCAATAAAGCGCTTCGGGAAGATGTGGAAAAATTGACAGTAGATTGGAGCCGGTCCCGGGATGAGCTAATTAGGAAGGAGAGCCAGTGGCGGATGGAACAGGAGGTAGGAGGGACATGGGGTGGAACTGTGAGAGGAGGGCTGGCACTCTAGGCACTGCCCGGGTCAGTGCTGAAAGGGGTTTATTACATGAGAACTTGGAATGGAAACTGGATGTTGTCCTTAAAGTCTCTGACTGTCCTTACCACTCGCACTGGCAGCTTGGCCCTGCTTGGGCCTTCAGCATAGTTCTGCCCTTATTTGCCTAGTCGAGGTTTTGTTGGCAGGTGGCATGACGACACCCAAATGCTGTTCCTGTGTAAGTCACTAGCTTAGGCTTTAGATGGATCTGAAAGTCTACTGACTCCCCTCGTCTGGAAGTCTGCATATCTAGGTGCTAAGGAGGTAGCTGTTGAAGTGGAATGGGGAAGAAAGACCAGATATGGACCCTGGGGAATTTTTAGATTCTGGCTAGAGGAAACTAATATTTTCTGAGACTTTGCTCTGTGGCAGGTATTATGCTAGGTGATTTACATCTGTTATGTCATTCAATCCTTATTATAATCTGGTCATAATGGTAATAGCTCCCATTTGTTGAGCAGCTACTGTTTATCCTTTTCTAATCTAGCTCAGATGGAGGCCATATACCCAAGCCATTTATCTCAGGCCCTTAGCCTCTTGAATCCCACTGCTAACTTTATTAAACTCCTCTCTTCCTGAGTATAGATACCCATTCTTGAGCTATCTCCTATAAATCCCTCCTTGCTTCTCCCTCAGTAGTCAGGAGGAATCCAAGACTCCTGTGTTGGCAAAAGATAGTCCTCTGCCCTTTGGTATGACCTGGGTTTCTGAACACAGTTCTTCAAAGGCTACCTGAAAGGGGAGCACGGTCGTCTTCTCAGTCTATGGAGGGAGGTGGTGACCTTCCGACGCCACTTCCTGGAAATGAAGTCAGCCACTGACAGGTTAGTGTGGCAATAAGGACGGGGGAGGTTTGCCTGTGAGCTGCTGTCGAAGGGAATCAGATGGCAGGGGGTAGTTGGGTAGAAGAGTTGGTGGGGAGGGTGGTGTTTTGGATTCAGATGATTTCTTCCAGACCTGCTCCTCTGGCTTTGCTGGCTTGATCTCCATGCTCACCTTGCCGGTCCCTATTGGAGTCTGCTCTTTCCTTGCTTGTATTCAGAGACCTGACGGAGCTCAAGGCTGAGCATGTGAGGCTCTCAGGGTCCCTGTTGACCTGTTGTCTGCGCTTGACTTTGGGAGCACAGTCTCGGGAATCTGATGGATCTGGGAAACTAGATGGGAACGAGCCAACCCAGCTACTACTGCTACTAGCCAAGACCCAGGAGTTGGAGAAGAAAGTCCATGAAAGGAGCCAGGAGTTAATAGAGCTGAAGAGTCGAGGGGATCTGGAGAAGGCTGAGCTTCAGGATCGGTGAGATGGGCTGTGGTCCTAGGATGGGGGGATCACTGAGGGAAAGTTGATTCCTGTAGGGTGATAGAGATAGGAGCAGGAGATGTGAGGAGCATTTCTCCCATGAGAGGGGAAGGAGATATGCCAGAGGGCATCTAGTTTGAAACCCAGTGCCACAGTTGGGGCCATGTCACTGCCCCCTACCCTCAGACTATCTTGAAGCTCAGTTTCTCTCCTGCTGACTTACAGAGCTAGCTGTGATTCTGTCCTCTATCAACACCAAACCACTTGCCATTCCCAGACCAGCCAAGCTCTTCCATGCTTTGCTGCCTTTGTACATGCCAACCTCAGCCTAGACTGCCTCCTTCCCTTCTCTCTCTGCCTTATCCTTTGAGACATCATTCAGGGGTCACCTCTTCTGTGAAGCCTTCTCTGATCTCAATAGCCTATTAAAATTACTATGCCCGGATGTGACCTTTTGACATGCTTGCTATAGCATTGATCTCATTGTATTTCATTGATTATTTAGGGCGTAGGCTTTTTTATTGCTTGGATTAAAATAAAATAGTTGTTTGTTTGTTTGTTTTTAATTGATGATGAGATGGCCAGGGACACAAGCAAAGAGCCCCATTTGAATCTCAGGGCAAAGTTCAATTTATACCCCATGGCTAGAGTTGTATCACCACCTGTTGGTGGTGTGTGTAAATTGCAGTTTATTTTGTGTTGGTTGGGAAGCATAAGGACAACCTGTTTCAGTAGGTTTTGTGTCCCTAGTGCTTTTCACTTCATCTGCCATATAGTAGACACTCAATAAATGTTTATTGAAAGATACAGTACTTAAATGAACAACAATGCAGTGAGTTAAGGCTCTTAGAGATGGTACAGAATAAATTGTTAAGACTTTGAAAAAAAATGTGAACTTCTGGATGACATTCATACAAGAAATATTTATTTAGCTACCCATATAATACCAGGTACTGAGTAGCAGGATATGGTATTCAGTGGTAAAGATTTACATTGGTTTCCCTGAACTTTGAGGTTAATATTAGGGAGGCTGACCATAATTACCCACAAGTTGTCCCTCCTTTCTCCCTCTCAGAGTCAGAACCTTGGGCTGGAGGGAACTTAGGACTATCCCATATGGCATTTCTGATGTTCTCATTGACTTCAGGGTGCTTGACTTCAAGATCAAGCGGGGCCTGGAAGGGCCTGGGCCAGGGCTTCCCTTCAGCTCTCAGACCCCCAAACACGTGTTCCAGCCTTGAGATGTGGTAAATCCCTGCATGTGTCTGAGTGGCTTCTGGCTTCCCCCCAGTTCCAGACTGTAGTATCTTGTGGTGTTCACGGAGTGCAGGGGCTGGGGCACCCGGGAGTCGGGAAAGGCCACGGTGGGAGTGTCTGTGTTTGAGCCGGGGGACGCTGCATAGTAAGTAGTTCTGTCCACATCAGTGGGCCGCCCAGCTGACTGCTGTGCTCTTCTCTGCAGGGTGACTGAGCTCTCTGCTCTTCTGACCCAGTCTCAGAAGCAAAATGAAGATTATGAAAAGATGGTAAAGGCTCTGAGAGAGACAATGGAAATCCTGGTACATGATCCTTTGTTCTGGAAAGAAGTTGGGAATGGGTCTGTAGATTCCTTGTCTTTTTTGGACAGGTTGTGCAGGGTACCAGTTACGTGTTCCTCGATGAACTCCCCTAAAGCTAAAAAATAAATTTTGGCAGAACCTGAAAATTAAGTCATTCAATCAATAAATACAACTTGTCTACTATTCCTACTATATTCCTGGGGAAACTACAATGGTAGAATGTATGCATTCAGTGTGTCCTTATCAGAGAAAGAGGCACACTGGCAAACTAGGAAGGGGATATGTGGACAGATTCAAAACCTAGTCATAAGGGAAACAACTGAGAGTGTGACAATGGTTAGCCTGGAGCAGAAAGGGCTTGCGGAAGCCATTATGGCTGCCTTTACATATCCGAAGGACTGACATTGGGGAAAAGAGTTCACTTGTTTAATGTTTTTCAGGTGGTACAAGCAGTGTCAATGACTAGAAGTTACAGGGTGGTAGAGTTCAGCTAACAGCTAGAGCTGTTCAGTAGTTGAACAGTCTGTCTTGGGAAGGAGTGAGGTTTGTGGCACTGGCTTAACATCTTCCAGGGCTGTTATCAAAGGGATTCTCTAAGGTTGGACGTGGTTCCACATTTCCTTTCATCTCTATGGATTTTCAGATCTCTGATTTTAGGCAGATCTTAAACCCCTATCCACACACCTACTCCTAGTCTTCTCATCTAAGCTGGGATCAGCTGGGAGCCAGCCTGGTTTATATGCCTTTTTGGTTCCTTTTGGTCAGGAATTTGCAAATTCACATGTCTGCAGGGTCCAGATAAGTGAGTGAAGTGGGTCAGGGGTAGGAATTCTGGTTTTTCCAGTGCTTGATCTCCACATTAAGGGAACAATGAGGAGTAGTAGGGACTTCAGGAACTTGAAGAATATGTCTCATCAGGAGGAGGCATCTTTTGCTCAACTTCAGTAAATTAGTGCCATGTGGGACTGGGGGCTGTGTGACCCAGTTGTTAACTTTCTGAGAAGCCAGCAGTTTGATATCAATTCATAAAATCTCTCAAAGTCTCTCAATTTGTAAATGTTGGTTCAACCAAACATTGCTGCAGGTCTCTCTGTGTCTTCAGGCCTTCACCAGAAAAATATGATAGGGAGGAAGAGAGGAAATCTTGAGTCTTCAAGTTTCTTGCTAGCTTTGGGGCTAGAGGTTCCTCTGGTTTAACCTTAGGTCTCAAGCATCAATTTGCTGTTTAAGGACAGCAGCCATCCTCTATCTAGAGACAGTTCACATTTATTTATTGAGCATTTGCCTTGTGCCAGGCACTATGTTGAATAATTTACATGCATTTTTTTTCTATTTTAGCCTCAAAACAAACCTGTGAAGTAGTTGCTGTTAATTATTCCTGTTTTAAAGAGAAGGAAGCTCAAAGAAACAGTTGTCTAAGGTTACCAAGCTAGTAAGTGATAGAGCAAGAACTGTAATCTAGGCAGTGTAATTTGGAGCTCTTAATCACTTAATCTGAGCTCTCAATCACCACATCACATTGTCTTCAGCGTCATGGGACAACGTTAGCTTTCACAAGTGGTCAGGGAAAAAGTGGGGTTGACGGAATAGACAGAAGGAGACTCTGGTTGATTTGGGGCCTGGAATGATGAATTGTCTTCTGGGAGTTTAGCTCTTAGGCTCTATTTTGTTCCCTGTTCAGGAGGCAAATCATGCAGAATTAATGGAACATGAGGCATCTCTTAGTAGGAATGCCCAAGAGGAGAAGCTGTCTTTACAGCAGGTGATCAAGGATATAACCCAGGTACTGGTAAGCCTCCTGTTCATGGTAACCAGGCTATGCCTCTCTCTTCCCCATGCCTCCAGGTCCTCTCCATCATGCCTAGATTTTTACTCCAGGAAGTGTTTGGGCTTAGTGTCTTGTGGGGATGATTGCTCTGAGTGTATTTGAAGACTGAAACCTAAGGGGTAGCTAAGCATTCATGGGCTAGCTCTGCCTGCTGGAATAGGCCCTCTTTTCTTATTACCAGCTGCAGTTCTCAGCCTGTGGTTGGGTTCTGGTGTGCATTACCTCAAGAGCCTCTTTGTCCTTCATTTCTCCATTTATTGTTACCTCAGAGTGCTCTAGCCTGTTGCTAGTCCCAGGCTTGGGTGACCAAAGGTAAAGAGTTGAAGGAACCAACCTTTTTTTTTTGTTCTTAGATACTCTCCTCCCACTCCCCAGGAAGAGGACCTGAGAAGGAAAACATCAGATTTATCCAGGCTTTAGTGTTAATCCCTTGTATGGACTCAAGGCCTTGGTCACTAGGGCGGTGACCCTGCTGTGTTACATTTCAGGTCATGGCAGAAGAAGGGGACAGTATGGCCCAAGGCTCTGATGTTGAGAGCACCTTGGAGTTGGACTCTAGTGACTTCTTCCAGTTTAATTCCCAGGACCCAGACACAGCTCTTACTCTGGTGCGTTCAGTGCTGACTCGGAGACGCCAGGCTGTGCAGGTGAGAACCCCAGCGTTCCTCCTCAGCCACAGGGGTGGGCGTCTAAGGTGATTTGGTCCCTAGGTACCCTCCTACCCTGGACTGCTTTTTTCACTATGTTGACCAGTCATGAGGTGTTTTGTTAACACCACAAAGTGCCCTTTAGAATCTCTCTGTCTACCCAAGTGTCCCTGTGTGTAACAGGCACATTTTCCATACCCGTGGGATGCTTCAGTTTGCATAGTACTTTGCAAAGATTGGCAATGGGAGCTCTGATTCTAAGGGTCCCAGCCACACTTACCACCACCCCCCCACACACACACACATGTGTACACATACATACTATACATTTGAAGGTGGTGAACTCTGAGACTCTAGGAGCCACAAAAGCCCAGTAATAGTAATCTCTGATCCTCTGTTTTCTTGACTGGTCACATCTCTTCTTAGCTTGCCCGTGTTGCAGTAGCCCCTAAACCCCTTGCTCAGCCCTACTTTCAGGCTTCTGATATTCCTCCTTTGCCCTGCCCTCTTGTTCACCATCTCACTTCTGTTTCCCTCCACAGGACCTAAAGCAGCAGCTTTCAGGCTGTCAGGAAACTATGAGCTTCTTGCAGCAGCAGCATAATGAGTGGGAGGAAGAGGGCGAGGCCTTGAGGCAGCGGTTACAGAAGCTCACTGGGGAGCGGGACACTCTGGCAGGGCAGACTGTGGACCTCCAGGGAGAAGTGGACTCCCTCAGCAAGTGAGCAGGGGGCTGTTCAACCCACCCTTCCTCCCCGGGCTCAGTCCTCATTCAGCCATTTACCCACTCCCATCGTGCTTCTGATTGGCTGACCTCGCTCTCCCTGAGACCCAGGGCTGCTCGAGGCTAACTTGCTTTGTGCTCCACTTGTTCCTGCTCCCTCAATTTTAGGAAGCTATAAAAGATAGTTTCCAGCTCAGAAGAGAAGATGAGATGTTCAAAGACAACAGGCTTCTCTCTGCTTTGATCCTGTGATATCTGCTTCCAGGAAGGACTTTAGGTTCCAAAGTCTCTGCTCACCTCTGGTCTCCTTCCAGGGAGCGAGAGCTCCTGCAGAAGACCAGGGAAGAGCTGCAGCAGCAGCTGGAGGTCCTGGAGCAGGAGGCGTGGCGACTGCGAAGGACAAACATGGAGCTGCAGCTGCAGGGGGACACAGCTCAGGGAGAGAAGGAGGAGCGGCAGGAGGAGCTGCACCTGGCTGTCCGCGAGAGGGAGCGCCTGTGCGTGTGACCACCCCGCATCCCTGGGGATCGCTCTTCCCTTCAATTCCACACCCTCCTCCACCCTGCCCCTCTCTTAGAAAATGGAGTAAATAGAAGCCTGGCGTTCAGTGGGTTCAGGTTAGCTTACTGCTCCTTCCTTTGCAGAAAGATGAATATAAGAAGTTCATCCAGGCTTTGATGAGCACCCCTAAGGGAGAGGCACTGTGGTGGACACAGAAATAAATAAAACACAGGGAGTTCCCTGGTGGTGTAGTAGCTTAAGGCTTCGGCGCTGGCACTGTCAGCACTGCGGCCTGGGTTCCATTCCCGGCCAGGGAACTACCCAAATACCAAGAATAAATAAACAATAAAATAAAACACAGGTCCTAATCTCAAGTGGTTTGCAGCCTAATGAGGAAGACAGACAAGTAAAGAACTAACTGGCATGAGGCTACATGAAGTATAAGCTAAGTAGAGCTTCAAGTTAAGTCCTTTGGGAGCATAGGAGTAACAGGTGTTGAAAGCTTCATCGACAAGAGGGTAGCTTTTGATCTGGACTTTAACATATTTTGATTGGTAGAGAGTGGGAGAAAGGCTAACAAAACAGATTAGCAAAGAAAAGGAGGCAGGAAGGTTCGTGGCATGTTCAGAGTAGGTGGGCTGGCTAAAGAGCAGGACTTACCCTGGGGAGTAATGGGAAATGGGCCAGTCAAGAAAGGGAGTTCCAGAGTCAAGGGACCCAGCTAATCATAAATTCCCCTATGTAAGGTCATAGAAAAAGCAAGGACTTCACAGCTGGGCAAAAGCTTGGTTTACTTTAAATTATGGCTCTGCCTTTCAGACAGATTACTTGTGAAATGGGGGTGATAATATTTACCTTGAAGGATCGTTGGCAAGATTAGAGCAGTGTTTTGCAAAAATGCCAGCATGGAGCCTGGCATATAGTAGGTTTTGAGTAACTGGTGGCAGGGACTGTATCTTCTTCATCTTTGATATGAGCCCTCCTCTCCTGTGTCTTGGTTCCTTCCACCTAGTGGGTATGAATAATGGAATCTTGAAGGACTGCTATAAAGATCATGACTTATAAGAATGGTTTCTTCTGTACCAAGGAGAACAGACCATCCACAAAAATAATTACGTGTTTTTAAATTTAGTTTGTTGGAATCAATATTTCTATCAATATTTACATAATTCAAAAGTCAAAACTATTTAAAAAGAAGTCTTACTCTCCTCTGCTTCTTTCATCCATTTCCCTTCCTTCTGCAGGTAATCATTTAAATTAATTTCTTATTTATATTTCCAGTGCTGCTTTATGCAAATACAGAGGGTGCCAAAAAAATGTATACATATTTTTAAGCAAGAAAAAAAACTGTATTAAAATTGTAATACTCAATATATACTGATAACAAAAGATGAATACAAGTCACATTTGACTTCTGCAATTACAAGAGGTGCTCAAAGCGGTTACCATCAGTTTTGTTTCTGCTTTTGTTTTTTTTTGGTGGTTCCCTGGCTGGGAATCGAGCCCAGGCCACGGTGTTGAGAGCGCCAAAGCCTTAGCCACTACACCACCAGGGAACCCCGCAACCATTGGTATTTGTGTAATACATACATAACATCTCTTAAAATATGTATACATTTTTAGGCACCCTGGGATATGCATAATTCTTACTTCTCCCAATTTCTTGCATAAAAGGTAATACACTAAATACACCATTCTGCACCTTGCTTTTTTTCACTTTATAGGTTTTGGAAATCTTGTCAGTTTTTAGAGACCTTCTTCATTCTTTTGCATAGCAAAGGTGACTGTATTCTTGTTACATTTTGGAGTGTGGTCACTCCCTGTGATTTCCTCTAGCCCCATGTCCCCCCCATCTTAGTCAGGAGATGCTGGCAGGCCTGGAAGCCAAACAGTCAGAATCACTCAGTGAACTGATCACTCTTCGGGAAACCCTGGAGTCAAGTCGCCTGGAAGGGGAGCTGCTGAGGCAAGAGCAAACAGAAGTGACTGCAGCGCTGGCCAGGGTGTGTAGGTCTCCCCATCCCTTGCTGGGTGGGGCGGGCCACTTAAAAAGTTGTGTTTCTATGAAAAGGGCATTCAGCCTGCCTCATTCTTCACCCTGCAAGCCATGACTATTTATATTTCTTGCTTCCATTCCTAGTCTCTGCTTTTGAGTCCTTCCTCTCCCAACATACTCTCTTGTGTGTTGGAATTAGAATGGTTTTTTGAAGTATAAATCCAGTTATGTCAGTGTCTTCCCTAAAACCACTTAAGTGGCTTTCCAGCTCCTTCTTACTGCATTCAAAGCTCTTTATCATCTGCCCAAACTGTTTCTAGCCCCTGCTTCACTCCAAATCCCTGTTCTATCTCCCCATGTGCCTTTATTCCTGCCACACAGCAGCAATTGCAATCTCAGTTTCACTTTGTTCCTTCATGACTGATACTTTGCATGTACTATTCTTTCCTTTGCCTGGACTGCTTTTTCCCTCCTTTTTTCCTCCTTTACCCATAAACTGCTTCTCATCTCTTAGTAGCGCCCAACTCTTGTCAACACTTCTCCCAAACATTTTTTATTCTCCCAAACTGAATGCTTTCTTTGAGTTCCCAAAGCACTTTGTTTACGTTGTCTATTGTGTCATTACTATCGTTATAGTTATTCACACATTCTGATGTCTGTGCCTCTATACTGTGAGCTCCTCAGTGAATGAAGAAATGAATGAGTGAATGAATGAAGGGAAGCTTGTTCAGAGTGTAAGGGAAGGAATGGAGTGTTAACTGGTCTCTGTATGAGGAAAGGAGCAGGTGTTGGGGATGTGAGGCATGAGCCATCTCAGGAAAACGGGAAATAGGAAACGCTTTAACTCTTTGTTTTTTAGGCAGAACAGTCCATCGTGGAACTGTCGAGTTCTGAGAACAGCCTGAAGGCTGAGGTAGCTGATCTTCGGGCTGCAGCTGCCAAGCTCAGTGCCTTAAATGAGGCTTTGGCCTTAGATAAAGTTGGACTGAACCAGCAGCTTCTCCAGGTGAGTAAAAATGTCTCTGATCTGCAGGGTAGGGCAGGGCCCTGACTGAGGCTAGGTCAGTGACAGAAGAAGCTAATGCCCATGACAAGGAAGAGTCCTTAAATGGATCACCCCAAGACAGATTGGCTCCCAAATGTAGCCCTGAAATGAGCAGAAGGAACATTTATAGTGTAGAGGAGAGCAGAGTGTAAGAATTGGGCTTAGCCATTAAAAGTCCCATGCCACACCTACAGCAGAACCACCTTTGAGCTTTAGGATAAAACAACCAGGGCTAGGAAGGAGGCCCATGTCCTCAGCAAGGAAGGCTAGGTTTTTAATCCTGTCACTGGAGATAGTAGCAATCTCTAAAAAAGGATCTGCTGAAGAGCTCAAGTCTCGAAGAATCTTATCTATAGGTTGTAAATTTAACATCAGTACCTGTTCCTTTGAGCCTCAGAAATCTTGTGTTTCCCTACTCTGAGAACGGGATTTTGCCTTTTTACCTCTATCCCAATCATCAGTTCTTCACGTACCTGGAATATAGGCGCTAGACCAAATGAATGCATAGCTCCCCTTTTATAAGCACTCCTGTGTTGCTCTTTGGAGAATAGTGTCCTATCTCACTTGCCTCAACACTTGTCTTCTAAACTGTAACCATTTATTTTTGCTGCTTTTCCCTTTTTGGCCAGTAGTTAGAACAGGAGAACCAGTCTGTGTGCAACAGGTTGGAGGTGGCAGAGCAGGCAAGAAACACTTTGCAGGTGGGCCTGGCAGAGGCCGAGAGGAGCAGGGAATCCCTGTGGGAAAAGAACACTCACCTGGAGGCTCAGCTGCAGAAAGCGGAGGAGACTGGCACCGAGCTGCGGGCAGATCTCAGGGGCATCCAGGAAGAGAAGGAGGAACTTCAAAAGAAACTAAGTGAGGTGAGAAAACAAAATTGCTTTCGTCACATTAAGGTATAATGCATGCTCATTGTAAAACACTATAGAAATGATTCAGAAAGTGAAAAATGATTGGGAGCTCCCTGGTGGTGGTGGCTAGGCTTCGGTGCTGTCAAAGCTGCGACCTGGGTTCGATTCCCAGCCAGGGAAATACCCACATTTAAAAAAAAAACAAAAGAAATACAGAAAGTGAAAAATGACCAGTTTGGGTTGTATCTTTCAACATTTTAAAAGAATTCCTATAGGAAACCTTCAGTGATTCCCCACTACTCCACCCACCGACCCCCAGTCTGAACTATATGCCTCTCCTGTGTGCTCTGATAGTACCTTGTGCATATTTCAACCATTACACCCTTTATACTATATTATAATTGTCTGTTTACATGTCTCCACCATTATATCAAAAGCTCCTTCAAGGCAAGGCCTTGTCTTATATATTTTTCTTCCCCTAGCTTTTAGCATGGTGTCTATCACATAGCAGGGGCTCAGTAAATTTTCTGAACCAATAACCAGGCTCAAAGGTCATCTTTCTCCTTCACCAAACTTTTGATTTCCCTAACAGCTATACCTAATTATCCTTCTCTGAGTCCCTTTCTTAGGACACTAATCGCTTTCTTCCTGATAATATGCGTGTATCTCACTTCTCCTTAAGACTATAAGTGTCTTAGAGGTAGGTCTCTTGTGGCCCTAGCACAGGGTCTTGCTCAAAGGAGAGCATGTTTTCTGGGCTGAGGACTCTGTGGGTTGTTGATCAGGGAAATACATAAATGCCACTTGGTAGGAGTGAGCAATGCCCAGGGCTCACAGAGCTGGGTCCAGAATTTCTGAAGAGCCAATGGCCCTAACCTCATTAGTGCCCTATGAAAGGGACTCTGAGAAGGAAGGGCAATGAGAAGTTTGGTGAAGCAGAAAGATGACCTTTGAGCCCAGTCATTGGTTCAGATAGCAGCCCTGGGGGAATGCTGCCTCTGCTCTGTATCTCACCATTTTCTCCCCCTCAGGCATGTCACCAGCAGGAGGCAGCCTCAGCTCAGCTGGAGCAGCAGCATCAGGAGGCAAAGCGACAGGAAGAAGTGCTGGCCCGAGAAGTCCAGGAGAAGGAGGCCCTAGCACGGGAGAGGGCAGCTCTGGAGGTGCGGCTGCAGGCTGTGGAGCGAGACCGGCACGACCTCTCTGAACAACTGCTGGTGCTCAGGTAGGGCCCAGACCCAGTTCAGCCAAGGGCAGAGTGAGCTTTGCAAGGCAAGGGGTAGCCAAGCTAAGTTCCCTGCCCAAAATATGCAGGTTCTAAATGAGTTATGAATTTGTAATTGCCCCACTAAGTTCTCCAGGTAGCCAGTACTTAGAACCCAACTCCAGGAGTTCCCTGGTGGTGTAGTGGCTAGGCTTTGGTGCTCTCAACGCTGCAGCCTGGGTTCAATTCCCAGCCAGGGAACCACCAAAAAAAAGAACCCAACTCCTCTTGAGGAAGGGTCAGGGGCTTGATGGGTAAGAACTCTTCCTGATTCCTGACCCTGACAGCTCAGCCAAGGAGCTATTGGAGAGCAGTCTGTTTGAAGTCCAACAACAGAATTCTCTAATAGAGGTCACCAAGGGGCAGCTGGAGGTCCAGATTCAAACTGTCACTCAAGCCAAGGAAGTAATCCAAGGTGAGACCCCAACTGGAATGGGTACACTCCTGGAAGGCAGTGGGAAGTTATTAGCGGTCCTTCTCCAGCCAGGCCTGGGGCCTCTGGGATGGGAGTTGCTCATGAGATCTGGGAAGAGGGGTGAAAGGAGGAGGACAGAGGCTCAGAGACCAGATCCTGTCCCGGGCATATTAGGGGAAGTGAGGTGCCTGAAGCTGGAACTGGATGCTGAACGGAGCCGGGCAGAACAGGAGCGGGATACAGCAGCCAGGCAGCTGGTCCGGGCTGAGCAAGAGGGGCAGATGGCCCTGCAGCAGCAGAAGTCAGCCCATGAGGAGGAGGTGAACCGGCTCCAGGAGAAGTGGGTAGGTCATGGATGTGGCTGGGGGGTGGGAGAGGCAGACCCGGCCTCCCTTCAGTGAGCGCTCCACCTGCTGACCTGGGTCCAGATAATGCTGTTTTTAAGAGTGAAATCTGAACAGGACTAGCCTGGTCACTAAGGTGCAAAATCCAGCTTCTAGCTATTAAATGAGTTCATACATGAAAAACACTAAGAATGATTCCCAGCATATAGTGAGCTCTGTATTTGTGTTAGCTACCACTATTGCTGTTTTGGTATGTGCAAAGAATTAAGAGTGGATTCTGGGTTTAGAATTGTTACACTGGCCTCAGGGTATAAAAGGAGCAGAGGAATACCCTGGACCCATTCTTGCCCAATTCAGAACTGTGTCTATTTTGTCTTTTAATTGTATAATTTAGTTCATTTGCTTTTATTGTGATTATAGGTATATTTGGGTTTATTTTCACCATCTTATGCTATTTGTCTTGCCCTTTTTTATCTTTTAGCTAGAGAAGATCACCTTTCCAAACTTCTTTTAGACAGTTAAATTGGATGATTAAGTTGTATCTTTTCTCACCTCTTTTTTCTTTCTAATACTTTGGATGATATGTACTCTAGTCTTTTATTCTTTTAGTTGTTTCCTTTAATATTTTAAAATAAATATTTAATAACATCTCAAGTTAGGTCAAATATATGGTAACAGAAGGAAACTAGACTTTGAGTGGTGAGCATGTAATGGAGTACACAGATATCAAATGATAATGTTGTATACCTGAAATTTATATAATGTTATTAACCAATGTCACCTCAATAAATTTAATTTTTAAAAATAATGTAAGTTAATCAGTATATTTACCTTTTTCCTGAATTACACAAGGAACACTCAACATTTTACCTGCATGCACTCCTCTTGGCCTGTGTACTATTTTATTCATGATGATGAGAGATAGAGAGATAGATATTAAATTCTGAATGCTTTCTGTGTGCTAAGCAACTTTTAAAGTGCTTTACACGACTTATTTTAATGCTCAAAGCAATCCTAGGAGGCCACTGTTGTTATCCCGACTTTTATAGATGAAGAAATTGAGGCATGGAATGTGTAATAGAAATAACTGAGACCACACTAGTAGTGTTGGGCTAAAGACTGTAACCCAGGCAACCTGGGTCCCCAGCCCTTCACCACCATCCTGACAACTAACAGAGGGTGCTGGATGCGCCTGGGAGGTCATGGGAGGCTTTGGCCACTGGTGTAGGAGGACCAGGATGCATGATACGGGAGCTATCCTAGCGCGGCTTGGCCTGACTTTCGGAAGGCTTACTCTGCCACCCTGAGCAGGGGAGAGTGAGCAGCAGAGAGCAAGTCTGCCACCTCAGTTCATTGTCACAGCCATCAACCATGCTGTGGTTTCTTTAAAATAACAGATACTCGTAGCTTATATTAGGGACAGTTGTACTTTAGAAAGCACTTTTACATGTATGATGTCATTTGATTTTTTTATAACTTTATTTGATTCTTATAAAGTTTGGTGAGATAGGTAAGGCAGGGATTATTAGCCTCACTTAACAAATGAGGAAACAGGCTTAGAGCAGTACCAAGGTCACACAGTTGGTGAGCAGTGGACTTGTTATTCTAATCCAGTTCCCTTCTGCCTCCTCTCCTCACCTTTTTGGTTCTAACAGTGTTTCCTTTGTATGGCCAGGAGAAAGAGCACTCCCGGCACCAGCAGGAATGGGATAAGGCTCTGGAGAGCCTAGAGAGGGAGAAAATGGAGCTGGAAACGAGGCTGAGGGAGCAGCAGGCCGAAACGGAGGCCCTACGGGCGCAGAGGGAAGAGGAACGGGCTGAGGCCGAGAGCGCCCTATGCCAGGTGAGAGGCTGGAAGGATCCGAGCTGCCTGTCGAACCTATGGCCCCTACCTTTTACCACTTCCTTTTCTACTCCCAAGAGTGGTGCTGCAGCAGCTTCTAGAAGAGAATACAGCTACCTACTTTGCTACCAGTGAGCAGAGTGATTAGCACCATTAGCTGCAGGGCTGGCAGTATACCATACTTCCTGAGGGAGGGCTGATGTTTACCACATCCTGTCAGCTCGCAAACCAGTGGCAGTCTTTGCACTTCCTGGTTCTCAATTAATGGGTCCAGACCTTCCTTTGCCCTCAGTCCCTACCCCCTTTGCCAGAAGAGCCCTAGAGCAGCAGGAATGTGCTGGTGGTCTAGTGGGTGAGCATGGTGACTCTGATCCAACAAGCCCTTGCCCTCCTGTTCCTCCACAGATGCAGCTTGAAACAGAGAAGGAGAGAGTGTCCCTCCTGGAGACATTGCTGCAGACCCAGAAGGAGCTGGCAGATGCCAGCCAACAACTGGAACGGCTGAGGCAAGACATGAAGGTTCAGAAGTTAAAGGAACAGGTATGGAGGGTGGTCCTGAGCAGGGAGGAAAAAGGAGCTTTGATACACTCACTCAGCTTTGACCAGTTCTTTGGCACTTCCTTGCACCAGGCCCTGTGCTGGGTGCTGACACATGACAAGCATAAAGGTGTGGCATGCAGTGGACACGGCAGACATGGTTCCTGCCCTCAGGGAGCTTACGTTCTAGTAGCAGAGACAGGTGAAGATGAGCAGACGCAAAATAAATGAGATAATCACAGATTGTAGTAAATGCTCTAAAGGAAATGAGCAGGTGATATACTTGAGAGTGATTCAAAGGAGGCCACTTTGGACAAGGTGGTCAGGGAAATGTCACTGAGAAAGTGACATTGAGCTGAGACATGAAGGTTAAAAAAAGCCAGCCCCATGAAACAAGAGTGATGAACCTTGAAAACATTGTGTTAAGTGAAAGAAGCCAGTCACAAGAGGCCACAGGGTGTATGATTCCATTTATAGGAAATGTCCAGAATGGACAAATCTGTAGAGACAGAAAGTAGATGAGTGGTTGAGACTGGAGATGGGGAATGGGAGGACACAGGGTTTCTTTCAGGGGTAATAAAAATGTTCTAAAATGTATCATCCACAACTCTGTGAATATACTAAAAACTATTTAATTATATACTTTCAATGGGTGAATTGTATGGTATGTGAACTATCCCAATATAACCATTAAAAGAATAGAAGCCAGCCATTTGAAGAACAGTTCAGGTGGAGGAATAGGAATCGTAACGGCCCTGGGACAGAGAGCAAAAGGTTTGTGAAGTTCAAGGGAAGAACAGAGGCAGCATGGCTCCAGCGGGAGTCCTTTGTCAGCCATGGTAGGAGCCTGGATTTTATTTTATTCTAAGGTCAGGGGGAAACCACTGGATAGTATTAAAAATACTTTAGCTGCTGAGTGGGGCAAGAGAGGAGAGAGACAGAGACAGAGACAGAGAGACAAGGGGGGATGTGGTATGCAGTGGAAGTAGGGCGATGTAACAGGAGGCTGCTGTGGTGGTCTGAGTGAAGGACTGATGCCCACTCAGGGACCCTGACTGAGAAAGCCTAGGAGAGCCAGCGTACTTTGTGAGGGAGGAGAGGGAACCGGAGGTGAGAAACTGAGGTGGCAGGGCATCGTGGAAATAGTGTGGATTGTTGCATCTTGCCTCAGCTTTTGCCAGCCCAACTAAAACACCAGTACTTATACGACACGAATTTCTACAACATGAATTTCAAGACCAAGGCCCCGTGGAAGCTGTCTTCTACTCGCAGCTATCTTCTCCCTTTGCAGGAGACCACTGGGATGCTGCAGACCCAGCTCCAGGAGGCTCAGCAGGAACTGGAACAAGGAGCCCAGCAGCACAGAGATGACCTTGCTGCCCTTCGAGAAGAAGGCAGCACCCTGCTGCAGGATAAGATAGGCCTGCAGAAGCAGGTCCCTCCTCCTTTCTCCCAGCACTACAGCCCTTCCCCAGCATAGCCCAACTCCCTCCTGCAGGACAAGGGGAACCTTGGTCCTGCTGCCTGAGCTCAGGAGAGGAAGGGTAGGCCCCAGCACTGAGTGGAAGGCTGAAAGGTGCGCAGAGCTGAGCGTGTGCCTCTCAGAGCCCTGGGATAGGAATCTGTCTGTGGTGAGCACAGAACTTAGATTTTCTCAGGCAGCCCCAGTCAGTTCTTCTTCCCATCTTGTGCATAGATCTGATATTTTTATATACCGGGTTGCTTTTCTTATTGTGATTGCTTTTCCTTCTCAGAATCCTGTATCAGATGGTGTTCTGATTATTCATTTAAAAAAATACAATCACTATACCCTTGACCGTTACTTTCCCTTTGGGCATAGTTATATTAAGCCAAGATTTTTTTTGTGCCTGCCTTTATTCAGCATATGTGAGGCTGGGGAGACAGACGACTAGGGTGAATGCTCTTTAGGGAGGGGAGTGGTAAAGAAGAGTGTATGAGGATTGGTGGAACCTCCAGAGCATTAGACATGAGCCAGTAACTATGGCAAACCTTAAAGGACCCTAAAACCTTAGGTGAGAAGCATCCTCCCGCTGGCCCCCTGCCCCTGGTCCTCATGCCCTTACACGTTCCAGGTGGAGGACTTGAAGTTTCAGCTGGCTTCTAAGGATGACTCCCAGAGGCTGGTGCAGCAGGAGATTCAGGAGAAGCTGAGAGAGGCCCAGGAATGCAGCCGAATTCAGAAGGAGCTGGAGAGAGAGAAGGCCAGGTAGGCTAGACAGGCCATGGATTTGGCTTTTGCCAGTCTGGCTCCAGTGGTCACTGTGAAGTTGACAGTTCTTTGCTCAGGTCACCTAGCCTTTCGCGTCTCCAGTTCTGGACTGTACAGGTAGCCATATGGGGAGGATGTGGTCCCTATTTTCAGACCTATACCTCATTTATTTAGTAAATATTTAGACAGCATGCATTATGCACTGGGCACTATGCAAGGGGTCAAGGATACAGTGATAAACAAGACAGTATGGTCCCTGCTTCAATAGAATGTATAGTTTTGTGGGAAAGACATTAATGAAAGAATTCCCAAAATAAATTACTGCAGATTATGGTACATGGTGTGGAGGAAAGAAACAGAATGCTGAAATAGAAATGGGGCGAGTGAGGGAGATCTGCTTTTCATGTTAGGGAAGGCCTTCCTCGGGAGGTTGCATTTAAACTGATCACTGGAGGATGAAACAGAGCCACCATGCAAAGGCTGGGAGCATTCTATACAGTAGGAACAGAAGTCCCACGCAGTGACTCTGAGGCAGATCAAAGCTGGGCTGTTTGGTGAACCTGAAAGTGTGGTGTGACTAGAGCCTGGTGACTGAGGAGAGAGTGCCATGAGCTAGACAGGTTCATATTATTCAGGATTTTGTAGGTCACGGGAAGGAGTTTGTAGTTACTTTAGGTTTAATGGGAACCCATGGGAGGGTTGTAAGCAGGGAACTCAACACAATCCAATTTATGATACAGTAGAAGAGAGAGTAATGACACGAAACATCAGGGGTGAGATAAGACCACCCGGAATGAAAAGCAGTGTATATTCTCAGGGCTATGGGAGTGTAAGGAGGAACACATCTTTGTTGATGAAACTAGAGGCAGGAAGACAAATTAGGAGACTGGGACAGTTGTCTAGGTGAGAGATCCCAGAGCTGAACCACAGGAGGGAAAGGGCTCAAGGGACATTAAGGAAGTTGAAATCAATATAATTAGTCATAGATTGGGTAAAGGTGAGATGAAGAAAGAATTCCGATGTGGACAAGGCTTCTAAGTTGGGGAACTGGGTGGATGGAAGCACCTCTCACTGAGCTAGGGAACATGGGGGTGATTGGGGAAGGGGAGGTGCAGAGGCGATGGAAAGAATTGGACATGTTGAATTTGAGGCGTTGTATAGATATTTTTGGAATTTCCCGAAGAAGGATAAACCATGAAGTTGAAATGAGGCATCATATTCATGAAGCACCTAGGAGCACTCAGTAGGAGCTCAATAAATGGTAGCTTTTATTGTTACACTGTAGTCATTATCATTACTGTTTCTATTTTAGTTACCAGTGCTGTGTTTAGAACAGTCAGAGGAGAAGGTAGTTCTTCATTCCCTGAGAGAATGGCCTAGACCTCTGACCCCTCTCTTTTCAGCCTGACTTTGTCACTGGTGGAAAAGGAACAGAGACTCCTTGTTTTACAAGAAGCTGACTCTGTTCGACAGCAAGAGCTGAGCTCCCTGCACCAGGACATGCAAGAGGCCCAGGCACAGCAGAAAGAGCTCAGTGCCCAGGTACTACTGCTCACCCTGGTCATGGGCTCTGTGCCTCGGGGGAAGCCTGCTCCTGGAGCGCGTGTGAGAGGGGTCAGGCGTAATTGCTCAGAGTCCTCTCACAAAGAGGCCCTTTTTCTTTTTCCTCATTATGTGGTATGCTGGCACTTCAGCAGCCCTGGCAGGAGGGAAAAGCTGGGACTGGGCAGGGTTGGGGCTTAGGAACCTGACCCAGAGTTGGGAACAGCCCCCTTTAGGGAACCTGACAGCCCAGACCTTAGTGCCTAAAGGAGCAGAGCTCACCCAGGCCTGGTTCAAGCACAGCCACATCTGTGTGCTTGGTCTGCTTGGCAAGACGCAGTAAGGGGAATAAGTGTTACCCCAGATCAGGTAGGCAGCAGCAGAAGGACTTCCAGGGACTCAGCTTGCTCACAGGACCCCAGACCTTGGGTACAGAGGGAAGGTGGGAATGAGAAGGGAAGAGAGGAGTAAGAGATAGACGGTAGACTACAGCAGATAAAGACCCAGGTCTGGTTGATAGACAGACCTGGGTTTGACACCCAGCTCTACTGCTTCTGGGTTGTGTAAGCTTCAGTTTCTTCATAAAACAAGGATGGGGAGTTCCCTGGTGGTATAGTGGCTTAAGGCTTCGGCGCTGGCGCTGTCAACACTGCGGCCTGGGTTCGATTCCCAGCCAGGGAACTACCTACATACTACAAAAAAACAAAACAAAACAAAAAACAAGGATGATGATTCATAAACATTATAGGAATATATAAAGTGTCAGGAACACAATAGCATTCAATAAATGGTAATCATTATTATTGTGACTGACCTTATTAGGCTCAGTGTCAGGGTTTGAGGCAAAGTTCTAATCATAGCAGGGAGCTGGCATAGTTGCCAAGGAGACCAGGCCAAAACCCATTTGCATAACCTATGCCCATGTGTCAGGCGGCAGTAGGTAGCCATGCAGGTCAGATCTAGGATCACACTCACTCCAGAGTCCCCCATCTTGCCACTGACCAAAGTTTGCACAGGGATTGAATGGGGTCAGAACTGAGAGGGTTTGAGGAGAAGGTATCCCCACCCTGCTGAGAGTTACTACACTTCCTCCCTACAGGTGGAATTACTGAAGCAGGAGGTGAAAGAAAAGGAGGCTGACTTTCTGGCCCAGGAAGCACAGCTGCTGGAGGAGCTACAAGCATCTCAAGTAACAGAGCAGCAGCTGCGGGCTTCCTTGTGGGCCCAGGAAGCCAAGGCAGCCCAACTACAACTGCGACTGCACAGCATGGAGAGCCAGCTGGAGGCACTGGCTGCAGAGCAGCAGCCTGGGCACCATGCCCAGGCCCAGCTTGCCAGCCTCTATTCCATCCTGCAGCAGGCCCTGGGGGCTGTTTGTGAGAGCAGGCCTGAGCTAACTGGTGGGGGAGATTCTGCCCACTCCCTCTGGGGCCCTGAGCCAGGTGAGGCTGCCACCCAAGAACTTGGTCCCTTGGGCCAAAGCCAGGCCTAGCTTCCAGGGGAGAAGGAAAGGGGGAAGTGCAGTTCCTTAGACAACATACATTGAAGCTAAGGCCACAGACTGGAGTTAATTCAATCAGAGTTTGAACCACAGCTCTTTCATTTGCTAGATATGTGTCCTTGGGCAAGTCGCCCATCTTTTCTGAGCTTGATTTTCTTAACTATAAAATGAAGATCTTAAAAGTACCCACTCTCAGGATTTTTCTGAAGAGTTAATGGGATTGCAGAGGTAAAATAGCTCACACAGTTCCTGGCACTTAAGTGCCTAACAAATGATAGCTAGCATTACCTAGTACCCGCCGTAGTGTCTGGCACATAGGTAAGCAGAAAGTGCATGGTGCACGAACTGCCGAGAAGGGCTTCTTAGAGGAGAGGAGGAATCAGTGGGAAGGCCAAAGCCATGTCTGGGGAGGTATGGCTGTTTTTTCATAGCACGACCAAATCAGGAGGTGTTCCCTCATTTGTTCAGACCAGAATGGAGCGAGAATCCTCTTTAAGAGAGGGCCACTCCTGACAGCTCTTTCAGCTGAGGCAGTGACATCTGCCCTGCACAAGCTCCACCAAGACCTGTGGAAGACTCAGAAGGCCCGGGTATGTTTCCCCACTCTCCTTCCTTGACCTCTTCACCTCCCCCGAAAAGACTCATAAAACAGTTTGACCTGTTTTCTTCCTGAGATCAGGTTGAAATGAGTGCCACCTCTATCAATAAAACATTTGATTCCCTGGGCCTTGGATTTGCTAGTCAAATAGGACAAATCATTCCTGCCTCACAAGGTTGTGAGGATTAAGTGAGCAGGAAATACACGTGAGATCTGTAAACTGGAAAACCCTGTACAGATGTGTGATGCTGTTTTGCATCATTTTCTTCTCAGCTATGAATTATTCTTGGTGCCAGAACCTCCAAGCACAACCCAACCAATTGGGGACCACTGAGATTTGAGGTTGCCATTTATAGGAACATTCTAGGGCAAAGACTGAACTAAATGTCCTACAAATTCTACCACACAGTGAAGCTCTCAGTCAATAAAAATTGAATTGCCACCATATGCCAGCCACTCTGAGATGGGGACTCAAAAAGCAGAAAGACCTGATCTCTACTTTCAAGGCTTGTGACATGGTTGAATCAAAACACATTCTAAGATAAAACAGAACTGATAGAATTAATTGGAACAATAACAGATGCTCATGATGATAATAGGAGGAAGGGACTATTCATTCTGACTTGGGAAAGGTCAGAGGAAGGAAGAAGTGATCTTTGAGGTAAGCTTTGAATTAGGAGTTCTTGGAAGGATAGGTGACCTTGGGTTAAGATTTTAGCAGGAGTTTTGTTTCAAACGACAGAGACAGGACAGGGGGGGATTCTAGGCTCCAGTCCATTGGAGCCTAGAAGAGTCATCACTTCAGGAAGCCAAATGCACACAAGTTCAGAGGTAAATAACCCAGCAACGTGGGAGTAGGCCCACGATGGCAGACCCCCACTGAGGCTGAGAGCGGGGAGAGGCTTGCTTGGTCCCTGGACTGGGATAGCTTTGTGGAAGATGAGGAACTTGAATTTAGCCATGCCCTTTCTTTCCCAGGATGATCTGAGGGATCAGGTGCGGCAGCTTGAACAGCATCTCAATGATACAGAGGCTGAGAAGAGCGAGGTCCACGCAGAGTTGCAGGACCTGCAGAGACAGCTCTCCCAGAACCAGGAAGGTGAGAAGCTCAAGGCAGGCAGGGATTTGGAGGGAGGAGAGAGGAAAGGCAGGAAGCCCAGAAGGGGCAGGAACATGACTAGCAGCCACTCTCTCTTACCCATAACTGTGAGAAGAAACCAAGAGCCATCTCCAAAGGGGTGATGACCCCCTGGACTATGTTTCTGCTTTGCTTGGCCTTTGAGGGCCATCCTAGCAGGAGGGATTAGGAGGAACAGATTTGGTGAACTAAGAAATTGCTGTCTAGGCTTCTGTTTTCTCTATCTACAGATTAAAAACTGGCAACCCAGAGCCAGGATTGTGAGAACATTATAAAGTCTGTCATTTATCCATGTTACTTATTTTTGTCTTCTCCATCTATGTCCTCAAAATGATTAACCTTAGACAGCAGGTTTATGAGCTGTTTGGGAGATAGCAGGGAGGGGTAATCTGGGGAGAATGTATCCGTGCCACTGCCAGGGTAGTGACGACCTGGAAAGGAAAGGAGAGGGGAAGGTCTTGAGGCTCAAGGCTCTACTGTAGAAGAGGACAACTTGGGGAATGGGCCTGGGTCTTGAAAGTATCCCAGAGTGCTCCCTGAGAGCCACACGCATAGAGCTGGGATCTTGGCCGAAAATGGGGGGTGGGGGGGCAGCCAGCAGTGCAAATCTGATCCCTAGGAACCTCTGAAATATCACAGAATTGAGGACTAGCAAGGACCTCCAACATCATCTGGTTCAACCCTGTCTAGAATCCAGGGTTGAAGATCTCTGTGATGAGGAGGAAGTGTTGGGATGCTTGTCAGGCTGTGCTGGAGTGGGGCAGCAGATACAGACATGAGTCTGGAAGCAGCAAAGAGCCTAGACAAACAAGAGCAGCTGGCAGATGGGTGACGTCTCTGTGAAACTGGATGTAATTCTCTCCTTCTTGGCCTTTCCCCCTTTTGATTTCGTTCCCTATTCTCCATCTGCATCTACATCCCTTTCCCACCCCCTACCATGGGCCCTGCTCCACTGCCTCTCTTCTTCCCAAAGAGAAATCCAAGTGGGAAGGAAAACAGAGCTCCCTGGAGTCTGAGCTGATGGAACTGCACGAAACTGTGGCATCCTTACAGAGTCGCCTACGGCGAGCAGAGCTGCAGGGAATGGAAGCTCAGGTAAGGTGGTGCTGGTTGAGGGAGGGGATTGCTTCAGGAGTAGTTCCTCAGGGCCCAGGGTCTGGCTCCCAGACCCATCTTGGCTTGTGGTCATACCCCATCCATATGTATTGCCCAAGCCGTGTCTGTTTCTCTGGCTGTCCCCACGTCCCTGAGGGCCATTAGTAAAACCCCAGTGATTTTTCCTTTAATGAATTTTTCTGAGTTGAGGTTGAGATTTTTGTCTCTAGCCCTGAAGGACCAGAGTCTGGGATGGTTCATTTGTACCGGGCTTACTCCTCTGGGCATAGCAGAGCCCTGGGCTGTGGTAAGGATGTTCTTTTACAGGATTGGCTTAAGTGGAATGCACTAGTTTTTTGTGGGTTTTTTTGTTTTGTTTTGTTTTTTGCTCAATTCTTTGACAGTGCTACAACATAAGGAAAGAAAGGGCCTGTGTTGGAGTGATGGTATCAAGGAAGTATAGGCTAAGGTGGTTGTGTATCTTGTTTTCCAGAATGAGCGAGAGTTACTTCAGGCAGCCAAGGAGAACCTGACAGCCCAGGTGCAACATCTGCAAGCAGCTGTTGCAGAAGCCAGGGCTCAAGCTAGTGCTGCCGGGGTCCTGGAAGAAGACCTGCGAACTGCTCGCTCAGCCCTGAAACTGAAAAATGAGGAGGTGGAGAGTGAGCGCGAGAGAGCCCAGGCTCTGCAAGAGCAGGGTGAGCTGAAGGTTGCCCAAGGGAAGGCTTTGCAGGAGAATTTGGCTATCCTGGCCCAGGCCCTATCCGAAAGAGAAAGCGAGGTGGCGACTTTGCAAGAAAAAATCCGGGAACTGGAGAAGCAGCGGGAAATGCAAAAGGCTGCTTTGGAACTGCTGTCTCTAGACCTAAAGAAGAGGAACCAAGAGGTGGATGTGCAACAGGAACAGATTCAGGAGCTGGAGAAGTGTAGGTCTGTTTTAGAGCATCTGCCCATGGCTGTCCAGGAGCGAGAGCAGAAGCTGACTGTTCAGAGGGAGCAGATCAAAGATCTTGAGAAGGATCGAGAGACACAAAGGAACATCTTGGAGCATCAGCTTCTAGAACTCGAGAAGAAGACCCAAGTGATCGAGTCCCAGAAAGGACAGATACAGGATCTGAAGAAGCAGTTGGTTACTCTGGAATGCCTGGCCCTGGAACAAGAGGGAAACCATCACAAAATGGAGTGCCAGCAAAAGGCAATTGAGGAGCTGGAGGGCCAGAGGGAAATGCAGAGGGTGGCTCTGACCCACCTCACACTGGACCTGGAGGAAAAGAGTCAGGAGCTGCAAGTGCAAAGCAGCCAGATCCATGAGCTGGAGAGGCAAAGCAGCCTTCTTGCAAGAGAGCTCCAAGACAAGGACCAGGAGGTCAAGTCCCAGAGAGAACAGATTGAGGAGCTGCAGAAGCAGAAAGAGCACCTGACTCAGGACCTCGAGAAGAGAGACCAGGAAATGGTGCTGCAGAAAGAGAGGATTCAGGTCCTAGAAGATCAGAGGACACTACAGACCAAGATTCTAGAGGAGGACCTGGAACAGATCAAGCTGTCCTTGAGAGAGCGAGGCCGGGAGCTGGCGTCTCAGAGGCAGCTGATGCAGGAGCGGACAGAGGAAGAGAAGGGCCAGAGTAAAGCCCACCGTGGAAGCCTGGAGCACATGAAGCTGATCCTGCGTGATAAGGAGAAGGAGGTGGAATGCCAGCAGGAGCAAATTCAGGAACTTCAGGAGCACAAGGACCAGCTGGATCAGCAGCTCCAGGCCCTACACAGGAAGCTGGGTGAGACCAACCTACTCCTGACCCAGCGAGAACAGGAGATAGTGGTCCTGCAGCGGCACCTGCAGGAAGCCAGGGAACAGGGGGTACTGAAAGAACAGTCACTTCAGGGTCAGCTGGAAGAGGCCCAGAGAACCCTGGCTCAGAGAGACCAGAAGCTTGAGGCCCTGCAGCTCCAACAGCGGCAGGCCCAGGATCAGGAGGAGGATGTGAAGGAGAAGGCCAGTGCACTGCAGAACGCTCTAGAGCAGGCCCACGTGACACTGAGAGAGTGCCAGGGGGAACTGGATGACCACAAGGAACATGTGCGTAGGCTCCAGGAAGACCTGGCAGTGGAGGGACAGCGGGTACAGGCCCTGGAGGAGGTACTGGGTGACCTAAGGGCTGAGTCTCGGGAGCAGGAGAAGGCTGTGCTGGCCCTCCAGCAGCAGTGTGCAGAGCAGGCACAGGAGCACGAGGCCAAGACCAAGGCCCTGCAAGACAGCTTGCTGCAGGCAGAAGCAATGCTCAAGGAACGGGACCAGGAGCTGCAGGCCATGCGGGTGGATAGCCAGTCCTCCCAGCATCGGGAGGAGGCCGCCCAGGGCCAGGCTGAGGCTCTGCAAAAGGCCCTCAGCAAGGCTCAAGCTGCCCTGCATGAGAAAGAGCAGCAGCTCCTTGGGCAGGCAGCACTGAGCCGCAGCCTAGAGGCCAGCACTACCACCTTGCAGGCTGCCCTGGACTCATGCCAGGAACAAGCCCGGCAGCTGGAGGAGGCCCTGAGGAAGCAGGAAGGTGAGATCCAGGACCAGGATCTCCGACACCAGGAGGCTGTGCAGGACCTCCAGCAGGCACTTGCCCAGAGGGATGAAGAACTGAGACATCAGAAGAAACAGAGGCAGCTGCTGGAGAAGTCTGTGGCCCAGAGGGTCCGAGAGGAAGTGACCCAACAAGAGAAGCAGAATCTGGGGCAGGAGAGAAGAGAGGAAGAGATGAGGTGCCTTCGTGAGAGCCTAAGGGAGCTACAGCTGACTCTAGCCCAAAAGGAAGAAGAGATCCTGGAGCTGAGGGAGCAAAGGAAGAATCTGGAGGACTCAGCCCACAGCCACAAAGCCTTCCCAGCAGAGGAGCCCTCTACACAGTTTGATGCCTTAGGGCCCAGGCTGCAGCAGGAGCTGGAGCGATTAGAGGCAGCCCTGAGGCAGACGGAGGCCAGGGAGATCGAGTGGAGGGAGAAGGCCCAGAACTTGGCACTGTCCCTGGCCCAGAGCAAGGCCAGTGTCAGCAGTCTGCAGGAGGTCACCATGTTCCTACAAGCCTCTGTCCTGGAGCGGGACTCAGAACAGCAGAGGCTGCAGGTGAGTCACTCCAGGGTAGCAAGGGCCAGCGGGCAGAGGCCTGTGTGTCTGAGCTCAGGGGCTGCCTGCCACCCTGGGCTTGTAACTAGCATGGAGGAAAGCTGAGAACATGATCACCTCAACAGAAGTGTAGTCTATGTTATTATGCTAGTCTAGGGGGGATAGAAAGAGAGTAAGACTCACAGATAGAGCTTACAGTCTAGTGGATAAGCAATTAGAATGCAGCGCCTAATTATAATTAGTATCTCACTGGGGACACCCTACTTTTTCTGGGGGTGAATCCTGAAAGGCTTCCTCATAAAATGTTGTTTAATGGTGTTTAAGGTGAAGGGACCAGTAAGGAATTAGCCAAGCACGGGTTGAGGAGCTTTCTGGCTACAAGAAAGCACATGGAGTATCTGTGTGGGCACTTCAAGCTGGGACATCGAGCAGGGATTGGCAAGAGAAGAGAGGACAGCAGGGGCCCCACCATTCAGGGCTTGTAAGTCATGTTAAGAACCTGGGTGGCCAGTGGGAAGTGGATGAAGGGTTTCAGGCAGGGGAGTGACACGATCAGATATACAGTTCAGAAAGATCGCTCAGGCTACCATGTGGAGCAATGGTAGCTCCTGAGAGGTCGACCAACTAGGAGGCTGTAATAGAAGTCCAGGGGAGAGATAGTGACCTCCATGGGTGGGCATAAGTGATTATAAGACTAATGGCACTTAATTGGCTAAGAGACAAAGGGCATAAAGAAAGAACTAAAACAAACAAACAAACAAACAAACAAACAACAACAAAACCCAGGTTTCTGCTCAGTGGGATGAAGGCAGGTTTCGGGAAGAGTAATAGAATGGTGAGTTCGGTTTGGCAGTGGAGTAAGGTACCTATGGGACATGCAAGGAGAGATGTTCAGTGGGCATATCTGTGAAGTGATCTGAAGTTAAAGGATGAGATTGAGGCTGGAGATAGAGACTTTGAAGTCATCAGAAGTTAGGAATACGTGGGCTCCTCTAGGTGGAATGTTGAGTGAGAAAGGAAATGCACCTGAGGGTATAACATTTAACCTGAAGGTCAGGGGCCGTGTCTCAGTCATCTCTGCACCCTGAGCACAAGGCCTGCACAGAGTAGGCAGTCAGGAAAGCTGGGTTGACTGTTGGATATAAAGAGATAGCATCTCTTTTATCAAGAGGAACCCGGCTCATTTTTCCTGGGAGATGACTCTACATTCTGTACTGAGCCCCAGAGACCCCCGCTCTGTCATCTCAGACACAGCCCTGCAGGGACTGGCCTTGTGGGAGCTCACAGTGCTCTGCTCTGGTTAAAGGGCAACATGCAGAGAAGGGATTATGTGTATGAACTTTGGAGTCAAGTTCCTGGGTTTGAAATACAGTTCTGTAGTTTATTAGCTGTGTGACCCTAGGTCAGTGCCTTCACTTCTCTGACCGTTGACTCTCTCTTGGATAAAATAGGGAATGGTAGAACCAGCCCCACAGGGCCATCTTGTGTATTAAATGGGATAGTGTAATACCTACAAAGTGTGTAGGAAGGAAGCATACAGTAAGTGAAACAACTTTCCTGTTTCCAGGCCCATTCTTATAGCACAGAAAAAGTAAGGTATCCAGGTGGGCAGGAGGGTACTTCCTATCCATCCTCTTGGGTTACTGAGCAGTATTTACTCAGTGTTGCTTGGGTCAGGGTCTCCCCTCCCATACACACTCAAGGACATCCTTCAGATGCAGCCCTTCATTGCAGTAGGACCATTTTTTATTTTAAACATTTTATATACCAGGCACTGTTAACTCTCACTTTCTTCCACAACAACCCGGAAAAGAAAGAACTGTTTGTTTTATAGTTAAGGAATGACAGTTGAAAGAGGCTGAGTAACTTATCCAAGGTCATAGTGAATGGCAGACTAGAGCTAGATCTAAGCAATCCTTTTACTACAAAGCTCTTCTTCTCTCCCAGACAATCTCCACCTACACATGTCTCTTCTTGACCATTATCATTTATGAAACATAGGGCACCTAGAACATATCTAGCACTAGGTTCCCCATTTATCTGAAGGGATTCAACTTAAAAGGCTTGATCATGCTTCATGGAGCATGTGGTCATTTTACCAATGAGGAAGTGGGGTTTGGAGAGAGCTCAGATCCTGACCAAAGTCATCTAGCCAATAAGTGTGACATAATACCCAGCACTGTGTGCCTCCAGAATCCATGCTCTTTCCACCTCAGTGCTCCAAGTTATCACTTCGTTTGTGGAAGATCTAAAATGAGACAGTTTTAGTCCCAGCCCACCATGTATCCTTGGATTGGTCCCTCTCTGCTCCTTTGTTTTATCCATCTATAAAATGAAGGTTCTGTACTAGAATAGCTCAGAGGCTCCAGGACACATAAGATTATATAACCTGATGAGAAAATTGAACTGATGTTGGAGGGTAGAGTGGGTATGGATATGAGATTGTCATTTTGTTCCACATCTTGATACCCCAGGGTGAGTTAGAGCTCACCAGACAGGCTCTGGAGAAGGAGCAGCTCCACATCCCTGGCCTGACCAGCAGAGCAGAACAGGCACCTGGAGGAGAGGTGGGTGAACAGCTGGGGCGGGTGAGCAGGGGGCCTGGTGGGAGTAGATGGCCCTGGAGGGAGCTCCTGGGGCTTGTCCTC
Organism: Lyroderma lyra; assembly: GCA_004026885.1. Classification (NCBI taxonomy): domain Eukaryota; kingdom Metazoa; phylum Chordata; class Mammalia; order Chiroptera; family Megadermatidae; genus Lyroderma; species Lyroderma lyra. The sequence continues at coordinate 447,982 of PVJL010000034.1, forward strand.
TTCTTTTGGGATTGGGTCCTTAAGTCCAGGCCTGCCAGATCTGTTGTCCATCAGTCTAAGGGGCTGCCCAGGTGGGATTCACAGGTCTCTCCCACAGGTCTCAGGAGTGGAAGCTGTGCCTAGTCCTGGGATGGAGGGGAAGCAGCCATGGGAACAAAGGCTTGAACACCTACAGAGAGCAGTAGCACAGCTGGAGATTGACCGGAGCAGGCTGCAGCGCCACAATGTACAGCTGCGGGCCACCTTGGAGCAGGTAAGGAACTTCTGCTGTCCTCAGCTCTCTCCTCTGGGGTCCAGTGTACAAGTACCTCTACTTCTCATGCAGCCCCCACAGTAGGAGCTGGTATACTACAGTCCAAGAGCCAAATTCGGCCTGCCACCGATTTCTGAAAATAAAGTTTTATGTGAACACAGCCATGCCCATTCATTTACTATAGTCTATGGCTGCTTGGAGGCTTTAATCATGGAGTTGAATAGCTGTGACAGAGATCGAATGGCCCACAAAGCCCAGAATACTACAGAAAATGTTTGCTGACCCTTGCTCCAAAGGCCTGAGAGGCTGGCCCTACCTCTTCTACCCCAGGAGCACTTCCTTGAACTCAGGGCTGCACTAGCATGTGTCCCTCTCAGCCCAGGAGTTTAGCTTCCCATGACTGCTGTCCTCTTACACTCACACATACACCAGTCTCTCAAAAAAGGCAGCTGTGTGCCCCAGCCCCAGCGCCAAGCCAAGCCCTGATTTCTCATTTATGTCCTGGCAGGTGGAGCGAGAGCGGAGAAAGTTGAAGAAGGATTTCCTTCGCGCTTCCCAGACAGGGGTCCTGGAGATCAGTGAAGTCACAGCATCGTCACCCCCACCACAGGTTTACCTCTTTTCATTGACTACAGCTTCAGGAGAGCCCAACCTCAGCCACCAGAAACAGCCCTCTGCAGTGCATATATCCCAGATTACCCTTTCAAGAGGAGGCAGCCACTTCCGCCAATCCAGAGAGCCCCTCCTGACTGGGTTCTGCCCCACCCGGCAAGTCTTGGTCTGTCTCTGATGCAGGAAGGAGGCCCAACATCAGTGGGCGGGGTGGAGTCAAGGCTAGTTGCCCTGCATTCTGAGGAGCTCAGCCTTCACTGTTGTCTAGTCTGCCTGCTCCCAGAGCAGTGCCTCAGGCTCAGTAGGAGCTGGGCTTACTGGGCTTCTGGTCAGAATCCCGGGCATAAGGGTGGTGCAGCTTTGCAGCCGTCTTAGACCTCTGTGCCCTTGCAATATTGAGTTTACAAGATTTCTGTCTATGGTATTTCCTGGGGCCAGAGTCCATTTTTTCGGTAAGAAGTTTGGGGAAGACTCCTCGAACCAGCACTCTATTAGCTGAGTTATGCCCATCAGTAGACAGCCCCGCAGCCTGGCGAGGAGAAACTTCATGGTGACTGAGGATCTCCCAGCTGTCTTTCCCCTTTCCTTTAATAAGAGCTTCCCAACAGCAGGTACCTTGTGTTACTTCCTCTCTGCATCCTCAGCTCATAGCCCAGGGCTAGCACAAAGTAGGTGCATGGTGTATTTTTGTAAATGAAAACGTGCCTCAGTGAAGCCAATGCCATCCCAGCCTTTGGAAGTTCAGCATTAGGTCTCTGTGGGCATCACCCATCTGGCTGATTTGGGCCTCTCCTTGCCCAGGGCCATGGTACCCCACAGAGTTCAATCTGAGTCCAGGCACTTCTAGCCCATAGCCTTTGCCCAGACTCCCGGGATTCTGATGCACTAGCAAAGGATGCTTTCAGAACCCCCAGATGGGAAGGCCTTTTCCAATAGGAATGGCATTTGTCTTCCACAGAATGGAAGAGGACAAAAGGGCTCCTCAGATGCCAAGCACATGATTGAACTGCAGAAAGAGGTACGTCTGGAACCATCCATTTTCTAAGCCCCGTTTTCTTCCCTTGCACTCACGCAACAACAGGCTTTAGTGTCTGCTGTGTGCTTGGCTTTTTGTGCACCTCCAGCAGAGAAAGGGGAAGTAATTCCTGCCTCAGAGAACTTCTGTCTACATGGGAGACAAGAAGAGCCCAGTTCCAAGACAACCTCCCATATAGTTTGGGTGGGGGTGGGAAATAAAGCCTGCTCCAGGCCCCAGACCTCAAGGTTTCTACTTAAGTAAGCAAGGGAAAGGGGAGAGGGCTGAGGAGCCAAACAGTCTAAGAAAACAGGCTAAAGCAAGCAGAAGCATCCTGGCCTCCTCTGCCCTCGCATACAGCCCCGCAGGCAGGATTGTTGCTAGCACAGTAGGCAGAGTAGCCTGGCACCAGCGCCTGGATCCAGACCTCAAAGCTCAGGTCAAGCCATCACACTCAGGGAAATGTCACAGGCCTCACCTACAGCTTCTCCCCATCTTTCAGGGTGCAGGAATAATAAGAACTGTGGAATTTTTATTTCTAAGCCTGTTTCAGAAATCAGTAGTCACTATTGTGAGGGCCTGACTCTGCACTTAGACCTAAGCTATTACCTTGAATTCATACAAAGCAATCCCTGAGAAAGGGCCTGGAATAGGGTGAGCAGGAGGCTCCTTGTAGAATTTAAGGAGGCCCTCACTATTGACCTGGAGCAGCTCCTTAAATTTTGCACCCTGGGAACCTCTCTTGCCTCACCTGAGTCCTGTATCAGCCCTGACCTCCCAATACTTCACCTGCTGGTAGTCTCAGTTTACCCATCTGAGAAATGGAAGGATTAATCAGTGATTCTCCACTCCAGCTACATGTTAGAACTACCTGGGAAGCAATGAAAAAAATTACTGGTGCCCAGGCCTCACCACAGTCTAATTAAGTCAAAATAGATCTTAAAAGCTTCCAAAAGGAGCACAATGGAACTTTCTGCAGTGATTAAAATATTCTGTATCTTAATTGAGATAGTGGTTATATGTGGGGTATATATATTACCCAACTCATCAAAATGTACACTTAAAACCTGGGCATTTTATTACATGTAAATTATCCCTCGATAAAGGTGAGGAATAGTTTTGTTGTTGCTGTTTAAACTCCCTCTTTGAGTCTCCTGTGCAGCCAGGGTTCACAGTCACTGGATTCTATGATTCCCAGGGCCCTTCCCCCAAACACCATAAAGCCTGGTCCTGAGATTCATTGATGTGATAGAGTTGATTCCTATGCTGGTCTGACCAGAGCCACAGGACCAGAGCAGGAAGAGTTGGGGCAGCTTCAAGGTCCTCTACTGCTCTCTCCCTCTTGGTTTTCCTGCCCACCAGGTGGCCCTGCTGCGAGCCCAGCTGACCTTGGAACGGAAGCAGAAGCAGGACTACATCGCTCGCTCAGTCCAGACCAGCCGTGAGCTAGCAGGCCTGCACCACAGCCTGTCCCACTCCCTTCTTGCCGTGGCCCAGGCCCCTGAGGCTACTGTCCTAGAGGCTGAGACCCGCAAGCTGGATGAGTCCCTGACTCAGAGTCTGACATCCCCAGGACCAGTCCTGCTATGCCCCAGCCCCAGTGCTTCCCAAGCCACCTCCAGGTAGCAGCCTCAGCCAGGGCAGGATACTGGCCAGCCTGGGAGAGAGATGGCTGTACAGTGGGCCATGACCCCTCCACACAGCTGCAGGTTTGCCAGAAGAAATGTCTGGTTCTGTTACCCAACCTGGGAGCCCAGGTCAGCTGGCATTCTCAGGAAGAGGGAAGGAAACCTGCAAGGCTGTGGGAAGGCCCCCGTTCACATGGGAATAAGGCAAACTACAACTATCTGCTAGCCCAGAGTCACCCAGAGCAGTGCCTTGCCCTGGCCAAGGGGCATGTGCTGCCTCTCGTCTAGAATTTATTATCCCAGCACTTCACACTCTCTCTCACCTTCCCCTTCAACAATAAACCCTGGATCTTTGCATTTGTTCTCTGCTGCTATCTCCACTTGTGTAGCTGGGCAGCAGCAGTACGAAGGGCATCTATTAAGGAAGAATTTGCTGAAGATCCCTGTCAGGTGGCATGAATGTATCATTTGCCTACATCCTGATGGGGAAAGGTTACAGATGATACAAAGTCCCTGTCCTCAGGGAGCTGGAGTCCAACTGCCAAGAACAAGTGGACACTCGTCAACGAGTCAGACAGTTCTGTGTGCCGACTCGAAGTGCTATAGAAATTGCAGGGACTGAGGAAGGAAGGCATGAACCAGCCCTTGAAGGATGGAGAGGCATTGGCACGGGTTGCCAAGAGAAGGCTGGTCCTTAGCAGCGTGCTGGGGCTGAGTTTGGATGGGTAGGGAGGGAAATGATGGAGGCGGCCTTGGGATCTAGGTTTGAACACATGGGTAGTGAGGACCCATCCTATGTTTCTGACTGGAAACCTATTCTGGGGCTTCAAAACGCTGAGTTGACCTTTGGCTAAAGTCAGCCCCAGCTACCTATTGGGAGTGAGAGAGAGAGAGAGAGAGAGCTTCCAGCAGATGAAAGGCATTTTCAAGGCTGCCATGCAAGGTTTTTGCTCAGTAATAAACTAATCTCAAAAAAAAAAAAAAAAGAGAAAGAGAAAAAAGGGGGTTCCCTGGTGGTGTAGTGGCTAAGGCTTCGGCGCTGTCAATGCTGTGGCCTGGGTTCGATTCCCAGTCAGGGAGCTACCCACATAAAAACAAACAAACAAACAAACAAACAAACTAGTCTCTATTTGCTCTTCCCTCCCCATCCAGCCCTCTATAGCCCCACCCCCACCCTAGACCTCAGGCTAGGGCCTCCCTCACCATCATGTATTCGGATCAGGGTTGGCTTTTAGTTCAAGTGTAAACCATAGTCTTGCTCTCACATTCTAGCTTGTGGATGATTTCCTGCTCCAACTTTCTAATACACACTTTCCTTGACCAATAGTAGGATCACCTGTACAGAGGATTCCACCAGTAATGGTGCCAATTGCTCATCTCGGACCAATTGCTCTTCTGCAGCTCCAAACCCAAAGATTGAGACCTGATGTGGAGGAGCATAAAGGAGAGCCTAAGGGCATCAGACAGAGCTTTCTTTCCTTCCCCTTATCTCATGCTCTGGCATAACCAGAGCACCAAATCTGGCAGATGGAAAATGCCTCTGACCATCCACTCAGTTCTCATAGATGTACCTGATGGATGATCTCGGTGTGATTGATCACCAGAACCTGGTGGGGAAAGGTCAGAGTTGAGTGTGGAAGTCTCCTTTCACGAAATTTCCCCCCTCCCTTCAACCTTCTCCTTACCTGTTTTGAAAGAGGCTGGTACAGGCCAAAAAGTTCTGAGAGCCGAAGGGGGCGAGAGTTGAGTCAGAATCTGGACAGTGTTCTTATTGCCAGGGAGTGCCTGGGTCTGGTGGGTGTGGCACCCTGTTCTCTCAGTAAGCTTCCACGCCTTGTGTGTTGGAGACATAATCACCACATCATGACCTAATTCCCTTTGCTTGTTTGCTTCTCCACATGAACCCAGAGCAGCTGGAAGGCAGAAAAGCTGCCTCTCCCAAAGCACAGAAAGCTGGTGGTGTGTTTTGGAGATGAGGGCAGTGGGGACTGTCAATCACAGGCTGCTAAGTGGAGGCAGCATTTACATTAAAAAACCCAAGGGCTATCTGCTCCACTCCAGGCCTGGGGCCTCCACCAGTCACACCACCTGATGGAAGATGCCCTTTTCCATCTTGGTGCAGCCTACACTACATCCAGTGGCTTCAATGACACCAGCAGCATGGGGTATTCTTGCCAGGTCATGGCATTCTCAGGTGCCTTATGTGCAGGGAGGTCTGTTGGCCATGTTCTCGGAGGCTGGAAGTAGGGCCTGGTTCATTCTGCAGAGATAGGAAAGAAAGGCAGGAAGGCAGGCTAAGGCTCACAGCCTTGCACTGTTCACCACCTTCCCCCTCTTGTCCCCACCAGAGCACAATGGCTATCCCATATTCCAAAGACTTCAGATTCCCTAAGTTCCCCACTGTATCGCAAGGGACTGGCATGGATGGGTCTCAGGGTCTGGTTATAGTCTGGGGATTGGCTGGAATTGGGTTAGATTTCCTCAAGGAGCACAGACCACTTTTCACTTCACTCCCATGTTCTACATGACACAGGGAGGAAGTTGGGCCCCACTGTAGTAGAGAAAGGGGTCAGGGAAGGGATGCAGCCCAGAGCCCAGGACCTCTGGAGACAGGGTGGTCTCCAACTCCATCAGGAAGCACTGGTCAAACTACATAGACTCTCTGCTGGTGGAGGCAAGCTATGCAGATGTGGCACCTGATGAGCAGTCCCAGAGTCTCTGTAGCTCTGGGGTCAGCAGCAGAACCTTCAAAAGTACCTATGGAGGTGGGGCTACATCACACACAAAAACAGCAAGACAACTTTCAACCTAAGACTTTGTATGTAAATGCGTTATCTCAGTCCATGAGACAAGTCCCTTATCAGGCAGCTGGTTGGTTTAGTTTGGTCTTAGGAGAGGTGACACTTTCTGCTGTCCCCACCACAATACCTCACCTCCTACCTTCAGACCTAATAACCACCTACTTGCTCCTGGAGCTGAGGAAAGGAGTAGCTGAGCTCTATGCAAAGGCTAGATCCTGAAGAGCATGGGAATGGTGGGCAGGGGCAGGGAGGAGGGTGAAGCAGGGGGGTGTCAGTGTGCCCCAAGCAGTGTTATTCCTCTGTGATTCTGGAGCACAGTGGGGAGTGGGGCAGGCTCAGCTGAGAAAGTGGGCAAGGGAGGAGGAAGAACAAGAACATGGGGTCTCAGTCCTGCGACCCTGGAATTTGCTCCCACTACCCTTCTGGGACCATATGAGTGCTGACAATTAAGTTCACAAACTTGCCACCATGCACTTATGCAGCACTGTACAAACAGCTCTGTAAGGTGTCATAACCTTGGTATACCTGTGTCTCACAGCTGTGTTTGTGTCAACACACCGTGGTATCTTGCTAAGCGGTATTCATTATTGTGTGTTTGGTGTGCTGTTGTAAGAATGTCGGATCTTGGAGTAGAGCAATGAACAAACATTAAATTTCTTGTTAAACTTGGCAAGAGTGGAAGTGAAATCAGGGACATGTTAGTCCAAGTTTATGGGGATAATGCCATGAAGAAATTGGTTGTATACAAATGGAGTAAACAGTTTTCTGAGGGGAGAGAGAGCATCACTGATGAAGAAAGGTCAGAGCAGCCAGTAATGAGCAGAATTGATGAAAACATGCAAAAATTCATCAAATTGTACATCAAAATCATCAACTGATTGTGAGAAGCATAGCAGATCAACTAAACATTGATACAGAAACAGAAAAATCTTAACTGGAAATCTTGCCATGAGAAAGGTGTGTGCAAAACTCCCTGATGAACAAAAACAAGGGAGAGTTGAAATTTGCCAAGACCTTTTGGAAAGGAAAGGTGATGTTTTTGGCTGTGTTATCCCTGGTGATGAAACGTGGGTGTACCAATACGACCCTGAAACAAAGCATCGAAGTGCATGATGGAAGTCAGCCAGTTCTCCTTGAACAAAAAAGTTCCATCAGTTCAAAGAGTCAAAATGATGTTGCTAACCTTTTTTGATATCAGAGGGACTGTTTATTATGAATTTGTACCAACTGGACAAACAGTCGACCAAGTTTACTATTCAGAAGTGCTGAAAAGGCTGCTTGAAAAAGTTGGATGAAAATGACTTGAACTTTTCACCAACAACTCATGGCTCTTGCATCACGACAAAGCACCAGCTCACACGGCACTGTCTGTGGCACTGTCTGTGAGGGAGCTTTTAGCCAGCACACAAATACCCTACTCTGACGTGTACTGATTAAGTCTGTGTGTCACAAGTCTCCACAATGGGCACTGAAGATCATCTCCAGGAGACACAGAGCCTGGACATACATAGACACACTTGCAGAATGACCCAGATGCCTGGAAGAGAGAGACTCACTGGCCACTCAGGTTGAGACCAGGGAAAGTATCACAGAATATTGGCGGGGGGCGGGGGGGAGGCTGTGGGGACTTGACGGCTCTTTCAAAGTGTTTGTCAAGTCAATTGGATACCCTGAGTATATGGAGTCCAGGGGTGTACCTGTGGGTCCTGGGAGCAATGGCAGGCTCTCTTGGAATTGTACCACCTGGCCCATTCTGGTTAGACCTTTCTGACCAAAGAAGAAAAATCAGCCACAAGTGAGCATCAAGGCAGCCCACAAGCCTACAACCCACCATTAAGGCTTTATTTCCACCCCAACGGACAAGGCGCAGGGCAAGTGGCAGGCTCAGTCAAGCACAAAGCACTGGGGAAAGCATGAATCTATGGTCACAGACTCCACCAACACCCCACTGCCCTGGCAGCCTCCAATAACTTCTTCAACCCTTCTCACCACGCCTTTCAACACTTCACCTCTGACCTCCACAGCTACCTTGTAAGCCCCACAGGGTGCATTGCTGGAGGCTGAGAGGAGGAAGGAGACAGGTGACATCTGGTGTGTCCTGTGACCTCCCTGGAGGAGGAGGTTGGTGCCCAGTGGGGTCCTTCATGCCAGCCCAGTTATATCAGGGGCCCCACCACACAAGTCCCATTGTGAGTTCCGACATGTAGACCGCCTTCACCTTGGCCTTCAGCCCAGGATCTAGCTGGTAAGGGAGGGCTTGGGAATCAAATGTAATGAAGACAAATTAAAAGGGCAAGAACATGTGCCAAGGCTGGTGTGCAGCTCTTTGAGAGGGCGGCCACCTATTTCTGATGCAGGGTTGTTAAGCGTGAGGCAGAGAGGGGAAAGAGACTTCTGACTCCTCCTGAGAAAAGAAAACTTACAGGAAAACTTTGTAATATGGTTAAAAGTAAATTTCTATCCAACCAAACTTTTTTTGGTAGGTTTTCTTTTCATGTATTTAAAATGAAACAACTGCATGCACATGTTTAAAAAATTAAATAGAAAAGAACAGCAATTTTCCACCCCAACCTTTTCCACCCTCTCTCCAGGAGCAACCAATTTTTAAAAACTCTTCTATTTTTTGTAATGGGTAACTTTATTCATCTAAATAATGTGTGTATATTAAGCCACAATGGGGTCAGTATCTGGAACAAGATGGTGATGGGTAGCTGCACTGGCCACACTTTTGGGGATTCTTGGCATCTGACTCTGAACCAGACACCCAGTACATCTCAGTGCCCTTGGGAAGGCAGTAAGTGTGCTCTCAATTGCATGTAGTAGATACTTGTTTTGGATACCCAGCCACTGAAAGCCCTCATTAACTGAGGCTATTTGGTTACCGTGAACGATTGTTTCTACCAAAAAGTCAGGATAAATAGTCCCCCCTCCCAGTGATGGAATAAGTCTCTTCTAAGGAACTGTTTTTATTTTTCTTCAAGTATCATTATGGACTCAAGGATTTTTATATATTGATTGTGATTCAATCATGACAATTGACATTTTTGATGCTCATGTTGTCCCAAATTTGATGTACAAGTTATCCTTGTATTTTTCTTGTTCAAATCTGGAAATTTTTAGTGGAAAAAGAGTATTTAGAAAATAAAATTTGAGTTCAGTGGTTGATCATTGCTACTGGGATGTTATGACTTTTAGATCATTCAGATAACAGAGCAGAAAATGTACTTTGAAAATTGTAAGTTCAAGATGGTAATGGTGAATGTCCTTAATGCTACTTAACTATATATACACTCTAAAATGGTTCAAATGGCTAGAACAACTAATCCTAACATTTATATGGGACCACAAAAGACCCCGAATAGCCAAAGAAATCTTGAAAGAGAACCAAATGGGAGGTATCACACACCCTGAATTCAAACTGTACTATAAACCTACAATAATCAAAACATTATGGTAATAGCATAGAAACAGATATATAAATCACTGGAATAGAATGCCTAGCAATAAATACTCATTTATATGGTCAATTACTCTACAATAAAGGAAGTAAGAATATACAATGGGGTAAAGACAAACTTTTCATTAAGTGGTGTTAGGAAAACTGGACAGAAACATGCAAAAAACGGATTAAAGACTAAATGTAAGACCTAAAACCATAAAATTCCTAGAAGAAAGAGACAGTAAACTCTTTTACAGCAGTCTTAGCAGTATCTTTTTGGATATTTTTGCTCAGACAAGGGCAAGAAAAGCAAAAATAATGTAAATACAGCAGATTAAAAAGGTTTTGTACAGAAAGGGAAACCACCAACAAAACAAAAAGACAACCTACTAAATGGGAGAAGATAGTCACAAATGATATATCTGACAAGTGGTTAATATCCAAAATATTTATATATTAATATAAGAAACTCCTACAATTTACACACACACACACACACACACACACACACAGAACCAAGCAATCCAATTTTAAAAATGGGCAGAAGACCTGAATTCCTATTTCTCCAAAGAAGACATACAGATGGCCCACAGACACATAAAAGATGCTCAACATCACTATTCATCAGGGAAATGCAAATCAAAACCACAACGAGATTCCACTTCACACCTATCAGGAAGGCAATTATCAAAAAAATCAACAAATAACAAGTGCTGACTTGGATGTGGAGAAAAGGGAACACTTGTAACTATTAATGGGATTGTAAATTGGTGCAGCCACTACAGTAAACAGTATGGAAATTCCTCAAAAAAATAAAAATAAAAAGAGAGCTTCCATATGACCCAACAATACTACTTTTGGGTATTTATCCAAAGAAAACAAAAACACTAATTTGAAAAGATATATCCACCCCTAATGTTCATTGCAGCATTGCTTACAATAGCCAAGATATGGAAGCAACCTAAGTGTCCATCACTAGGTGACTGGATAAAGATGTGGTACATATACCCTATACAATGCACTATTACTTGGCTATAAAATAGGATGAAGTCTTGCCATTTGCAACAACACTGATGGATCTAAAGGGTATTATGCAAAGTAAAATAAGTCAGAGAGAAACAAATACCATGTGATTTCACTTACACGCAGAATCCAAAAACAAAGCAAAAGAGAAATAGATCCATAGATACAGAGAACACGTCGATGGTTGCCAAAGGGGAAGTGGATGGGGGAAAAAGAGAAAAAAAATAATAAAATGGTTAAATGGTAAATTTTATGTATATTTTAACCACCATAAAAAATAACTTTAAAATCGAGTTCATACTGCTATTTATTTACTTATTTGAATTTAATGTCACAGGGCTTTTACTTTATCTGTCTGATTGTATATTTGGCTGCTAATATTAATATAATAACTTAATTACTTTATTCCATATTATTACATAGTTTCAAAAATAATACTAATATTATAATAAATCTACTCAGTGAAGTTTAAATTTTCTTTGTAATTCTTTTTGTCCACTGAATATCGCCTACAAAGGATACACAGTGTATGGAGTTCTAAAGGAACCTGAAATAATTCTTTCTCTGGTTGTTATGTTATCCACTTCGTAGGCTCGTATAGTTAGGTCTATTTGATTTCTCTTCAACTTTAGAGTTTGCTTTTACCCTTTTTCATTTAATTTTATTTTGTGATAAGGTAAATATGTATATGAATCACACAGAGATACATTTGCTATTAAGAAGCTGGAATAGAATGGAGCCCTCTAATGCCCCCCAGGAATCCAATGAGAGAAAGAAGCTCTAGGGTTTTATTCAGTAGCAGAGTATTCTCCATCCAGGGTCCCCTTGAAGCCCCAGTGTGTCTCTGACACTCCAAGGTCTTCATAACCTGTCAGCCTCCTGCAGCCTCCAGTGGGATGAACAGGCTGGGAACCAGCTCAGCTGTAGATAACAACCTTCCCTTCATACTGCAACTTAGAGATGACCTGTTGCTCTCTTTTGCAACTGCATGTTGCTCACGAACCAATATTTATCATCCCAGTAATGGGACCACTTCATAACTGGTCTGTCCCAAACCAAACAAAGATACCTGGAAGATGGGATAAGACAGGAAAGGACCATGGGGTACCTCCATGCCCACCTATCATTCTTTCAACAAACACTTACCATCAGTGTGACAGCCTACCTCCTGGAGCTGGGAGGAGAATGGAGCTCACCTTCTCCAAGGAAGACACTCTGAATACACAGAGTGACCCAAATCCCAGAAAAGAAAGCATCAACTAGCTGCTCCTCATACTGGGGTTGGGGGAGAGAGGATTCCCCAGGGAGCCAAGAGAAGGGCATTCCAGGCAGAGGGAGCAGTGTGTGAGAAGGCACGAGGCAGCTGGTGTATCTGGGGAATGCCAAGAAGCCCACTGTGTAAGCCTGGGAAGGAAGAGGGCAGGAGAGGGGTTGGATCATGCAGAGTTTTGAAGGCCTGGCAGAAACTTTTAGACACTGTGCTGAAGGCATAGGGGAGAGGAGTTTTGAGTGAGGAAGGGATGAGAATCTTAACTGGGTCACAGATGGACAAGGCACAGAAGAGAGCCACGAGCCCCAGAGATGAACACTGACCCTGGCTGTCCAGTCCATTGCCCTGGTTGTACCTAAGGCTGGACTGATCACCAGTATTTGGGGAATGTGGGGGAAGGGGACTATGTGGGGCCCTTCCCACAGCAACTCACAGTCACATCTTCCTCCCTCCCGTGCCCTTACTTGGCCTTAGCTATCTTCCATTCCACTAGGAAACTGGATAATATTCCAAAATCTAAGAATGAATTAGGAGGTGTGGGGGTGGGTGTTTCAGCAGCCCCTGAGACGTGGGAAGTTCCTGCAGGTGCCCCAATAGGCCAGCAGAGGGTCTCCCTGGAGCCCCCTCTGTCTTCTCCTGGTATGAGGGTGAGTGATCTCCTCTCACCCCCATCCTAAGAATGTCTGGGTCCCCAGACCATCACCTCCTCACTCAGAGCATCTGCAGTCCATGCCAGACCAGAAAGCTTCAGCACAAGGAGCAGCAGCTGTCTCCAGGAACCCTGGGCCCCAGCATTCCTGTGGCACATGAAGCGTCCCATGGTTTGGTTCCCTACCGTCTTGAAGCCCTGAACAGGGGCCTGGTTCATCCTTTGAAGAAGAACAGAAACTGGAAGAGCCCTGGGGACAGGCTGGGACCTTCCTGCGCCCTGCCCTTTCCTCAGCACCCACCTGAAGGCCGTGGTGTGTGGAGTGGTATTGTTCCCGAGGCTGGGGGCCCGCAGGATCTCCCAGCTCCCCACCAGCACACAAGCCCCACAGTACGGATCAGAATGTCTCACAGAGGGTCTGGGAATCACCTTGGAAAGCTTTCCCCACACTTCGCCCGGTTCACTTACTGAGTCCATGCCCTAGAAACAGCCAAAGGGAATAGACTGGGTGCTGGGACCCAGGTAGCAGGATCCAATGGAAGGAAAACAGACCTGGGTGGGTGATACCTCCATGTGGCGGTCAGGGGCTGAGGTTGTGAATGTGGACGATGCACTAAGCCAGGGACAAGGGCAGGGGTTTGGGCCAGAAAGTAGGAAATGGGCTAGGCTGTGGAAGGACAGGGAAGAGGATTGGGCCCAGTGTTGACCACTGACCAACCACCAGAGCACAGCATCGGGGGTCATGGACCCCATTGCCCCCATCAGGTACCCCATCATCTTCTTATAACATGCATCAAACCAGTTCTGTTCTCTGACTGTGTGATGGCAGAGGGAGTAGTTGAGGGTCGCAGATGGGCAGCCACACTTCCTGAATCCGAACCAAAGGCAGTTGCAACACCATGGCACCAAGTATGTCACTTTTTCCTGGGGCTCCGATGCAGGTTTCTGATCCAGGCAGGGGGCCATCAGCCACAAGGTAAGAACCCAGAATACCCATAGGACCAAAATCTGCCACCAGCGCTTCATGTCTGGTCCAGGCAATGTCTTCTGTGTTAGGCAGAGGACTGGCTTCTGTACCTGGGACTGAGAAGGAAGAGGAATGAGGCCACGAACAACCCCACAATGCTCTGTCCTGCTGGCTTCCATGGCTCCCTACCCCTCCACACCACAACTCCTCCCAAATCCTCATCTCCTGCCTCCCTATCCATTTGCTTACGTCCAAAGAAGGATCTGGCTGGGCCTGGTATGGAAGGTGCGAGAGCGGAAAATTAATGCCCAAGTGTGTCCTGTATCCTCCCGCAGGAGGAAAGCTAGGCTCTCAGTGGAGTACTTCATGCCACCCAGTTATATCAGATCTCGTCACAAAGTGTACATTGTGACCTCCTTCCTTTAGCCTGCCTGGGCAAAGCCACCACCCTGTCCTGTCTGTGATATACAAGCTGCCTATGCTGAAAGTAAGATCCACAAGAACAGGGACCAACCTTGTCTGTCCTCGTCACTTCTGCATCCCTAAGACTAATAATCATTTAAAATTAATGGAATACCTGATTAGAGTGGAGAGAGAACTTAAATACTATTTATGTGTGATGTCCTTTCTCCAGTTGTGTAACTTCGGCTCACACCTCTCTTCTATGCTCTGGATCGCACATTGTACACTGATTGAACTTCCACTAAGATACCTCAGAGACCTTTCTCGCTAAAGAACCCTGAGACTAAACTCAGGATTTTTCCCTTTAAACCAATCTCTTCCCACGACTTCTCTATGTATCTCAAAAAATGGTCCAGCCATTCACCCAGTTGCAGAGAAGCCAGAAGCCACGTGCTATCCTTGATTTCTCCCTCTCCTATGATTTCCAAATCCATTTTTTAATTGATTTGCTTCCATCTCCAAATCACCTTCTTCTCTTCATCTCCACTCTCACCCTTTTAATTAAATCCTAGTCTGTGGAAGATGTTGTTGTTGTTTTAATGAAAAACTGTATGTTGCTTTTAAGGTTTCGGGGAAGAGAGGGTCAGAAACCTTTTTTTTTTTTTTAAATCAATGTGTTTTTTTCTATGGGATGAGATCAGTAAAACAGTTCATCTTAGCTAGTGCAAATCTGCACTGGGTATTTTGTAGCTTTTAAAACAACACCAAAAAATCTGAGTAAATTCTGTAGTCCAGTAATTTGTAGTGTACCGATGTCAATGTCCTGATTTGGATAAAGTACTATTTGTACAACATGGCAAGATGCTACCACTAAGAGAAATTGAGTGATGGGTACATGCGACTTCTCTACTATTTTTATAATATCTTATATGCCTATAGTTATTTCAAAATAAAAAGGTTTTAAAAGTCATTTAGTGGGGAGTTCTCTGGTGGTGTAGTGGCTTAAGGCTCTGGTGCTATCAGCGCTATGGCCTGGGTTCGAGTCCCATCCAGAGAGCTACCCACATTAAAAAAAAAAAAAAAAAAAAAAAGTCATTTAGAAAAAGATGCACAGTAAGCTTTATTGCTGTTTTATGTATATCAACTGGTGCAATCTTTTTTATTCTTGAAAACACTCAAGAACTTTACCATTTTAACCATTTTATTTATTTATTTATTTTTGTAGTATGTGGGTAGCTCCCTGGCTGGGAATCGAACCCAGGTCACAGCATTGACAGCGCCAGCACCGAAGCCTTAAGCCACTTATGCCACCAGGGAACTCCTTAACCATTTTAAAGTATACAAGTCGTGGAGCTTTGCATTTTCACAGTGTTATGCAACCATCACACTCTCTAGTTCCAGAACATATTTATCACCCTCCCAAAAAGCCCATACCAAAATATAAAAATCAAATAAATAAATAAATGAAAAGCCCACACCCATTAAGTATTCATTCCCCATCTTTCTCTTCTCTATCCCTTGGAAAGATGTGATGTTCTTAAAAGTTAAAACATCTCAAAATGTTAGCTTTGCTTTTCAACAACTTTATCGAGGCACAACTTACAACCATAGAATTCACACATTTTAAGTGTATGATTCAATGATTTTTAGTAAATTTATACAGTTGTGCAAGCATCACCACGATTTCGTTTTAGAACTTATCCACCAGAGATCCTCATTTTCAGCAACTACTAACCTATTTCCTCTATAGATCTGCCTTGCTTGATTATTTCATGTAAATGGAGTCATACAGGAACACTTGAGATCTTGCTCCCTGGCATATGTCATCAGTTTAATTCAAATATACTCTTATAAAAATTCAAAAGTAAATAAATGGAATCATATAGCATGTATGATTATGATGTCTCAACAATGTTTTATTTTTATGTTTATGTCTTCTTATTTAGGACACAAGTTAAGACAATCTCAAGTATTTTCTTTCTCTTCCTTTTCCAGTGAATAATTTTTTTTCTAGCCTACGCTTTTCCGACGGGTCTAGCTCTGTCAAGATCCCATGTTTTTACTGAGGTCTGAAGGTATCATCTCCTCTCCCTATATAGGTATTAATATTCAATACCCAAAGAAGATACCCCCGCCATCTATTTGACAATGATTATAAAAGGCAAGTACAATATGGTCATAGGGGAGTTCAGGCTGCACTAATTAAAAAATGCTTTGTGAAACCATTTTAACCAAGGCTTAATAAAAACACAGAGTTTTTATTAAGGCCTCATCCCCAGAGTTTCTGATTCAGTTTTTCTGGGGTGGGGCCTGAGAATCTGTATTTCTCACAAGTTTCCAGGTGGTGTCAATGCTGCTGGTCCAGGGACCACACTTTGAGAACCACCACAGCCTTAGCTTAACATATCCAGCCATCAAAGTATTTTACAGAAGAAAACTGATTCGTTTATTAAAATGGAAACTCATATTCTCATTAAAATTTTCCTTTCTAAAGAGGGGTTTGTAATATTTTCCTTCCACAGCTTACAACAGCTTCCTAACTGGTGTCTCTGCTTCTGTTCTCTCCCTCATCCATTTTTCACCCAGCAACTGGCATGACCTTAAACTAATTTCCTGCTTGGATCCTTAAAATGGCATCCCATTGCACTTAGAATAAAATCCAAAATCCTCACTCTCACATACATTTAGCAGCCATTCTGGCTTTTTCATGTTCCTAGAACTTTCCAAGTTCCATCTTGCCCCAGGACCTTTGCACTTGCAGTTCATCTTCCTACTCCCTCCCACTGCTACCCTCAGCACTTCAACTTCCTAAGTCCTTCGTTTTCTCCAAATCTCATTTTTAATGTCATTCATTTTGGGGTTCCTTCCCTGACCCTTGTATTATTGAAGTCCCTAAAAAGCTCTCCTAATTGAGCCCTGAGACCCCCTCACACCCCTTATTCACCATGGTATTCCTAAAACCCAGCAGACACCTGAGAAATAGGAAGAGCTTAATAAATAATGTGAGTCATTTAGTCTGGAGCCCCACGGAGGAGGGAGGGCTTGGAAGTCAAACATGGATAAACACAGGTCAGAGAGAAGAGGAGAATTTCTACTAATGTAGCTCCTGGGCATCCATCTGAGAGCAGATGTCTCTCACATTTGGTGGTGGTAGCATGAAAAAGACCTAAGGCCAGAAAAAACAGGACCTGAATCCCAGCTTTGCCCCATTAACTACCCCGGCAACCTTGGGCAAATTCAATTCACTTCTTGGCTTCCTCTCTATAAAATGGGGTTTGAAGTAACACTTACTTCCCTTGTTCTGGTGGTAAAATGGATCACAGCAGTTTGCATGATGTCAGTTTTCAGCTAATATGAGTTAGTCCTTTTCTATCCCCTTCCCTAGCAAACCACAACCTGAGGGCAGAAAGGGAACCCTGGCATTGTTCAGCTTCTCCTGAGTCAGACTGCTACAGAGCATCCAGCTTCTGTGTCCACCCTCCTCTTTCTGGAAGCCTTCTCTAACTCAGCGTGTCAGTCACTTTCTTCTGTAGACTCCCACAGTCCTCTGTGCCACCTCTTATCAAAGTCCTGGTCTTACATCACTGAAATCATTTGAGCCATGCACCATGAGCCATGCTCAGGAGAAACGCTGAGATACTGTTTGAGTAAAATCAACCCAAAGGCCCTGAAGAAATAGGTTGGAATCAGACCCTGGCATAAATTGAGGGAGCAAGTAACCTAGCTTCTCCAGGCCAGTTTCTCCTCCAAAAGAATGGAGATAAAAGTCTCACCTACTTTCCACAGCGGTGATTGTCGAACTGTAACTGCAGGGCATCACCCGGGAGCCACTCCTAGAGATTCTGATTCAGCAGGTCTGTGTTGGGGCCCGACAATTTGCATTTTTAACCAGTTCCCAGGTGATACTGAGGCTGCTAGTTGTGGACACTCTGAAAACCACCGTTTCAAGTTGTTCCAAGAGTCTGATATGCATGCAAGTCTTGGTGCAGTTCCTAACATAGGTAGGCAAGAGAACACTGCTATCGCTGTTTCTACCTCACAGAGACCATCTCTGGGCACCGTGGTCCACACAGGGCCACTCTGACCGAGGGAGCCCTTGCCGGCGCTCGGACTCCAGACAAATTCGCCAAAAGCACCCGTGGGAGGCCTGAACGAGAACATGAAGGAGGGGTGGGGCCAAGCCTGCGCCTTGCTGCGCCGGCGTGCGGAAGGGAGGGGGCGTGGCTCAAGCTCCAGGACGGAAGCGGGAAGCGGCAGGGGCGGGGCGGGTGGTGTCCTCTTTCCGGCTGGTCCCCATGGAGGCGCTGGGGAAGCTGAAGCAGTTCGATGCCTACCCTAAGACTCTGGAGGACTTCCGGGTCAAGACCTGCGGGGGCGCCACGGGTAGGCAGCGGCGGGGCCGGGGTCTGGAGGAGAGGGGTGCCCTGGACGTTGGCCGGGGTTCCTAGACTCTCTCTGGCCTACGAGGGGCTGAGGGAACTGAACAGAGGCCATTCTGACCCTCGCTCCCTGCCCTGCAGTGACCATTGTCAGTGGCCTTCTCATGCTGCTACTGTTCCTGTCTGAGCTGCAGTATTACCTAACCACAGAGGTAAGGGGCAGGGCCTAGTACGTGCATGGGGCTTGACGTTCTAGGAAAATGATCTTTAGGGATGGGAATGGGGAGAAAAGAGGCATGAGGCCAAATCTTACTGAGGTAGTGCTGCCCCAGGTGCATCCCGAACTCTACGTGGACAAGTCACGGGGAGATAAGCTGAAGATCAACATCGATGTCTTCTTTCCACACATGCCTTGTGCCTGTGAGTACCTCACCATAGGTGGGAGTTCCAAGTCCCACGATTCTCAGGTGGGCTTCCAGATTCACACCTCCATCCTTAGGTTCTGGACTGGACCCCAGGACAACATTCTTCCCCTAACCCACTGCTGTCCCAAAACAGGCCTAGCATCCCCTTACCAGATTCCCTAGCCTCTAGAATCCCAATACCTTACCCTGACTTCCTGCTTCCAGATCTGAGCATCGATGCCATGGATGTGGCTGGGGAACAACAGCTGGATGTGGAACACAACCTGTTCAAGCAACGGCTGGATAAGGATGGCATCCCCGTGAGCTCCGAGGCTGAGCGTCATGGTAACTGGGGGAGGGGCCAGATCTCAGATCCTAGAGCTGGACATGCTCAAGCCTTACCTTCTGGCAAGTAGGCTGTGACTGGCCCAGTGACCAGTGAAAAACTAAGACCCAGAGAAGTCAAGTGACTTGCCTAGGGTCCCTCAGCTATTAATCAGAGTGGGTTGAAAGCCAGGCTTCTAGCCTCTATGTATTGAGTACTCTACCTGGCTACCATTCTCAGAGGTCCCCAATCCTTGCCTATCATGGTTTGAGTAACAAGTTTAAGGATAGGTTCCATGTGTTGTTGCCTTGGCAGAACTCCTCTATATGGACCCAAGCTTGTCTGGGTGTTTGCTTTCCCATCCTGTTAGCTGAATTCAGCCCTTAATGCTCTTCCTGTTTGGAATGCAGGATGGCTTAAGAATTTACATTCTCAAGTTAGATTACCTGAGTTCAGATGTAGGTTTGTCTTTTGCAGTCTGTGACCTCAGTTATAAAGTGGTGATAAACAGTAGTACCCACCACATGAAATTGTGGAATCAAATGAAGCAATATGTCTACAGTGCCTAGTACAGAGTGGCTGTTCACTTTTAGCTTCTTTTCCTCTCTCTAGGCAGCCTCCCAATGCCTCCATTAACCCAGTTTCCACCATGCTAAACCCTCTTCAAAGCTATGATTTTTCATACCTTAAGTATTGCTCTGTGGTGAGCTTTATCATTCATTTGTTCAACATATAAATGTGGAATGCCAGTAAAACCAATAGAATTTGCTGTAGAATTGGATGTGGGGTGTAAGAGAGCAGAGTGAAGGCTTTCATTCAAAGGCTTTTGACCTGAGCAAATGAATGACTTGAGATAGGAATGCCCAGAGAGGAGAAAGAGTATTTTTAGGAGGAAAGGTGGGGGAATATTATATATTCACTACTGTATAACAAATTGCCCCAAACCGAAGTGGCTTAATACAACAAACACTTGGTTTTTCAGTTCTATGGGTCAGGAATTTAAAAGAGTGGCTGATTGGGTGGTTCTGGTCTTATGAGATCCTAATCAAGCTATTGACTAGGGCTGCAGTCATCTGAGGGCTTGACTGGGGCGGGAGGATCTGCATTTAAAAGGGCTCACGCATAATGCTGTTGGCAAGATGCCCCAGTGCCTTCACCACATAGGCCTCTCAGTAGGGCTGCTTGAGTGTCGTCACAACATGGCAACTGGCTTCCCCCTGTGCAAGTGATCCAGGAGAGAGGTGGAAACCACACTTCTTTTATGACCTCACTTCAGAAGTTGCAATATACTAGTGGTTACACAGGTCAGCCCTATTCATTGTGGAAGGGGAATACATAAGGATGTGACTCAGGAGGTGGGCATCATTGGGAATATCTTGGAGAGTGGTCCCTCAGGGGAGAATCAGGATTTGGGGGAGATTTCAGGTTTGAGGCATGTTAAATTTGGGATGCCCATTTTATACCTTTCTGATATTAAGGGGGCAATTAAATGCACTGGTCTAGACTTTAGAGGAGGACAAGAAATAAATGTAGCTGTTATCAGCATGTATTTGTGGATGGTATTTAAAGCCATTAGACTAAATGATAAAACTTAGGAAGTGAATGTAGGTAGAAGAGAGGTCTGGGGATGGTACCCTAGAGCCCCTCCAATATTTAGAAGTTAGGAAATGAGGAGCCAGAAAGGAAGATTGAGAGGGATTAGCCATTAAGGTAAAAGAGAACCAAGAGATGTACTAAAAGCCAAGCAGAGGAAGAGTTTCGAGAGTTAGCAACTGTGTCAAAAGCTACTGCTAGTCCAATAAAATGAGGAGTGAGAATTGACCATTGCATTTGGCAACACTGAGGTCATGGAAGATTTTGAAAGGAATAGTTTTGCTAATGTTAGGAATGAAAATCTAACTGAAGAGCAGAAAAGGAAGTGGAGACATGAAGTACAGATGACCCTTTCAGGAGTTTTGCTGTAAGAGAGAACACAGAAGTGGGGATGGGTTTAGTGGTGAGATTAAGTGAGGTTCTATTCTCTTTTCTTAGTGGACATTGAAAGCAAGGGCGTTAGCTAAGAGGGAAGTAAAAGGAAGGAATTTTGGAAGCTGTAAGGAGAAGGGAAGAGATATAAATTGGTTATCTCAGAATGGGAGAGAGAACTGATTAGTGAAATAGGATGGCCAGGCAGTTTTAAGGGAGGCACAGGCAAGAAGTAGTAACAGAGAGTTGAATTTAACTAGGGTTTGGGTTTTGCTAGGCTTGTACAATGAAGAGAGAGAGGAACTAATGAATTGTGGTTATGTGCAAAAGAGTAATTAACAACAATGGACCATGGAATTTATTTCCCAGCTTTGTTGAGATGCAGTTGAAATATAAAATTGTGAGTATATATTGTGAAATGGTGACCACAATGTTAGCTAACACATTTCTCACCTCACAGTTACCATTTTTCTGGGCACGATGAGAACCTTTAAGAACTTTTACGATAGGAACTTTCAATACGAATATATAATATAGTATTGTTAACTATAGTCACCATTAGGTCCCTAGAACTCACTTATCTAAAACTGAACGTTTGTACCCTTTGACTAACATCTCCCCTTGCCCCCAGCCTCCAGCCCTTGGCAACCACCAGTCTACTCCCTATTTCTATGAGTTTGCCTTCTTTTTTAGATCCACACATAAGTGACATCATATAGTGTTTGTTTTTCTTTGATTTATTTCACTTAGCATAATGTCCTCAAGGTTTATCCATGTTGTTGCAAATGGCAGGATTTTCTACTTTTCAATGGCTGAATGATATACCATTTCTATATACCAGATTTTCTTTACGCACTTGTCTGTTGATAGGTTGTTTCCAAGTCTTGGCTATTCTGATAATGCTGCAAAGAGCATGGCACTGCAGACATCTCTTTGAGATACTGATTTCATTAATTAATTAATTTATTTGTTTGGATATATACCCAGAAATGGGCTGGAACATATGGTAGTTTTATTTTTAAGTTTTTGAGGAACTTCCATATTGTTTTCCATAATAGCTGTACCAATTTATATTCCCTCCGATAGTGCACAGGGTTCCCTTTTTTCCACCTCCTCACCCATACTTGTTATTTTTTGTTTATTAATAGCAATTCTAACAGGACTTGCTATTAATTGCTCTATGTGAGGTCATATCTCATCGTTTTGATTTGCATTTGCCTGATGATAAATGACGTTAAGCACCTTTTCATGTACCTGCTGGCCATTTGCATACCTTCTTTTTAAAAATGTCTTATTGGTCCTTTACCCATTTTTTAATTGGATTATTTAGGTTTTTGTTATTGAATTATATGAGTTTCTTATAGTTTGTAAATATTAACTCCTTATCAGTCATATCATTTGCAAATATTTTCTCCCATTCTGTAAGTTACCTTTTCATTTTGTTAATTGTTTTGCCTACAGAAACTTTATTTTGATGTAGTCCCATTTGTGTATTTTTGCTTTTGTTGACTGTACCTTTAGGGTCATATCCAAAAAATCATTTCTAAGACCAGTGTCAAGGAGCTTTTTCCCTATGTTTTCTTCTAGGAGTTTTTATGTTATCAAGTTTTACATTTAAGTCATTAACCCATTTTGAGTTAATGGTATAAGATAGGGGTCCTATTTCATTCCTTTGCATGTGAATATCCAGTTTTCCCAGCACCATTTATTGAAGAGATTGTCCTTCCCCCATTTGGACCATGGAATTTAAGTAGGAAAGTAAGGACATTGCAGGTTGATAGTGTCAGTGGCATCAAAAAAATTGGTATATTCTGTATACCAGAGAGAGTGAACTGGGAAAATAAGGATAAGTAGTTGAAGAGTGAGATACTTGAAATTGAATTTTGGAAAGTTTTCAGTAATATGTAATGAGCATAAAAATGGGTGGCTGAGCTGGGATGACAGAATGACAGGAGGTCAGATTATTTGCCAATTATGATGGGGTAGTCGGAGAGGCAGGGAGCCGGTGCAGAGAGAGAGACCCGAGAACCACCGTAGCGAAGTGGTTAAGGGCATACAGTCTTCAGAATTAAAGCTGAAATTTGCCAGTTCCTGTATTGTGTTGCACAAAATCAATTCTCTCTGAGCCTCAGCATCTTCTTAAGTATGGTGGGTATAAGAACCTCACCTTCATAGAGTCATTGTGGGGATGAAACAAGATGATGCCTGTATAGTGCAGTGACCTCCACCCAGCCGACACTGAGTATTTACTGTTATTGTTTTATTAAATAATATATGGGTGGAAGTGTTTAGTGCCTGACACATAGTATGTGCTATGTAAATATTAGCTATTATTAGAACTTTTATTATTCCCAAGTCACAGGCCAAAGGGCCTGTGCAATCCTTGGGAATATAGATGTCACTGTGTCTGTCCCTAGCTCATGCCTGGGCTCTGCCCTCTCCATAGAGCTTGGGAAAGTCGAGGTGAAAGTGTTTGACCCTGACTCCCTGGACCCTGATCGCTGTGAGAGCTGCTATGGAGCTGAGACAGAAGACATCAAGTGAGCCAGACCCTGGGGGCAGGACGGGAGGGGAGCAGGGCCCCCTTTGGCTTCTTCAGAATCTTTGGCAGGTGGGGAGGTCAGACAAAGAATTTAGAGGGGATGGGGTGTGTGGCTCGGTCACAGATTGTGGTGGGCGTGACTGAAGCTCCATGCCCAGGCCCTGCCCAGAGCCTGTAAACCTGGGGACGAGGCTGAAGTGGTCCATGGTCTGGTTCAGAGGTGGGCTCATGGTTTCATCCATGTGTCCTTGGGCCAGGTCACAGAGCTTGTCTTGTGAAGGAGGGTGATGGTAACACCTTTCTTGTAAGTCTCATAAGGATTAAATATAAAGCACTGAGATGGAAGCCCCAGTGCAGATTATTAAACCGTTGATATATGGCACCTGCTGTTAGGTTTCCCCGGCCCTGGTCCCTGAGAGGCTGATCAGCACATCTGGAGTGGGTCCTAGGACTGTGTATTTTAAAATATATTTTTTTATTGTGGTATAATGTGTGTGACATAAAATCTACCATTTTAACCATTTCAAGCATACAAGTCAGTGGCATTAACTACATCCACAGCATTGTGCAACCATCACCACTGTCTGTTCCAAAACTTTTCATCACCCAGACAGAATGGGAATATGTGTTTCTCACAGTTCTGCTACCGCCGAGGAAACACACCTTGAGAATATCCGGTGGTCAGGGACGGGGCTGGCAGAGCCTTCCTTAGTGGGCGAGACTGCTCAGGCTTTATTCCTCAAGGTGCCAGCGCTGTTCTCGTGCCCCTTTGGCACTCTCACCCCACTCCCCCTGTCCCCCAGGTGCTGTAACACCTGCGAGGATGTGCGGGAGGCGTATCGCCGTCGAGGCTGGGCCTTCAAGAACCCAGACACTATTGAGCAGTGCCGGCGAGAGGGCTTTAGCCAGAAGATGCAGGAGCAGAAGAATGAAGGTTGCCAGGTGTATGGCTTCTTGGAAGTCAACAAGGTACAGGAGAGGCTGGGCATGGCTCGCTGAGCTGTAGGTTGACCCCACTGCCCTGTGAATTGAGGGCCCACTCAGGCCCTCAGGAGATGAAGGGAAGGGAAAGAATGGAGAATGAGAGGGAATATTCCCTACAGGTGGCTGGCAACTTTCACTTTGCCCCGGGAAAGAGCTTCCAGCAGTCCCATGTGCACGGTGAGTGATCCTCCATCAGCCGGGGAGGCTTTGACCCTGCACACCTTGGCAGGCTTGAGTGCCCCTTCACCTGCCTGTTGTTCTTTTGTCTTTGGCCCAGAGCAGATCCTCATCTCAAGACACTGCTGTCCTGAGATGAGGTATAGCAGTTACAGCACAGGCTGAGGAGCCAACATCTGGGCTCAGATTTCAGCTTCAGACCTTCCTGGCTGTGTGAAACTTTGAGAAAGTTTCTTAACCTCTTTGAACTTCAGTTTCCTACTTTATAAAATGGTGATGATAGTACTTATCTCCTAGGATGTTCGAGCAGGTTAAAGATTATAGCATAGTCATGGAACCTGGCTCATGGTAGGCACTTGTTTGAAAGGTAGCCCCCAGGCTCATATGACCTGCATGTGAGGCTTTGGGTTGGAACAAAGGTTTTGCCACTCCCGAGCTATGTCAGATTTGGGGAGTAGTGAACCCCACTCGGTTTCTTCTTAGTAAAATATAGCTGAAGATATTAGTACCTACCTCACAGGGTTGTTCACGAGGATGAATAAATGAGATTTAAGCTTACTCATTTACTCACTCATGCATCCACTAGATGTTTAATAATCACCTCCTGTGTGCCACAAGTTAATCTAGATGCTAAGGGTACAGCAGTGAGCGAAACCAAGTCCCTTCCCTCAGAACACTCTAGTAAAGAAACAGACAATAAACAAGTATGCAAAATATATGATGTATCAGATGCTGTTAAGTAGTATGAACTCAAAAAAGGCAGGTTAGATGGTGGTGAGGGGCTTGGGTGAGATGACGTGTATCTGCTCTTTCACATAGAGACCTGAAGGAAGTGAAGGAGCCGGCTCTATGGATGGCTGAGGAGGAGGGGAGTGTTTGAAGCAGCGAGAATAGCAAATGCAAATCCCTAAGGCGAGAATGTGCTTGGGGAGTTTAGGGTACAGTAAGAAAGTCAGGGTGGCTGGACCCGAGTGAGCAGAGCAGCGTGGTTAGAGGTGAGAGGGCTACTGGAGCCATGTCACACAGGGCTGGGAGGACAGTGTAGAGCTTTTACTCTGTGTGAGATGGGAAGCCCTTACGGGACTGACTCTGAAGAAGTTGTATGTCATCTGACTTAACTTGGAAAAGGTGGGCAACACCCTGCTCCGTGAAGATTGTAGGGGGAAGGACAGAACCAGAGAGGTCAGTTAGGATTGCAGAGATTGGTCCAGGCACCCAGGGACGTGGCTGGGCCAGGGTGGTGGTGGTGGTGGTGAGAAGCAACTACATACATTTCGAAAGCAGAGCTGAGAGGAGTCACTGGTGGGTGTGGAGGGTAAGGAAAAGAGGAGTCAGGGTTTTGTACCTGAGTAGCAAGAGGGACAAAGCTACCATTTCATGAGAGGGGGAGACTCAGAGGAACAGGCTTAGATGGTTGGAGGTGGGCGGGTGTAAAGCAGATACTCAGCTTTGACAAGTTCATACCATTGGCATTTTGTGTTCTTTTAGACACCTTAGGACAAAGGGTGTTCTGTACCCTGGAAGCATGTTCAGAGCACAAAGCTACCATTGCCCAAGGCAGAGATCTGACTGAACTGAATGAAGGCCTGGGAGCTAGTTCCTGACATCCTTGTTAATTTGGGTAGGGGAGGAGAAGAGATTGTAGTTTGCCAAGGATTTTTCCATCTTAGATTCTTCCTGGTCCTCAGGACAGCCCTGTGCAGAGATCACTGAGGCCCAGAGAAGACAAGTGATTTGACCAAGATCACACGACTAGAAAAGTGGCTGGGCTCTAGGTCTTTTGTTCTTCCTAGGCCACCATACTTCTGTTCTCAAATCCCCTTGCACTCTTTCCTGGCCAGGGAAGGGCTCCTTTGGACCAGGAGGAAGCTTATTAGCTGGTTCCAGACTCTGCTACTGAAGCAAGAATATTCCAATCTTTCTTCCCCACATATCTTGCTCCATAGTACTCACTGTGATGCTCTGAACCTTTTTTCTCTCCCTCCCTTCTCTCCCCTTCCCTCCCCCATGCTGCAGTACATGCTGTGGAGAGTAAGTGGCCCTGCCCCCTTGGAGGCCGAGCCCCACATCTGGGGCAGCCTACACTCCCAGGACGGGGCGAGGTTTGGATGGGCCTGGGATTGGGCCCTTTTCTGGCCTGGCTACTGGGTGACTGTAAAAAGCACTTTGAGTTGGGAAACATCTTTGAGTTGGGGTTCCTTGCAGCAGGAGAGATCAAGGTCAGAGAGCTGGAAGAACTTATTCTGGAACAGATGGTACAGGCTGTCCATAGGATTTCCTTTTGGGGGGCTCTGGAAGTAGGGGCAGAGGAATCAGGGAAAACTCTTGGACAGCATTCTCACGTCCCACCTCACTTTGGGGTTCAGTGATTGGCTTTTGGTTCTAGTTAATAATACACTGAAGTCAATGGGTTTTGTTTCCTGAGATGCAAGCAAGCCCTTGGTGGGAATGAAGGCCTGGAATGATACCCATAAAAGGCTTCCTATGTGTCAGGGAAGAACTGGGGTCTGTGTTTTAAAGACCTCCGAGGAAGGCATGGCTCAAGGCAGGCCCTTTCTGGCTGCCCTTAAGCAAGGCCAGGCTGGGAGGGAGGTGGGCAGGGAGCTGATGAGGGGTCAAAGAATAGCCAGGCTGGTCACACTCCAGAGGGAACAGTGAGAAGGACTGAGCCAGGACCTGGGGGAACCGGGTGGCCAGTCCTTCTCCACCTGGTGATACTTTTCCCCTTTTCTCCTAGTCCACGACTTGCAGAGCTTCGGCCTTGACAATGTATGTACCAGGTGGAAACCATGGAGGGAGGATGGGGTGGGAGATGGTTGCTGCCTTCATTTCTCTGTAGGGACTTCCTGGGATAGGGGAACAAATAAAGAAAAATATGCCACATTCTGACAGAGGATTCATTCTGAGGGTCTAGTAACTAGGAGTGACTTTTGAACAGAGATCCATGCAGGCTAGAGACAGGAGATGGGGTTAGACAAGAGCATTTCAGGCAGAAGGAGTCCCTCGGGCAGGATCAGGAGGGACTGTGGCCCTTCTCAGGAGTCACAGGGCTGGTGAGGATGAATGAGGCTGGAGAGGTTGGCAGGCACCAGACCACAGGAGTCAGGAGCTATGCTGGAGTCTGGTCTTTGTCCTGAGAGCATTTCGAGGCTGTTGGCCTACTTTAGGCATTTTCCTGCGACGTTCACATATATCCAAATGAATGTTTCCATCTGTTGACTGTGGCATTCAAGTTTACTCCACAAGTTCACAAAAACTTTTCTCCATTTACAAGATTTTTTAATATGTTTTCCTGTAGCTTGCACTAACAACAACAAAGATGTTTTGTATGTCATATTGTGTAACATTTTGTAATAAATTTTTTATGTCATCAGTACCATTAGATTTTAATTTATCTATACTTAAATCTAATTGATGCCACTTAGTATATTTTGAGCATTTTTTGCTAAAATTCAATATATGAATTCATTACCATATAACAAAAATTTTAAATGAAAATGTTATTTATATACAAAGCAGCTCAAAATGTTATTATTAAATGCATGAAATAGTCAAAATACCAACTTTTTAATTTTTTGTGGCTTTTTGATACATATTGAAAAAAAAACTTGAAATCAGTTAATACAGTGAAAGGGTTAGCCAGGGTAATGATGTAATCAGATTTGCGTATTTTTAAGCGTCCCTCTAGTGGCTGAGTTGGGTATGACTGGAGCGGGAGCTGGTTGATCTGTGGCCCCTCCAGCTTTGGCTTCCCTGGCTTGAGACCCCAGGGAAAGCTAGCAGCTGCCATAAAGGGCCCTTGCCCAGTCTGTGTTTGCCTAATGTATGGATGCAGCTCCAGAACCTCAAATTCTGGAGCCCCAGGAGCCTGCAGACTGTGAAGAAGGAGTTTCCAGGTGGGGAGTAGGGGTGCCTGTCTTGGTCAGAATTTCCCAAATAGGGCCCCTCCCTCCCTCCCCCATCACCACATGTCCATTCCCCAGACCCAGGCATCTGCTACAGTACTGCAGAGGATTTGGTGGGGTGGGGCCTGCTGGGGCCTCATGCTCTGAGGCCCAAGCACTGGTACTGCTTTCAGATCAACATGACCCACTACATCCGGCACCTGTCATTTGGGGAGGACTACCCAGGGATTGTGAACCCCCTGGACCGCACCAATGTCACTGCACTCCAAGGTACTTGCCTGGGAGGTAGCCCCCAGCTACCACAGCCCTGCCCGGCACCCGTGCCCAGTGCTCTCTTCTCCCTGCAGCCTCCATGATGTTCCAGTACTTTGTGAAGGTGGTACCCACTGTGTACATGAAGCTAGATGGGGAGGTAAGTCTGCAGGAGTTTGCACATCAGAGTCCCTCTTGGTGCCAAGCACTTGAATCCCTTCGGCCTAGGAAGTGAAATGCTGCTGTTACTCCCATAAGGTACATGACAAGCCAAGGCTCAGACAGGGTAGGTGATTTGCTCTCAGTGCCCTGGGCAGACCCCGGGCTATTGGGTTTCAAAGCACCTGCTCTTTCTACTTGCTCTAACTGCGTCTATCCATTCCTCCAATGCCCATTGTCTGTCTGCCTCACTGTCCCCATTGCCTACCCTGGGCTGGGGGCTAACCCTTCCTCGGTCACCTCTTCCCTTTCTGCCATGGCCTGTGCAACAGCATCTGAGTGGACTGGTAGAATGCAATGGGACTGAGGAGCAGAGGAAGTTAGGCCCAGGCTTGCCAGGAGCTCATGGTGCAGCCTTGGAGAGTTACTTCTCACCCCTTTGAAAGTATCCACCAAACGTAGCTGGGATTTGTAAACTAAAGAGTGGTGACCAGAAGGGAAGCAAAGGTGGTTAGGCTGGGAGAGGGCATCTATATGGTCCCCAGACCTTGCAATGTTCATTACCAATGAAGGGCCTTGTCTTCTCCACCACACTCAAGGCACAATAAGACATGGGGCAGGAACAGAGGTAGTGTAGAGGGGCTGGGAGTCACGTTGTAGACCTGGCTCTGGCCATCTCCCCTCCCGTCCTAGGTGCTGAGGACAAATCAGTTCTCTGTGACCAGACATGAGAAGGTTGCCAATGGGCTGCTGGGTGACCAGGGGCTTCCTGGAGTCTTCGTGCTCTACGAACTCTCACCCATGATGGTGAAGCTGACAGAGAAGCACAGGTAAGGGCAGGGAAAGGGAGGGGCCTGGGCCTGGTGGGAATAGGGGTGCCTGCTGATTCCCACACTACGCCGCCAGGTCCTTCACACACTTCCTGACTGGCGTGTGCGCTATCATCGGAGGCATGTTCACAGGTCAGAAGCTTGAGGGTGTTTATTTGAGGTTGGGGCATGATGGGGACTATAAAGCCTGCCCCCACCCCAGGTTTGGGTTGGGGGAGGAGAGGTACCTCGAGGGCTAAGGGGAGATTCGCCAGTAGGCTCTGGAAGTCAAGCCAAGGGCCAGAGTGGGCCAGTGCCAGCCCTTGTCTGTCTCCCCAGTGGCAGGACTCATCGATTCACTCATCTACCACTCAGCACGAGCCATCCAGAAGAAAATTGATCTAGGGAAGACAACGTAGTTTTCCCCTTTCACCTGGTGTTCCCTCTTTCTCCTGTTTCTCTGGCTTTGTGGTCTTTTTCCCAACCTTCCCCCACTCCTTACTTGGGAGTCCAACATAGCCCCATGTTAATAAATCTGGTTGTGATAGTACTCACTGGTCTCTGCATGGTTCCTGGGTCTTGCCAAAGCCTGCAAACAATCCCTCATGATAGCCACTTATTGAAGGCAACCAGGACTGAAACATCAGGCCAGATGCCCTCTGGGGGCACTACTTGGACATCCCCTGGTTAATATGGCTTTATTCAACGATGTCCACCCGATAGCCCTAGCCTCAGCCCTCCTCCTCTATGGTCTTTGGGCCTTCTGGTTTCAGTCTCAAGGCTGAGATGGGCCTTTCCAAGATGAGTTTCCTGGAGCCACCATGCCCCCCAGGTTCATGAGTGTCTGACCCCAGTAGTAATAGAGCCCTGGGTACAAGCTAGGGCTTGCTACCTCTATAGTAATGGCTAAAGCTGGGGCCCCTGCCATCCTGGGTTCAATCATCTGAATCTCTGACCCTGCTCTATGCCAAGCCCTTGCTGGCTCCTGGTGCCAGGAGGGGTCCAGTCAGTCTTCTAGGTGGAGGCAGAACTGAAGAACAGGGAGGGAAGGTAGCAGTGGTCATTCTGGAGCAGGGCTAGCATCAGATCCCAGCTCTAGACCTAGTCAGAGCTTCCCATTATTGTCCTTAATATGTGTGGAGAACCAGACCCTGAGACCTCAAAACTCCCCAGCCCAGGGAACCAGGGACATTATTAACAGGTGGTCAAGTCATCTGGTCATTTCTCCAGGAATTTCACTGTAAGACAGTAGTAGAGGAGAAGCAGAGAGAGGACAGAAAGCAAAGTAGGGAAGTAATAGCAAAACCTCTGGAGGCAGGCAGACAGACTAAGATCAGATGCTGATGTGATCATTTACAAGCATTATTTTAATCCTTCTGTGGGCACTGGTTTCATCTACAAATTATGGGTGTTGGCTGTAGTGAGCCTTGTTGTTTTGGCCACCCAAAAACTATTCCTGGTGTTAAAGAGTATCCTGAATTTCCTCTGAGAACTTCCCTGTCTACCCTCTCAGTGGTTTGGGAGGAGGGTCAGTCTCCCAGCCTGAGCTCCAGGGGAGGGCCCCATCAGCACACCTCATACCCCTGGCCACAGTGACCCAGTGCTGGCCAGGCTCTGTGAGGACTAGGAAAGCTTTCCTTCCTATGTGAGTCTGGGGAGATGGGTTGCTGCTGCCATCGTGCAGTTCCAAGGAGAGACCCTGTCAGTGAATGAGCTGCTCCCAGAGGACAGCAGAGCTGAGCCCAGAGGCAGAGAACCAGTCTTGGTGACATCATTTGGACCCTGTCACAAGCTGCACCTGAAGCCAGCCAGCTAAACTCTGGAAGTTACAGCTACACAAGCCAAAATATTTCTTTTACTTAAGTAGTTTGGGTTGGGATTATTACTTAAAATCCACAGTGTCTTAACTGACACAGTGTCTTCACCAGGGTTGGTGAAGAATAAACAAGTTAATGAAATCTGTAAAGTGCTTATCTGTCACAGAATGGCAGAAGCCATAAACAGATTAGGTTAGAGGGACCCAGCCATTGGCAGGAGCAACAGGTGGGCTGCTTAGAGGGCATGACACCTCTGTGGCTATGTCTCCTTGGTCCTGAACCTACCGCCAGGTCCTATTCCCGGCAGTGGGACCATGTGGGCAGCCTTCCATCCCTGTGTATCCATTAGTCCAGTGAGTCCCCAGCACCTAAGGTCACCCACGAATATCTCTGTTCTTTGCTCCCTGTGCACAGCATATATTCAGGCATCAGTGGGGATGCGTGCTAGTTTATTCAAAGAAAGCTGTAAACTTGAATAGCTCATATTGATGGGAAAGACTTTGAGGGCACTATGGGATGAGTTTCCCAGGTCAGTTAGGGTCAGGGGGGTGGTGGAGGGGACGGAAGATGACCTGG
This sequence comes from Lyroderma lyra, assembly GCA_004026885.1. Taxonomy (NCBI): domain Eukaryota; kingdom Metazoa; phylum Chordata; class Mammalia; order Chiroptera; family Megadermatidae; genus Lyroderma; species Lyroderma lyra. The sequence continues at coordinate 480,335 of PVJL010000034.1, forward strand.
CTGATCTGGCCTGGCATGGTGTAGAAGACGAGGAGAAGGAAGACAGTGACCAACGCCAGCAGCAGCAACAGCACCAGGATACGCCAGTACCGGCGCCAGATGAAGAAGACGAAGGTCTTCAGCGGGTTCACAAACCAGTTGAAGGAGGTTTTAGGACGGCTGTGGAGGAGAAAGTTGGTGTCAGAATGATGAGGAAGCCCTGGGCCAGCCGCACACCCTCTTGGGCTCTGGGTGGCCTCCCCGCCGCCCACTCACTTGGGCTTCTCCAGGGGCTCGGGCTCCTTCCGTCCCTTCCCCACTGGCCGTTTCTCCGCCTCCTCCACGGTCAGCAGCTCAAACTCCGCCTCCACCTTCCCCTAGAAAAAGGAAGCGAGGCTGAGCTCAGGTTAGCTCAGGCCTAGCTCCCAGCCGCGGGGTCCTCGCCTGGACACACTCACCGTGAGGACATAGACGTTGCCTCCGGGGTCTGTGAACTCCAAGTCTTCTGGCCGGCCCCTCCGCCTTCTCCTCCGCCTCTTCTTGCCAGCTTCAGCCTCCCGCTGCTCCCGCTCCTCGTCCTCAGCCGCCCGCAACTTCACTACCGGCCACCAGCCCCGCAAACGGCGGCAGCGAAACAGATTGCACCTCGGTCCGGCCCCATCCCGGGCCAGCCGCACGGAGCAGAGCTCAGGGCCCCGGGCCCCCCGCACCATATCCGGTAGCTGCAGTTCCAGGGACCCTGCAAGGCCAGAGCTCTCTGGGTTAGGCAGGAAGTCAAGGTCTATCTGGGCCACGGGGGCGGGGTGGGGGATGGGCAGCACACCGGATTGTAAGCCATGGCCTCAGAAGTTAGAATGTGGTGGTCAGGCCACAGCTACAGACCACACACCACAGCCTCCCCAAAATACAGAGCCAAGGGTGGGGACCAGACTGCCAAAGCAAGGACGGAAAGCCATGGACTCCTGAGCTGGGGCCAAATCAAGTGGACTGAGTCCGAGACTTTAGGTAGGAATGGAGGTCACAGTGCTCAGGGCTGAATAAATTCAATACTTAGGCCAGAGAGCAAAAGTTACTGACCTAGGGTCTAAAACCCAGGATCTAAGGCTGGGTTAGAGTAGGGAACCAAGGGTCAGCAGGCAGGACAATAAGGGCAGGAATCGGAGCTGGGTTGAGGAAGGCGGAAGGCTACGCAGTACCAAGGAAGTCGTTGGCAGAGATGCGGTCGTAGTCCCAGACCTGCAGGACCAGCACTGCCGGCTGCCGAAACTCGGCCTCTTCCAGGGCGAAGGGTCCAGGCCGGCGCCGGACGCTCACCTCCCGCTCAGTGGGCAGGTAGTCGAAGTGAAACACAAAGCGCCAGTTGAAGTTCCCTTCCCCAGTCAGGGAGTTGAAGTGCACATCTGTCTCCTGTTTGTCGTGCTCCAGCCCCTTCACCCAGCTGGAGCCAGGGGAAAGGTGTGGGCTGATTGGGCATCTACTGGGGCCAAGCCCAGAAGCTGGCTCCTCAACTTGCCCCTCGGCTCACCCTGGCAGGCTAGTCCCTCCACCTAGGTCTAGGCACTTTAGCGGCCTTAGGGGACAAGGACTCTGGCTCAGCCCAAGGGCCGAAGCCCCTGTTGCAATCTAACTTCAGTATACAGCCGTTTGTCCAGCCCAGCCAGCAGGCCTACCTTTTCACATAGATGTCACTCGACATCTCTCCAGTGAGCGGGTTCACATCATCCAAAACCACGTCCTCCGTGTTCCAGATGATGACTCTGAGCTCATAGCTAGGGGATGTATCAGGGGAGGGTTTTCAGACTCTTGACAGGAGTGCTGGGAGGGGCTACAGAAAGCAGGAAGGACCTGGGCCAGAGTCACTGACATTCACTGAGCACTTAATGTGTGCCCAGCTGGGTAATCAGGATGTCAGTGGTCCCTTGAAGGGCACCCCACCCACAGTGGATGATACCAGGAATGGTCTGCTGACCCAACTGGGCCTGTGAGGTTCTCCCTCCTATAATTTGGAATCAGGACCCTGAAAAGTTGAGTTATGTAGCATCAGATGCAGAGAGGAGCCACTGTAGGCCTAAGTAACATCCAAGCTGAAGTTTTGGGGTACAGAGGAGTGCCAGGTGAACAGAGAAAGCCAGTCTGAAGAGAGAAGTAGGAGGAGAGACAGAGTGATGATGACAGCATACAGCCCCTGAGGGACAAAAAGAGGGGTTGCAACATTCTTGACCCTGTCCTTGGCTGTCATGGTGTTTTCTGAATATCTGGTTTCCCCTGTCCAGTATCAATTGTCCCTCATTAGTTGACAGCACCCTGATTATCTGTTGATGACCCCCCACTCTCACTCCCATGACTGTCAATCTGTATGATTCTGGTGGGGCAGAGGGACCTCTCCCTGGCTCCAGAGGTGGGTACCTGACTTAGGACATCACCCAGGACTGGTTGATTAACATACTACAGCCCTCCACCGCACTGATTGGTTCAGGAATCAAGCATTTGACCAAAGCTGGTCCAATGAGGGTTGGCTCTGAGACTTTTGCTCCAACTAGGAAGGAGGTATTTTTCTGTTCAAGTAGTCTGTTTGGTCAGATGTAAACCTGGCTCCATGAGAAGCCACCCTGCCCCCGGACTGTGAAAGGACAGTGACACCAAGGGAAGCAGAGTCCAGAGGTGGGAAGTGATGGAGTGCTGACGACATCCGACGCAAATCAGCCCTATCCAGAACTCTACCCTGACTACCTCGGGCGCTGATCAGTATTTGGACTCGTTCAGTCAACCCACAAAGGCTAATGGGGAAAAGGGGGGATTTAATAGTTCACCTCACTGAAAAGCCTGAGTCAGCAGCCTCTGCCTGCTTCAGTGAGCGCCCAGGTTTCTGGAGGGCCCTTAGGCAGCAGTAGTCCAAGATGTGCCTGCCCGAGGGGAGGAGGGGCCAGGAAACTCTCACCTGACTGGCTTCCGAGGCTTGATGTCAACAGGGGGTGGTGCAGGCACATCGCGGGGGAAGATGTCAATCCACATATGAAGGGATCCCTGGGGACACAAGTGAAGTAGGAATAGGCTGAAGGGTCTTCCTGGGGTCCCCATGTCCCCTAACAGCGCTGTGGCCAGAGGTGGAGAGAAGAGCTGGGGTCAAGAGGACATAGTTAGGCAGATTCTGCAGGATGAGGATGAAGGTGAAGTCTGAAGTGCGGGTCAGGATTGAGGTTAGGTTAGAGGTTCAGGGATGAGGCCCCAGAAGTGGGAGGCTGAGAGCAAAAGGAAGATCCCATGTTCCTGAGGTCCAGATCCTAGGGAGCTGGGAAGTTGGGAGTGCCAAGTCTGAGCTTTGGTGGCCCAGGGGTGGGAATCTTGAAGAACCAGATTCAAAGGAGGTAGTATGAGGTACAGGATGAAGATCCAAGACTAGCATGAGATGTTGGGGACCAAGATCAGGAGCCCAAATCAGAAGCGACAGCATAGTGCCCAGGTGGAGGTCTTAGGTCATAGGCATCGTGGAAGCCCAGGGTCCAGGACTGAGTGGAGTCCTGGGGTTCTGGAACTGGGGGCTGAGCCCTCCCTTACCTGCAGCAGCCCTGGGCTGCGGGGATGATAGAGGGGCCGCATTTCTACGTGCTCAGGTACCAGCTGGATCCCAAGACCTGGCATCTCCTGCCAGCGCCGCAGCACCAGCAAAGCTTGGGCCTCCTCAGGAACCTCACTTGCCACCTTGGTACCCCCACTTCCTGCAACAAGGGATGTGTGAGTTTGGGTTCTGCACAGCTACCAACTCTCCTCCCTTCTTCCTCCACCCTTCAACAGAAGCTCTAAGCTGAGGCAGCTGATGTGGTGGACAAAGTCCATGGCCTGGCAGAGCAAGTTCACAATACACAGAAAGTGGGGGATGCTGCTATAACAACTTTTGCAGTAAAAAGTCAGCATTCAGGGGGACAGTGGAATTGGAGGGGCTATGGTCTTTGTGCAGACAGTGTTTAAAGATAGATCACCAGCCATTTATGAGGCCTGAGCTTAATTCTGCAACCACATTCTGCTATATGGGCCACCCTATGTTCTGGGAACTATTAGCTATGATTCTGAGAGGTCCATTTTAGGTCTTTGGGGATCTCACACTCACTAACAAATATCATTTTCTCCCCATCATCCAAGAACCTCATCCTTACTCATCCAAACTCATCTCCACTGTTCGTAAGAGGCATATTCTTTGCGGGGGGGAGGGAGGCACACTAGATTGGACACCAGGGGCCCCTGTGCCTTATTCTACCATCTTGCTCCCTCTGGACTGTCCAGCAGAGAGGGGCTGGTACCTGGGGGCAGGGTCTCAGGCGGTGTCAGAAAGACTTTGCTGCCCACCTTGACAGCGCCGGCTCGGTATTCAGGGGCAGGGAGGCCACAGCGTTGGCACAGCCCCGCCAGGATCTGTGAAGGCTGGAATGCATCACGCCAGGCATTGTACCCGTCCCTGCAAGCAGAAAAGAAAGATGCCTCAGTTGGGGGCCAGCAATAGGCACAGTTGGGTGCCAGGTTCAGAACTCCAAGGGAAGACAGCCAAGTCATTGCTTATAGTAACCATGAAAATCAAATATGTATGCCATGTGCTCTTATGCAGGAGGTACTGATATTATTACCTCCATTTTTTTTTTCTTTGCTTTTTGGTATGTGGGTAGCTCCCTGACTGGGAATCGAACCCAGGCTGCAGCACTGACAGTGCCAACGCCAAAGCCTTAAGCCACTACACCATCAGGGAACTCCTTATTACCTCCATTTTACAGGTGAGAAAACTGAGGCTCAGAGAGGTCAAGTGACTCATTAGTTACAGGATCCCAACTCCCAAGCCTAGGTCTTGACCACTAAGCTATAAGGGCTTCGTCATAGGGAGGTCCCCTTCTATGAAATCAAAGGATCTAGAAAGCTCAATGGGCATGTGAAATTGAAAGTCTTTGGTCAGACTTAGAATGGCTCCTAAGGGCCTTGTCAGACTCACATGTCATATTGGGAGGCCAGCCCACAGTTCGCCCTGTGGTGGCTATAGAATCTGTTTTCCAGATCAATGTGGGTCTCCCCAATGAGGTCGTCAGAACCCACGAGGTCATGATCAAACACAGCCACAGTCAGCTCTGGCTCGGCAGGTAGCGAGATGCTGAGTTCCAGGACCCTGACCAGGAGGGAGAATGGTTTAGGACATTTCCATGCCCTAGGAGGTGGTCTTATGAGGGTAGAAGTTTCAGGGATCTCAGCAACTTCTGTCTATATCCCCACCACCAGCATGCCAGCTGTAAGAGTGAGTACCCTTGGGTCACAGGGCCAGAAGGCAAAGTTGCTTCCCACTCCCAAACCCAGGGGCCCAGCCTCACTCTCCAAAGATGGGGTTCAACTGCTTGGGAATGTAGCGCTCCTTGGTGTCCTGCCGCTCCCGACCAGCGCTCACCACTACGTAGGGGTCTGCTTTGCCATTGGGATCTGCGGGAGCCAGGTTGGTAGCCTAGGGGGATGATATGAAGAGGAACTAAGAAGCGTCATTGTCATAACCCAAGGTTACCCTTGTTGGACCTAATGTCAGATTGAATGTAAACAAGAAGTTACCAAGAGAGCTCTCCCATTGCAAAAAGTTAACTGAGAGGCTGGACAAGTTGATTTTTCTTTTAAATTAATTGTGAAATACAGTAGACTCTTTGTTTACCAGAACTCAAGCAACCAGCACTCTCGAGCAGCCTGTAAAATGTTTTTGCTTGAGATTTTGCCAGTTGCTTAAGTGAGTCTACTTACATTTATCTGGCATCTAATAATCTCCAAGGGTGCAGGTTAACTGAGAGTCTGTACTCAAGATATACAAATAAGTATAACAAAAATAAAATAAAACAAAATTTCTGGAAAGATGTACAAATTGACTATTCAATTTATAACTTTCTGTGTTGTTTGGCTTTTATTTTTTACAGTGAGCATATTTTACTTTTAAAATTAAGAATATTTTAACTAAATAAAAGAATAATACAATGAACATATGTGCCCAGCTTTATGAATAAAATACTACAAAGAAATAGAAGCCCTCTGAGCCCCCTTATTTGATTTAATTCCCTTCCCATCCCTGAAGTAGCCAAAACACTTTATTTGGGGTTTATCACTCACAAAAAAATTAAAAATACTTTTATTACATATACATGAATCCCTAAGCAATACAAAGCACCATTTTGCATGTTTTAAAACTGTGTTTTAAACTTACTTTTTCTGTTTTGGTAAGTAAATAACTTAGTAAATATGTAACAAATAAATTATTGATGTATAATTTATATATAGCTATATTTTTTTGTGTATTTTACACTTCTACCTGCAATGTATGGAAGTTCTGGATACTCCACACTTTAACCAGCACTAGATATTGTTAATTGTTTCATTTTAGCCATTCTAGTGTATGTGAAATTGTAGCTCATTGTGGTTTTAATTTGCATTTCTCTGATAACTAAGCGCATTGACTATTATATTTGCTGTTTTCTTTGTTTTTGTTTTTGGTATGTGGGTAGTTCCCTGGCTGGGAATCGAACCCAGGCCACAGCGTTGACAGCGCCAGCGCTGAAGCCTTAAGCCACTACACCACCAGGGAACTCCTGCTGTTTATTTTTAATAGTCTCTTGTCCCTTGCTTGTTTTAACATTCATTCCTTTATTTCTTAAACATTTTGTATGTAGTTATTTTATATTCTCTGTCTAGTCATTCCAATTTCAATGACCCTAAGGGGAAAAAAAAGACATGAAAACAATTCTCCCCAAGAGTTTCTAAAAGAAATTTGCCCTGCCAGTACCTTGATTTCACCCCAGTAAGATCTATTTCAGATTTCTGTCCTTCAGAACTATAAGATAATAAATTTTTGTTGTTTAAGATTGTGGTGATTTGTTACAGCAGCAATAGAAAACTCATTCACATTCCCCCCCAGCACTGTGCAGACTTCCGCAGCCTCCCCAGCCCTCACTTGATAGCATTTCTTGTCTTGCCATTTGAAGGTGGGAGGAAGGAATTAGTTTCTTATGGTTTCAATTATTTGCATATCCTGATTACTATTAAGATTTAGGGTTGTTGTTGTTGTTGTTGTTGTTGTTTTAAGAGGTCAAACAAAGAGATAGTTTATTGAGAGAAAGTACACTCCAAAGAGGGAGGAGTGGGCTCGAGCAGGAAAATGGCTCAAGAGCCAAGATTTAGGGTTTTTTATATGTTTATTTGCCATTAGGGTTTCCTCTTTGATCGATTTTCTTATTTTTTCTCAATTTCCTTCTTTTTTCTTTTTTTTTTTTTTGGTCTGCTTCTTATATATTTGTGAGAGTTACTTATTCATATTGTGGACAGTAATACTTTATTGATTATGCATATGGTAAGCCCCTTACCTCCTCCTGTGGCCAGTCCTATCACTTATTATAAAATGTTTATGGATGCCCAGAAGTCTAATCTGAACTTGGGTTATTTGTTCCCTAATTTCACCCCCACCCAAGATCACAAAGATATTTTAATATTTCCTTAGAGTTTTGCTTTTCATAATGAAATAGTTGGTTTAGCTGGATTCTTTGTGAATGTTATAAGTTAGGAGTCTAATTTTATTTTTTTTCCACATGGATAACCAATTTTCATGGGACCATTTATAGAACAGTTCCATTTTTCCCCCACTGATGAGCAGTGTCAACTCTGGTACAAGTTTCCATCCATGTCTGGGTCTGTTTTGTTAAATCTCTACCCTATCGCATTGGCCTAGTTATCTATTCCCAAGCCAGAACCACACTCTTAATTTACTATAGTATAATAATTCTTGTCTCCCTACATTGTTCTTCAAAACTGCCTAGGCTATTCTTGGCACTTTGTTCTTCTATAGAAATTTTAGAATTACGTAGCTTGTTAATTCCAGGATGACAGCTCTTAGCCTCATGCCTGGCTTGTGGTAGACACTATACTGTTGGAATGCTACCCGATCCCATTCTCCCTTCCTTTCTGCCCTTTTACCATTCACTCTCTTTAGGGAACCAGTCTTTTTACTTTATAGTTTATTTTTCATGTATTTCTCATGTACAAAGAGCAAACATGTATTTTCTTGTATCTTCTTTTCTTACATGGAGAGTAGTCTACTATAGATAATCTTTTACACTTTGCTTTCTTCACTTTATACTATGTCCTGGAAATTGCTCCCTATCAGTTCATCAAAACCTTCCTCATAATAGAGCTGCATAGTACTCTTTTGGGGGAGTACCATTCTGCTATGCACTGGCATTTAATAAGGTTTCGTTTTTAATGGTCTTCCACTTTTAGAAATTTTATTTGATTATTTTTAAGACTTTCTATTCACTTTTGATAGCTTCTCATTTTCTTATTGTGAAATATTTTAAACAGTTGTTTTATATTTCTAATATTTGAAGGTCAAGATGACTCCTGCTATATAGTTATGCACTAGAATTCTTGGATTTTGGTAGAACAGTGCCACAGAAGGCTTCTTTAAATTACATCTTAGTCAGAATACCTATATTTAAACTAGATAAGTGCATAGAATCTGTTCTGGTGCTGGGAGTGAAGGGGCAGAGTAACCCACTCATTTCTATCATTCTCTGAGATACCTTTAAGGGAACTTCAAGGCCCTGCTAAGTGCTGTGCGGAAACTGCAGGAATGCAAGGATCTATACAAAGGTATGTGACAACAAGCCATAGTGAAAGGGGGGGCTCAGAGCTGTATTCTTCCTGGAATTATATACTCTCCACTCCATGGGACTAGAACTATGAACAAGAGAGTCAGGAGACCTCAGCTCTATGTTCTGGTGTTGCCATGAGCAAGCTTTGTAACCCTAGGGAGTCTCTTAACTTTTTGCCTAAGATTTCCCACCTGACAAATGAAAAAGGTGTGCTCTAATCCCTGAGGTTCCCTCCAAATCCTTCAGGCTATTAGGTTTCACATACATTACCTTTCCTGGAGTTGGAGACAAGTGGGGGTGATGGATGCTCACCTTTACGACATATACTCTGACCAAGAGCTTGATGGGCCGGTTCTGGGGGATCCCCCGGGAGATTTTGGGCTCAGAGAATGACACTGCCTCTGACTCAGGGTAAATGAGGAAGGAGCCCTGGAGTGGAGAGAGGACAGATAGGGCCCTGGTAAGAGAGTTTTCCTCTCACATCTCCACCTGTACTCCCTGGTCCCCAACCCCACTTCTTTCCTTTCCCAAACACACCTTGAATTTGCCCACAAGGTGCCCAGACCCTTCTTCCTCTCCATCTCCATCCTGACCCCCTTGTCCTTGGTACAAGGGAAACACATTCAGCCAGTCTTCAAAATGGTTAAACTCTTTCTCCAGGGAGCTGTTGTAGATCTGAAAAGTAAGGTCCTCAGTGACAGCCTGAGGACCAGAATCCAAGCAGAATCCCTTCTCCCTGACACCTAGTCACCTTCAGAGTGGCGACAGCTTTTTTCTGGGGCATGGAGCCTTTGGCTTCAGCCTCACCCAGGCCTTGGGCTTCCCCACGTACAGAAGTGAGGTTGACCCCATCTGAAAACAGCAGAAATGCCTCGGTTAGAAATACTTTGTGTGGAGGAGGAGGGGAAACAGAGAGCAAAAGCAAGAAGGCCTGATTCTTACCTGAATCCCCAGCATCCTCTATTTCATCCTCATCTAAGTTGGGCTGAAATCAAAGGTCAAGTCAGAGATTCTTCCCCATACCTCACTTCCTTAATCTACCCCATTCCAGGATAGGGAGTTAGAAAATTTAGTTCAAGCTCAAGCTGGGTGAGCCACTTGCATTTTCAAAGCTTCAGTTTATTATCTAGTCCTGCACTGACCAAGATGGTACATGTGTCTGATGAACATTTGAAATGTAGTTTGTCCAAGTTGAGATGTGCTGTAAGTGTAAAATACACATTTTAAAGACTTAGTATAGGCAGCCTGGGTGTCTATCAATGGATGAATAGATAAAGAGTAAGTGGTACATATATGAGGACTGTCCAAAAAAATCCAGCCATAAATGCCTCTATTTTTCATATTACGTGACTGGATACTTTCTGGACAGCCCTTGTATACAACAGAATATTGTGAGGCCATGGAAGGGAATGGGTTCTTGCTATGTGTGGTGGCGTGGCGGACCCCTGGAGGGTACTGTACTGAGTGGAGTATATCAGACAGAGAAAGGTAGATGCAATGTGATTTTGCTTATTTGTGGAATCTAAAAAACAAAACAAACAGACAAAACAGTAACAAACTCCTAGATACAGAGAACATTTTGAAGGTTGCCAGATGGGAGAGGGGTTGGGGGTGTGGGTGAAAAAGGGGAAGGATTAAGAAGCACATATTAGTTGTTACACAGTAATCATGGGGATATAGATGCAGGGTATAGCATAGGGAATATAGTCAATAATATTATAATTACTGTGTGTGGTGTCAGATGGGTACTAAATTTATCAAGATGATAGATAGGAGAGGGATTAGGGGCAGGATGAAAAAGGCAAAGTATGAATTGGTAGTTATAAAATAGTCACGGGGATATAAAGTGAAGAATAAGAAATATAGTCAATAATATAGTAACATCTATGTATGGTGCCAGGTGGGTACTAGACTGGTCAAGGTGATCACTTTTTAAATTATATAAATGTCTAACCATTATGCTGTACACCTGCAATTAATATAAAATAATATTGAATGTCAATTGTAATTAAAAATTTAAAAAAGGGGGGGAAATGGTGAAGGGGAATAAAAGGTTCAAATATCCAGGTGTAAAACAAATAAGTCATGAGAATGTAATGTACAATGTAGGGAATATTGTCAATAATACTGTGATAGCAGGGTACAGTTTCAGATGGTTGCTGGACTTATCACAGTGATCACTTCTTTAGCAATATAAATATTGAATAACTATTGTATACACCTGAAACTAATATAATATTGTATGTTAGCTATATTTTCATAGAAATCTTTTTTAAAATAGTATAAAATAAGAATGTAAAATATCTCATTATTAATTTTTATAATGGTTACTTGTTGAAATAATTTTTTCAGATATAATACATATTTTTTCTTTTAGATATATTAAGTTAAATAAAATATACTATTAAAATTAATTTCAACTGTTTCCTTTTACTTTTTTTTTTTTTTTTGCTTTTCGGTATGTGGGTAGTTCCCTGGCTGGGAATCGAACCCAGGCCGCAGCACTAGACAGTGCCAGCGCTGAAGCCTTAAGCCACTACACCATCAGGGAACTCCCTCCTTTCACTTTTTTTTAAAGGTGGCTACTACAAATATTAATTACATATGTGGCTCACATGGTATTTCTGCTGGACAACACAGCTCTAGATCATGGAGTTAATAATCCCCAGCTTTTAGAACTGTTGTAAAGATGAGAAAAAACTGATTGTAATGAAGAGCTTTGAAAAACTGTAGAGCTCTACCTTTGAAGAGATCCTTCTTGTCATGTACCCTCCTCTGCCTCCAGCCTCTGCCCTGAGGCCCCCCTCTGCCCTACCTGCCCCTGGAGCTCCTGTAGCGATGCATAGTACTTGGACCACCAATCGAGTTCTTCAGGATCTGGGATGTCCTCCTCCAGCTCTGGGCCTCCATCCAGAAGGCCTTTCATGGGGAGCTTCTTCAAAGGAGCCTGAGACAGAGAGAGCTCAGCCCCCTAACCCAGCACTACCCCCAGCCCTGCCAGCCCCTCCTCCACCTATCTCCCCGACCCCATCACCTTCAGGAGCTGTCTGGGCATCCCTGCTTCAGTCAATAAGGGATCCAGGGACTTCTGTTCTGGAAGAAGGGAAATGAGAACAGAAGGCCAGGTGAATAGAAGTCAGACTCCACGCCCCACCAGTGGGTCTCCTGGAGCCATCTTGGCCAAGAACCAGAGAGGCTTCTGTCTGGTGGCCCCTAAGAGAAAGCCCCTTACCTTGAAGTCCCTTGGGCCCCAGATCACCTGTCTCCTCTTCTCCTTCTTCCTCAAGGGGATCCTCATGACCCTGGAGTGTGAATCGCAACATGTGAGGGACAATGTGGGAACCAACAAGCACTGTACGGCCAAAGGCCCGGCGCTCAATCACCAGGATGCTGAGCGGAGGCTGTAGGTAAGGCTGCTCCGGCAAGTCCTAGGAGAGAAGAGAGAGAGGACCTATGTCTCTGGAATCCTGAGGAGGAGGGAGAGACCCCAGCAAAGACAGGTGGAAAACCATACACCTAACTCTGCATCCTCAGCCCAGCTCTGCCACAACCTCATTGTGTTATCTCTGATATATCACTGCCATCTGAGCCTGTTTCCCACCTAAAAAACAGACACATTCCTGGATTTGAAAGACTATTGTAAGTATCAAATGATGTAATAGATACAAAATACTTTGGTGCCTATAAAGTGCTATCAGAAACATGAGGTGGTGGTTGTTATTGTTATTATGTAGAGGACTAATGCTCAATGTGCTAATACTCACTGAGAACCCTAAAAATATGTATTCCCTCTAACCCAGGAATTCCATATCTAACAATGGATCTTAAGGGGCAAAAACAATAACCATAATACTTTATTGCTGGGCTTGTTTTACACATATGTGACAATTATAGCATGAAGGAGAGTAAAAGGAATGGAGCTATAATGGTGAAAAGTTTCTATTCTTTTACTGGAACTAATTAGTATTAATCTGAAGCATATTTTGAAAAATCAGTATGCATACTGTAATCCCCAGGGCAACAGCTAAGTAAAAATCAACAAAGGAATTAAAATAGTACACTAATAAGTATCTATTTAATACAAAAGAAGGTGGCAAAGAAGGAACAAAAAATTTGAGTCATGTATAAAACAAATAGCAAAATGGCAGAAGTAAATCCAATCACATAGAAAAATAACATCAAATGTGGCCATATTAAACACTTCAATTGAAAGACAGAAATTGTCAACTGGATTTTTTAAAAAAGATGCAACTATATGCTGTGCAAGAGACACTCTTTAGAAAGACACATACAGGTTGAAAGTACAAGGATGGGGAAAGATATATCATGCAAACAATAGCCATAGAGAGCTGGAATAGCTATAGTATTAGACAAAGTAGACATTAAGACAAAAAAATTTTACTAGAGATAAAGATGGACATTTTATAATAAACAGGTCAACTCATCAGGAAGCTATAACAATTATAAACATATATGTACCTAACAACAGAATTTCAAAATACAAGAAGTAAAAAGTAACAAAAATAAAGGGAGAAACAAATAATTCAATAATAATAGTGAAGACATCACTACTATATTCTCAATAATGGCTAGAACAGCTAGACAGAATATCATCAGGAAATCTTGAATAACGCACATTTTTTTAAGTACACAATGGAGAAAGGGACGTGTATTCCCCAATTTGCACTACGAAATGGGAAATGACAGGAACCCCCCACCATGGAAGTTCAATGAACAAACTGCTTTCAGTTTCATCATCTTATAGCACAATGAAATTTTCAAAATGAAAACGCCTGCATGTGGGACAGAATCATGAAATCATGTTGGCCTTTTTGTTTTTGTTGTTATTGTTGTTTGCCTCCTTGCAGCCTGGTGCCAGTGTTTTGTCCCAGTCAGCCCCTCACACAGGCAAAGCACTGTTCAGTTTACAAAACCCTTTCACCAGGATCCTTTCTCTCATTGGCTCCTCACAGCACTCCCTTGAAGGAGGCATTTGGTATATTTCCTTCATCTTTTCTTCTTCTGTACTTGTCTCTACTCTACCTTTATTGTTGTTGTTGTTATGTGAGTAGTTCCCTGGCTGGGAATCGAACCCAAGCCACAGCGTTGACAGCGCCGAAGACTTAGCCACTACACTACCAAGGAACTCCTGTTTCTACCTTTTACAAATTAAAAAAAAAAACCTTTTTGAAGCTTAAATAAGACAAGTGATCTGACCAGCTCCTAAATGACACTGCCAGAACTGGACTCCAAAGTCCATACCACAGAAATTACACAAACAATATACAGTGGTACCTTGGTACTCACTGTTAATTGGTTCTGGGAGGTACAATGAGTACCAAAAACAAGTACCAAACAAATTTTTCCTGTAGGAATAATGCAGTGATACCTCCATACTCATCATTAATTATTTCTGGGAGTACCAAACAAATGACGAGTACCAGGACAACATTTTTGCATCAAAATGAGTCGAGTACCAAATTCAAGTTTCAAACCAGTCAAGTATCAAGGTATGACTGTATTTTTCTTCTCAGCCTCCAGTGTCTCAGGGACCAGATAGATTACTTCAGATTCATATTTCATGAGTTTGACACTTGGTTAATTCACTCAACAGAGCCAAGAGAGTACCACCAGTTCATGGATTCATCCGGGGACCAGCAAACTATAGCCTGTAAACCAAATCAAGCCTGCTGCCAGTTTTTGTAAATAGTTTTATTGGAACACAAACATACTCATTCATTACTTGCTGTCTGTGGGTGTTTACATGCTACAATGACACAGTTAAGTAATTGCAGCTGAAACTGTATGGCTCACAGAGCCTAAAATATTTACTGTCTGGCCCTTTACAGAAAGTTCGGTGACACCTGGATTAATCTAAGATATTCAGCTGGAATTCACCATCCCACTGCCCTCTTTCACATCTCAGCCCAGCACTTCCTGCCCCCAGTCCATGCACTCACCACTGTCAGATGCTTGACAAGCTCGGAGAAATTGGGGTTCTCACGGTAACTGGCCAGGACCTCAGATTCCACACGTCGCCCAGCCACCTCCAGCACAACCTGGGGCTGTTCCACCTCAAACAGATACACACGGCCAAGGCCCCTCAGGCCCCAGAACAGCACCTAGGGTCAGGAAGTGGGAGATTCAGGGGCCTGCACTTGACAGAGGTGGAGGAGGAAGGGGGATGTGAGTGCCAAGTGCTACCTCAATGCGGAATTCCCTGAGCACTGGGCGCACACTGAGTGGCAGGGTTAGGCGTCCGGAGAGGGAGTCATGCAGGGCTGTCAGGTCCTGGGGCTCCACATCACTGGGTACTGAGGGCTACAGGGAGCAAGAAGTCAGAGGTCAAAGAGAAATCAGACCAAAGGTAGGGAAATCCTGGGCTTGGGGAAGAAAAACAAAGAGCTGCTGCTAAAATATAAATCCAGAGGGCCTGGGCAGGCTGGATTAGCAGGAGGGGCTTGTCTAGGCAATAGCCATGTACAGGAAGGGTGGGTGGGTGTCTGAGGCATGGGGATCAACCCACAGCCTGGATTCTCTGGGACTGGAGGCCTGGCAAGGAAAACCCGGGATATGTCTACTTCTAGTATTCCCGGAGTCAGGAAGTCCAATGAGGTGACCCCAGGACAGATTTGCAGCCTACATTCTCTGGAGGTAAGGGACTCGGAGGGGTAACCCTGGAACATGCCCATGTTCTGGATTCCCTGGGGCTAGACGATCTGATAGAATAATAGGAGAAATTCACAGCCTCTGCCCTCTGACCTCAAGTCGGCTACTGTAGTCCAGTTCAATGAGTTCAAATGTAGCGATAAGTTCTCCAGCTGCCCGGGGCCCCTTCTTCAGGGGGAAGAACTGCAGCTCAGGGCGTTGGTAAGGGTCCTCTATCAGCTTTACCCTTGGAGCAGCCAGTGCCCTGCCCAGAAACACAGGGGGGCCCTGCAGGGAGCAGGACAGTGCAGACAAAAATAAAAGAAGCTCAGGAGCCAGGGGAGGGGGCATCAAGACAAAGAGTGGGGGCACTCTGGAACAGGAACCATGTAGGGCCCAGGCCACACTCACAAACTTATTGTGGTCAAAGACATTGACAACCACCAATGGAGGCTCCTGATGCAGGTGCTCCCTCCTCCCGTCCACAATCAACTGATTAAACACCAGGAGTTCATCCCACAGCGGGCTCAGTGTCTGCTCCAGGACCTGCAGTGGGAAAGGAGGCAATAGCAGGCCTCAGAAGAAGGCTCCCAACACACAGCCTCGGTGAGTACCATTGCCCGAAAGTAATGCTTTAGCAAGAATGTGGTCAAGATGAAAGCACCTTTCAGGTTGGTGTTGGGGCCTGCCCTCCCAGCCCTGGCCTTTCTTACTGTAATCTGCCACCCTCAGAGTTAGTCCTCAGGTCAGCCCCAGAGAACAAGTCCTCACTCCTAAGACCCTCCAGTTCTATACTACCTCCTAAATCAGAGCAGTCCAATCCAATATCCTGTCCTGAAAATCCAGGGCGGGAAGATAGACACAGGGCCTGTGGAAAGAAGCACCCACCCCGCCTTGTCTCCCAGCACCCGTCCAGTACAGCCCTCACCCGTGTGGTCTGGCACTGGGTAGTGATGAGGACTCGAGCAAAGGGGTCCGAGAGCCCACTGTCATCTGCTGCCAACACACCTCGGGCCTGGTACAAGTGAGCCCGGAGCTGGAAGTAGCTGAAGTCTGGGGTTGGGGACAGGAAGGGGCATGTGTGTTCAGGGGACCACTGGAGGCTCTGACCCAGACCTCACTGAACTCCCAGCTGAGCATCTAGCCCCACACCTTGGGCAAACAGGGAGGTG
Organism: Lyroderma lyra; assembly: GCA_004026885.1. Classification (NCBI taxonomy): domain Eukaryota; kingdom Metazoa; phylum Chordata; class Mammalia; order Chiroptera; family Megadermatidae; genus Lyroderma; species Lyroderma lyra. The sequence continues at coordinate 496,779 of PVJL010000034.1, forward strand.
GGCCCTGGGCTCACTGGCCTCACCCCCATACTCACCATCCCGGTGCAGACTATGGGGTAGCCCGGCCGAGGGCTCAGGCAGCAGGTCCGGAGGGAGCTCTGAGGTGCAGGCCTTGGCTTGCTTGCCAAGGCCCAGCCACAAGAAGAGTTCCAGCTTGGCACAGACCTCACCAGGGGCTGCCCCAGGTGCCTGTTGTGGGAAAGAGGCAATGTTAGTCCCGAGGTATCAACTCCAAAGTCCAAAATTGCTCTTGAAGCCATTTTTGTCATTGTATGTCCACTGCAAGCACCTGATACAATTTACCATCATTGGTCACCTGGATTATAACCCCAGGTAGAACAACAGCCCTGCTCCTCCGGAGCATGCCCCAACTCTCTGTACTGGCAGACTACACTCCAGCTCCCTAATCCAAAGACCATTCCCTGTACCTCACCCTTATACCCCATTTCATGCCCTCCACACAACAGTCTATCGCCCTGATACTCCCATTCTGTATACCTCCTGCTCAACACTGTCACTTCTTATGTACTCCAAACCCCGCATCCCAAAACTACACCCTGAGCTCTGCACTCCTATACCCCACACTCAACCCAATCTGTCCTCTCATCCACAACACATTTAGATTCCCTGTCCCTTATCCCAGGGGTCACAGCTTCTCACCACTAGGGATCCCTGTAGGTGTCTATTCCAGAAATATTTTTACCCCATATGTGCTTATAAAGAACCAATTAATCACTCTCGCATTTTCATTCCCTGACCATTGTGCCAGGGCCTAGTCAGCAAAAAGGCCAGTTCAGGCCCAGAGCTGACAAACTTTGGTATTTATCTCACCTCAAAGTTGATCTGAGTAAAGGGCACAATCTCCTTTTGGCTTTTGGATAACTGAGAAAAGTTTGAGTATACTTTAAATAATAATAATAATTTTAAATTAATTAAAATTATAAAAATATTTTTAATTAAAATTTTTTATTTAAAAAAGTTTAATTAAAATTTTTTTAAAAATATTTTTAAATTAAAGCAAAGGAGTTTGGAGACCCTTGGTTGGGAACCACAGGCATTTACACTATGACCCTATGAGCCTCCCCACACTTCAGTTCCCAGCACCTTCACCCCCAGGCCCCATTTACTGTGAGGAACAAACTCTGGATCTTCCCACAGTCCTGGCCGCGTTCCTCTTCAACCACAGAGAAGAGCACATCCTGGGCTGGGATCCGGGCCCAGGCTACACGACGCCGTCCACTGAGCATCCAGACCAGCACGTCTGGGATGGGAGGCTGGGGCTGCAGGCAGAGAGCTGGATCATTGAGGTGGATTAGGAGCTGAGAGAACCTGCTCCCACAACTTCCATTGGATGGATGGACCAAATATCCATCTCCAGCTGAAGTTACCCATATTTTAACTCTGTGTACTTTTCCCACTAGATCTCTGTAACTTGAAGGTAAAAAAGTTTTCTTATACAGGTAATAGAAAGCAATAAACATAATGGAAACATTAGATAACTTAGACTTCATCGAAACTTTCTAGAGATATATGTGATTTCTTTTGGCTTCTACTATTCTTTTATACAAAAATCCAGGCAAGTAATTAAAAATTATAAGGCATAGGAAAAGAAAAAAAGTCTGATTCACAGTCAAGAGAGGAAAAAATCATTAGAAGTAGACCCCAGAGGTAACTCAAATGTTGGAATTGTTAAACAGGGACATTAAAAGAACTATGATTGAAAAAATATCCTAAAGGATTTAGTGGGAAAAGTATACAAATATAAAAAATGGGAGGTAATTTCAGTAAACACATGAAAAATGGAGCCAAACAGACATAATAGAAATTTAAAATATGGTATCAGGTAGACAGCTCTACGATAATAGTTGGATATTTCAATATACTACTTTCAATAATGGATAGAACATCTATACAGAAGATCATAAGGAAATAGTGGACTATAAATTAACTAGATCTTCATTCTTTCACATTTGCAAATTCCAACTTATCCTTCAAGGTCTGAGACCAATATCTAACTCTTCCCTGTTTGACCCTAAGGACATATGTGAACTCTCTTCACCCTTTACACACATCGTGTTTAGAGCTTCAGACCAGGGAAGTCATGCCAAGGAAATGTACCCTCCTATCTTCATCCAAAGAGATCCTGCATGTTTCCTGCATCCCTGCTGGGCCCTAGAATACTCTTCACCTTCAGCTGCTCCAAATAGAGCTAGGTCCTATGTCCAGCAAGGGGTTCCATGGCCTAGCATCAATCCACAGGATAAATACTAGTTCACCACTGTCCAGAGTCTCTGGAAAGCTTAGGGGAAAAGGTATTCAGGGTAGGGAAATCAGTGGGTGAGGCATTACCTCCTGGGCCAGGAAGCGCAGTTTTGCTAGGAGCTTTTTCGACAGTGCCATCTTCTCTTGTACGTTGCCCTGTCTCAGGCCCCTTAGAAGGCGCAGTCCTTGCTTTGCCACCAGGTTCTGGAAGGGCATGAAGAGAACATGAGTGGATGGCCCTTGTTGGGTTCCCTTTATCCCCATTCTGTGGTAGCCCGTACCAGGCTATGCACCAGCAGTTTCCTTCGGCATCGATCCAGGGCGTTGGGCCGGGTCATTGTCCTGCGCTCAGCACCATGGCAAAACTGTCTGCAGCATCAGAGGTGGGTGTGACAGTGGGGAGTCAAAGAAGGTAACACTGACCCTTAGGGCTACCTCCCTCAGGGCAGCCCTCCCACACCCAGACTCCCACACAGCCCTTCTCAGTCTTATTTTCAAAAGGGCGCTCTTCCTCAGCCAAGGATAGTTTCTGTATTTAGACCACTCCCAAATTATTGAGGCCTGTCTTACCTTGGAGTTCCTGAACTCATTAGTATTGAACTGTCCACTACCCTGGTTACACAAAATGTGGCCCAGGACCCACAACATGGTATCACTGAGTAAGAAATGCAGAATCTAAGCCCCACCCCAGACCTGCTACCGGAATCTGCATGTTCACACCCTGGGGGATTCACATGCACATTAAAGGATCTGATGAGCTATGCTTGACATTTCCAACAAATTGACTAAATACAGCTCAAACATTTGCTGCCCAAGTTAAGTGCATGATTACCAATGACTGCCCCCCACCCCAAAAAACAACCCTGCTTTACTCCAAAACCTGTCATCTTTCGTTGCTCTTTCTCTCACATTCCACTTTAATACATCAGCCTGTTATTTAGGCTCTACTTTCAAAATATATCTGAACTCTGACCACTTTTCTTTTTTCTCTTTCATTCAGATCTCTCCCCAAATGTTACCTCCTCACAGGTCTCCCCTGGTCATCTGGTCTAAGCAGCACCTGCCACTCTCTTTGTTCTCACACTCTGCTTTATCTATCTCTCTAAATAGAAAGTAAGCCAGAGGGGGGACTACATTTTGATTACCACTGTATCCTCAGGGCCTAACACTTAATAGAGGCTCAAAAAAATCTGTTGAGTAAAGTAAAATAACTTTTGAGACATGATATTGTAGGCCCTTTTTGACCCACAATGATTTCTTAAATTTTTATTATGGAGATTTTCAAAAATATGTAAAATAATTGACTCAGAGGATTTTCTACCCGATACTGCTCCCAGATCTTATACTTTTAGCTTATACTTTTATACTAATGCTCTTTTATACTAATGCTTTTAGGCAAAGAGCAACTAGAAGCATTTGCTATTGATTGAAAAATTAACAGAAGAATAAAATCTCCCTGACATGATTCATATCCACAAAATTGGATTCAGAAAAATTGGATCTGGTAGAAATAATAGCCACACAAGAAAACCACACTGGCCAAAGATGTAAATAGTGAAATATGATATGGGCAAAGCTTTCATTAACATTTCCTTACTAAAGAATAATTACAGTAATAAAATAATTTTAGTAAAGTGAAAGTAGAAATAGTTTGATTGCACTATAGAGAAAAATCAAGCAAAAAATTAAATTGAATTAAAGGTGGTTGCTCTTTTGGAGACATAGAGAATACAGATGGAGAAGAGAGCCTTACAGTGAAGCTTCTGGAACATATATACATGGACATTTGAAAAATTTTGAGGTCAAGAAGAAGAGAGGGAGCCAGCAACATTGATGAGAAGAAAAGGCCAGGAAAGCAGAAGAAAAACCAGGAGCACGGAAGTCAACAGCAGAACTGACACTGATAGATTAAGACTGAGGACAGAAAAGTGACCACTCACAACCAGGTCCTTGGCTGAGTCCTCCTCTTCCATGCTACCTCTAAATGCTGGAGCTCCCCAGGTCCCCAGATTTCTCTTTACTCTGCTCCCTAGATGATCTTATTTAGTTACATTTATGTATTCCCAGCTCCCAATTTTTCATTTCCAACCTAGAACTCTCTGCAGAACTCAACTCAGATAGCTAGCTGCCTAGCAGACATGTCCACTCATAAGTCTAACAGACATTTATCTCAAAGTTAACATGTCCAAAAATGAGCTTCTGATTTTCCCTTCATTCCCATCAGAACTTCTTCTCTTGTTATCCATTGCTCAGTAAAAAACACCATCCATAAAGTTGTGCAAGCCAACATCTTGGGAGTCGTTCATGACTCTACTTTGCATGTTTTCCTCATCTCCTATACCTATCCATTAGCAAGTCCTGAGGTGTCACCTCCAAAGTCCAAAATTGCTCTTGAAGCCATTCATGTCACTCTATGTCCACTGCAAGCACCCTAGATACAATTTACCATCATTGGTCACCTGGGTGATTACAATGCCCTTTTTAGTAATTTCTCTGTTTCCTCTCTTACATCATCACACCCCACACAGTGATCCTTTTAAAAGATAAGTTAGAGCATATCCCTTCTCTTCTCAAAATCTTCAGTGGCTCCTCATCTCTCTCACAGAAGAAGGCAAGGTTGCTGCAATGGCCTATGAGGCTCCCATGTGCCTCTCCAATCATCTTCATGTCAACTTCACAGTGTCCTCCCATTGCCACCCTTTCTAAAAGCACAACGCCTCTCTCTCATATTTTCTTGCTTTATTCTCTCCTTAACATTTATCCTTATCATACTTCTTAAATTTCTACCTTTTTGTTTACCTGCTTTTTATCTATGTCCCCATCCAGCCCTTATCACCAGAATTTAAGTTTCAGGAATTTTTGTGGGCAAGAATGCTTTTTCACTGCTGCTCCTGGGCCTAAAACAGTGTCTGGAATAGTAAGTGTCATTAATATTTACTGAATAAATGGATTAATAACTCTTTTGAAAAGAGGATCAGAAAAACATCGAGAGGGTCCCCTGGTAGTGTAGTGGCTAGGCTTCAGCGCTGTCAACGCCTGGGAACTACCTCCTCACCTCCCCCACCCCAAAAGAAAGAAAAAAGAAAGAAAAACACTGAAAGAACTGGAGCAGATTATGGAATTCAGGTTAGTGAAGGTCAAAGATGGAAGTGACTAGAATAAGTTTATGTGGTTACATAAGGACCTGGTAATTAAGGACCAGTTGATACTGCAGGAGAGAAAGTAGACAATTGCTGATCTAATTCCTCCAGTAGGTGACAGGACATGAAACCAGGATCACAGCTGTGGCTGTGGGAAAAAGGATACTTCCTGAGTTGCAGCAGGAAAGAAGAGCAGTTGGATGCAAAAACTGGCAAAGGTGGTAGACTGAAAGGAGGAAAGTGAGCTTCTATTATCTTCTCCATGAAGTAAGAGAGGAGGTCACTAGCTGCAACAAGTCTGGAGGAAAGGAGCAGAGGAGATTTGAGGAGAGGGGGAAAGACATAAGATTCTAGACGTGCAGGCAAAGGGAGTTGATTGGAGGGGACTGGCCAGACTCCCAGTAATTTCCACCAAGCTCTCTCCATATGGACAATAACCTCCTTCTCATTCTTCTGTAAAGCTAAGTAAACAAAGTTTCGATCTGCGCTTAAGTCCAAACTGCCACGGGGAGTCTCCCTCACCCTGGAGTTGGCAGGGACAGGCTCTCAGCTCACCTGCTCCCAGCCACCAGCTCTTCCAGCCCCTGCTTGAGCCGTGTGCAGGCACCTGGCCCTGGCCTGCGCTGCCGAGTCTCAACCTCCTGGAGGCCCTGGTCCTGCACAATGGAGCCAGAAGGTCAGAGTCCTAAGAGGAACAGACTCAGACCTTTTTTAGATGGCCCCCTTACTCCCATGGCCCCACCACTCCTGACCACACCTCTTGGCCCCGCCCTTCTTTGGCTCCAACGGGTTGATGGATCCGTCTTTCTAGCACCCCATTGCCACCATTCCTCTGGCTAGGCTGCCAGTAGCTCTACTCATGTCTTTCGCTGGCCCCTTCCTGGGTCCAACAACTCTTGGTTGCCTGTCCTCCCACAGTTCTGGCCTCCTCAGTGCACAAGCTGTGCTCTTGGGCCCTCTGGCCTTGCACCAACTAGGTGCTGGCTCCCTGGTGTCCTACCCATTAACACCGCTCCAGAGCTCCCCTCAAAGGCCGCGGTCTCCCCGACACTCCACTGTCCCGGCCTCTCCCTGTGGGCGCCCGCCTTTCTCTCACCAGCCTCTCAGCCATTTTCCCTAGGCAGTTACTGCTCTGCAGGCGCCAGGTGTGATCCTCCCAGCGGCTCCACAGGCGCACACATGGCTTTCGGTGTCGCAAGGGCAAGCAGAAGTATGGCCTGGGCAGAGAGGAGAGGAGCAAAGGCTGCGAGGGCCAGTCCTGGGTCGCTGGGGACCCACCAATGCCCTCCTTCCATTCACCAGGAATACTCACCCACTGCCATCCATGGGCTCAGGTCGCTGAGCAGGGATCCCCAGCTCCTCCTCCTCCACCAGCCCGACTCCCACATCAGACTCCAGCAGAGGCCGTGCCTCCCCTGCAGCGCTCTTGCTTCCCTCCCCAGCCCTGGACTGTTGGCCCAATTGCTCCTCCTGGCGGCCTGCGCGACCTGCCCAGAGCAGCAAGGGTCAGTGGGCACCAGGCTGAGGGGCTGACCTCTCCCTCAAGTGAAGTCGGGGCCCACCCCTTACTGAAGGTCAAGTGTCCCTTCCAGAAGCCTAAGTCTGAAACAAAAGTGACCACCCTCAAACCCATGACCCTCAGGGATTCCGCCAGGCCACAAACCAATGGAGATTTCGAAGCTGATGGGTTGGGAGGCCATAGTGGGATCAATCATGGTGGCCTCGAAGAGCACACAAAAAAGCAGAAAATCTTCACAGGGTGCCAGGGTGTTCTGGGGAAGGTGGGTCAGGCTGAGTCAGCCCCCACCCTCCCAGGTTGCAGCCTAGACTATGCTTGGCCACAGTGCCCACAGGAAGAAACCAAAGCCTAGAAAAGTCATTCCAACTATCCTATCTCCCTCTCTGTCACTTGTAGCACCAACCCACTGGACCTGGGGATTAGTCCTCTCTGGCCCACCTCTGATTGGTCAGCCTCCTCCCCCACATGCATATAAACATGTGTACACACATGCCATCCTCACCTAGGCCCCTGAACTGAGACACATACACACATTCTACTCCTGTATTTACTGCCTGGGAGCCAGTTACACACTCCAGATCTGAGAGTGACCCTGCCCCTTTGCTAAACCCTAGCCCTCACCTCTGGCAACGGCAGCAACTCCTCCACCTCCACCTCCACCGCACTGGGAATCTCAGGCCCATCAGTGCTAGAGCTGGCATCCAGATGCTGCTGAATCTCAACTGGGGTCTGGCCGTGCCTGGCTTTCTTCTTCTTTCCCTTGAGCCGGGACAACCTGGACCTCTGCGGGGCCTGGAGAGGCTCAGATTCAGCTCTCCCTTCCAACACCTCCATGGACACAGCCACCAGCAGGCGGCCACGGAACCAAATACCTTGGCCAAGGCCTTCGTTGAGACTTTGAAGACCATCCCGGAGCCCCCCACTGGGGGGTGAGCCATAGAGAGGCACCCAGGCAGGGCCGAAGGTGGGGTTAAACCCCGCTGTGGGGGACAAGAACAGTGTTTTGGAGGGGAACATGGAGCAGCAGGGTAATAGGTCAGTTTGAGAGTATGCACTACCTTTATTTCCTGAAAGTTCGAGGGGATGGAGGCATCAGATTAGGCCTTCACTGCTCTGGGAGGGAAATCTGTGTACAGCTGCAGACAGACAGCTGTGGACCAGGATCTGGGAGCACTTTGAAACCCCTGAGCTCCAAGGCACTCAGGACAGAGTGTGTGAAGGCTCTAGGAGCCGAGCCAGAGCCTGGGAGGTGGAGTCAGGATTGGGGCGGAGCTACAGGTGACTTTGTTAGGGGCTGGAGTAAATATATAATATGGACTGGGATCATTTCTGTAAATCTATAGGGAGCACACGGCTGGAGTGGCTACTGGATTCTGTCAATGGAGCCAAAGTGAGGGTGGGACTTGCAGTATGGGGGTGACAGGTGAGGCTCCGAAGGGAGGGGCCAGTTTGGAGTACAGTTTGTCCTGTGGGGTGGGGCTGATTTTCCAAGCAGAGCTGGGTCACGTGGATGGGGTTTGCTGTCGGGGTGGTACCCAGGGCCGACAGGGCTCAAGCGAAGACCACAAGTGTCGGCCAGATGCGCTCACCTGCGCGGCCCGGGTGTGAGATCTGCCTCAGGTCGAGCACGTGTGTGGCAAGGGCCACATCAACCAGGGGCGCGTCGTCCCGCAGCTGCAGATGAAGGCCGCGCGTCAGCGGCGGGAAGAGCTCCACGAAGCTCAGCTGCTCGTTCCACTCGGGCGCCGCCGCCTCTCTGCGCACCGACGTCTCGCCCTGAGCACCGCGGCGAGAAAAGGCGGAGAGGGGTCAGCGAGGTATCAGGCCTGAGCCTCTACCGAGTGAGGACGGGAGGGACTTACCTGTTGCCCCAGGAAAGACACCCGCACATAGGGGTCTACGAGGACGTGCTGGTCGTGCAGGGCGCGGGCCAGACTGCCCAGCAGCCCCGGGCGCAGCGCCGGGAGGCCCTCCGCGCGATACACGCGCACGCGCAGCCGCGCCCACGGCCTCTGAGCTGGCACCCGGTGCGGCAGGAGCAGGTTCCTAGGGTAGGGGGGCGCTGAGGGGCTGACTCTAGGCCCCGCCTCATCTTTGCGTCCTGGAGGCAACTCCCTGCCCTACTCTCCCTCTCCCCACCTCACCCCAGCCCAGCTCACTTCTCAACGTCAGAACTGTGTCCTGAGACGGGCGATGGCAGCGGAGGGGGCAGGTCCCCGCGCGCCCTCACAGACAAAGTGACCTTAACGAAGCCTTTGGTCCCGGCGCGGGTGTCCTGGGGGTCGTGCAGCGGAGCCCATTTCTGGTAGAAGTGGCCATCTAGGGGCGGAGGGGCGGGCCAGGGGTCAGCAGAGACCAGAGGGATGCCCGGGGCAGGGTGGTACTACAATCCGAGTGGTGGACAATGGCCGGGGTTCATGTCCATCTCAATAAGGAGGAGCCAGAGTGCGTGAAGGTCAGCCTTCGGAAAAGATTGCAATCTCACAAGTTAGTACGTAGGGATCAGTGCCCAGAGGGTCAATTTCCCTTGTTCCTGCAGATGAGTCTCAAGGAGGGGCGGGTTCCATACCTGGCTGGTCGAAGATAATGCCCAGGTCCATCCTGAAGGTGCCGATCCGGGTGGCCATGAAGGGGAGGGTCTGCGAATGGAAAGCCTGGGGAAGATGGCGTTAATCCTGGAGTTTCCAGCATCCTCCCTTCTCCACAGAAACACCTCCTCCCAACCTTCTCACCGTGATCTCCAGCAGCAAATCTTGGAGGTGAAGCCGAGTCTCATGAAATTCAAACAAGAAGTACTGGGTGTAAGTGGAGAAACAAGAAAGGCGAGAGGGTTATATATGAAGGGTTCACACCAGCTGGCCCCTGCATCTTGCAAAGAAAATGCCTTTCTTCTCCACCCCCCTCCATGGCTCCTCTTTGCACCTTTGCTCAAGTCCACCTAGGCCATGCTGCTACTTTGAACAGTTCTTATTCTAGGTCCCACCCATTCTTTTAGGCCTCCCTCCATCTTGGTCACATGTACCTCATTGTAGAAGGGGCAGTTGGTCTCACGCTGAGTGGCAGTCACTCGTCGCTGCTCCCCCACTCGCACAGCGACATAGGGGTTAATGTTGACTCCCACCAACTTCTGGGCCTCCAGCACTGTGACTCCTACCTGCAGAGTGCAGAAGGAGGAGAAAAGGAAGCCAAATCTGCCAAGGTGGTGGTGGTGGGGATGGGGGAACCTGGTGTGGTGGAGGGTGGTATTCCCAAGCGTTAGGGCCTGGAGGGAAAGTGCTACCTGGAAATCCTGAATTCTGGACATCTGGAAGGGATCTCTGCAGGCCAAGCCCCGTGTGCGGCTGCAGGGAGGGTTAAGGTCAGCTCTCATTTCCTCTCCCCACCACACACACACTCTTGCTTGGTGCTTAGGATAATATCTCTCTAAATTTTTGGATTCTGAGTACTTCCAGTCTTGACTTGCCCCCATCTTAACCCTACACCCAGAATGTGATTCATTCCTGGAGCCCTAAAAACATTCATTGAGCCAACAAAGGTTTATTGAGCACCTAGTATATGCCAACATTCTATTTTGTGGGGACAGGGTGGTTCCCTGGCTGGGAATTGAACCCAGGCCACCACGTTGAGAGTGCTGAAGCTTAGCCACTACACCACCAGGGAACCCCCCCCATGCCAACATTCTTGTAGGCAATGGAATACTGCAGTGCACAAAAGAGACAAAATTCCTTGCCCTCATCAAGTTTTCATCATCTATTTGGGTTCCATAAGCTATGTGTGAATCAGTGTAACTGTGTATGTCAATGTGGCAGTGTCTATACCTACAAGTGAGTGACCCTTGACCTCAAGATATCCAGCCCTCACCCTGAGAACATGTGCTTGTGAGAATGGATGGGCATTGGGACTGCGTATATGAGGGAGTGAGGTTGGGTGTGAAGTGCATACTAGTTACCTCTTAAGGGGGCTGAACACAACACCGGAAAGCTCCACATCAGGCTCATCGTCCAACTCCAGCTCCAGCTCCAACTCATTGTCCTCATCGTCCTGGTGAGCTAGGCCTTGAGCTAGCCTGCGGCCCAATGCCACTGCCCGCTGCTCCAGCCGGGCCTCCCCAGGCCTGACAGGAAAGGCCCTCGAGGATCATGTCTAGGGCCTATCACCTATCTCTGGGTACCCCTTGACTCCCCTGACCCTTGCACTGACCCCACTGATCTGAGGACTGACACCTAAACTTGGACCCCTCTAATTCCAGAATTGAACCCTGATTCTAGGACTGACTTCTAACCCTGGAATTGATCCAGTACTGATACCAGGCCCTGGGACTGATTGCACATCACTAGCTCGTAATCTAAAGAATGACCCGGTGACCCCAGGTCATTCCCATATACTTACTTTAGCTCCTGGAAGCCTGCACTGGGGATGATCAACTCCAAGCTGGGAGGAAATAAATGAAGGAAATGAGAGGACCAAGCCTGACTACAGAGCTGCAAACTGGACAGCATGAGTCCAAGTGGAATTGGTTACTACTTCACCCTTCCCAATGTTTGCCTGGACTGGAACCACCAGGCCTTGCTTAGGTTACAGGGTGATTACCTGTCCCGGATGGGTGCCCCAAAGTCCTCCTCTGCCCAGGCTCCAGTTGCACCATCTGGGGGCTGATACTTCAGGTCAAGCTCCACTTGGATCTGAAAGCAGATACAGTGTGCCCAAGGGCCCCTCAAACTGCCCTGGGGCTGATAGAAGCCCAGAGACAATGTCTTTTACTCCATCTATAAACAGAGACCCTCCTGCCCTGCATCTGTGGTGACTTGTGGTTCTTCTCTGATCATTAATAATATTGACTACTTGCAACCTATTAAGAACTTACCATGTGTAGGCTACCTCTTAAAGAGGCCAAACAAGACTCCAAAATTCTCTCATTGCTCTTGGAAATCCATTACTATGGGCTTCACAGCTCTGCATGGTCTGATCCTTATTAACCTTTCCAGCCCCATCTCTTATAGAATCTGCTCCTGCTCTGTGCCCCAGTTATGCTCTCAGGGCACTGGGCTTTTGCCTATACTGGTTCCTCTGCCTAGAACATTCTCCTCTCTTGTTTAGTTGACTCCTACCATTCTTCAGTTGCAAGCTCAAGCACTACTTCCCCAGGGAACCTTTTCTGTTCCCCAAATAGATAATATCCCTCTGTTATACACTCTCCAAGCCCCTACAAGCTCATTTGTAAGAACTGTCAGTGGCAATTTTACATTTATTTGTATAAATATTTGTTTAATATTTGCCTCTCTCTTTAGATATGGAGCTCTAAGTGGGCAAATCCTTACTCATATCTGGCTTTGCTCACCACTCAATCCTCATTGCTCAGCACAACACTTGGCTGATAATGAGAGCTCAAACAATGATAAGAGACTGAATGAAAAGTTCATTTTGTAGGACTGTGCACAATGTAAATGAGGAAACAGCTCAGAGAAGGCAAATAACTTGTTCAAGTTCCCACCAGGTAAATGGTGGATCTGAGATTTGGATGCAGGTCCATTTCTACCAGGTTATAACCCTCCATGAAGCTCCAGGGAAATTCAGCCAGATTTACCATTGTCTCCCATGAGAATTCAGTCAGGGAGCAGCACAGAACTCCTTACCTTCTCCCATTGCTACACCCTTGGCCCTCAGAGCTGAATGGTTCCTGGCCTATGTGGGGCTTTAGCAGAGGGTTCAATGATAGGTGCCCTAGCCAGGGGGCCTTCTTACCACTCCTGTCTGCGGCTGGGATTTCCCCTCTGAGAAATGGAACCCTCTATTTAGAGGGACTCGCAGGCTTAAGGGTGGCAGGCTGGGGATTGGTAGCACTCACAGGGGACACTTGCAGATTCTCATCCACTAGGGCCTCCCGAAGCACCAAATGCCCAGAATTCTGTAGCTGCTGCAGAGATATCACCAGAGTTCCCAGAGACCTGGGGATGTGGCATGGAGCAGAAGAGTGACCCAGGGGAATACCCTAAGCTACCCCCAGCCCCGCTTGCCTCCTTGACTCCCTCAGGCCTACTCACCTGGGACTGAACACACGGCTGCAGTTGACCACCTGCACAGAAAGACACTCCCCAGCCAGTGGAGCCCCATAGTGTGGCCAACGGAATAGCTGAGGATAGGGAGAACTTTGTGACACCAAATGCTGGGGTAACCTTGAGCCCCAGTCCAGACAGAGCCTATTCCAACCCTGAAACAGGAACCAACTCTCCAAACTTGAAGCTAATTCTATGACTGATCTTCCAAACCTGGAACCAACCCCCCAACACTGGGTTAACTCCAAATTAGGGCTGATCTGGGAAAACTATCAATCAAGAATTAACCCCCCCATCTTGATTCTGACTTATTCCAAACTGGGTCTGACCTCTCAAGCCTAAGACTGACCCCACCTACTGAGACTATACCCTCAAAATCCAGGAATGAGCCCCCTAAATCCAGGATGGACTTAGATGGGGCACAGAAAAGCTCTTCCCCATCCAGGACCCAACCCCACTGACCTCACCGATATTTGCTTCTTGACCACAGTGAATTCTCTTCGTTTTCTGGGTAAATCCTGCTCAGAATTGAATCTAGTCATTTGTTAGCACTGCCCAAAAAATCCTCCCCCCAAATCCTTAGCCCAGCATCCAGCCCCACTGGCCTCACCCTTAAAGAAAAGTAGAAGATGAGGAGGGAAGGAAACAGAGAGTTGGAAATATTGAGCAGGGAGATAAAGGGGTCAGGCTGTAGAGATGACTAGGGAAGGGGTTGTGGGCCATGGGAATAAAGGAACTGGACATCCCCTAGTTCCAAAAATCCTTAAAGTACCCCTGCAAGCCTCACCCCGAAAGCTGAGCTTCACTTGTCGGTCATGAGTGCCCGGCAGTCCTGTTAATCGCCGTACACACACAGTCAGAGCCATTGTCCCAGGGCCACTGGCTCTGCTTCTGCCTGTCTGCCCTTCGGCCCACCTGGTGCCCACACACTTGCATCATCTCTGACTCACTGGACTCACCCAGCAGGTTCAGCAATCCCTGCCCTTTAGTCAAACACACAGACAACAGGACTGGGGGTCATAGGTGGGGAACAAGCCAGAAGATTGAGAGATGCAGGTAAGACCCCTGTGGCCAGCTCAGTCCTTCCTGCCTGTACCAGCCTCAGCCTCCATCCTGCATCCTTGGGGGGTGGGAGATGGGACAGGGTGGGGATGGAGGCAAAGGGACAGGACAGCATTCCAGTTTGGTTTAGCTAGCCTATAAGGCCTCAAGAGCATGGGGGCTTGAATTGTTCCTTGTTCACTTCTCTGTCCTCATGTCCAGCTCAGGGTCTGGTTACATTGTAGATTCTCAAAACACTGGCTAAATAAATGGATGTGTTAATAAATGAATCCCCTAGCCTCCAGCAGCATTACTGCTATAAGCACTCAACACATTTACTGAATTAATGAGTCATTGAATGTGTGTCCCTAGTTTGCACATAACAGGTGTTCAAAACACATCTTAACCAGAAGCCAGAGGTCCTTAACTTGGGATTTACTAGTGGGACTATAGATGGGCTGGCTCCAGGGAGTCAGCAAACCCTTAAAATTCTCTGTAAAATATTGAGCACATGTGCATTTTTCTGGACATAGAACTCCTAACTTAATAGCCCTTAAATAGATGTGCTTTCCCTGAATATATGAAGCAATGAATGTAGCTCACAGTCTGGACCCATGGGTGATAGTTACTATGTTGAGTGCATTTCATGGCCATCCACTTAATCATTCTATTTAATGACACCTCCCATGTACAGGCCTTGTGTTATGCCACTCTGGGAGGAAGGGGGTGCAGCCACAGAGATGAATCAGAGATGTTCTCTGTCTTCCAGTAAGTTCATGGACTCCAGCATCACATACAGCTTTGAAAGACTTCAGTACCCCTCAGAACAGGAAAGGGTCAGGCTGGGTTGCTCAGAGGAGGGAAGCTAAAGGGGCTTCCCTGAGGAGGGAGTATTTAAAATGGGTTTTAAGGACAGGAATTGGGCAGAGGGAAGAATACAGGGCATGTTCTGGACCCTGTGACTTGTTCAGTTTGGCCTGAGTGCAAGCAATGTGTTTGTATCAGATGGCAGCAGCAGATAAGATTGGCCCATCAGAGGAGCTGGGCCTTGCTGTGTGGCCTTGAGCCAGATATTGTTCCTTCTTGTGATTCAGTTTCTCCATCTCAATACTGGGGTTAGAAAGCCCTGTTCTACCTATTTCCCAGGGGTTTGGTACGCAGGTGTGTTTTGGGGTCTATAAAACATCATACAAAAGACATGTGTTGTTTTGTTTATAAGCAAGGTCCAGGTTAGGCCTCAAGGTCCCTAGATGTTGGGGGAGGGCTTCACCTCCCCATTTGACAGATGGGGACACTGGGATCCAAAGGAAGGCAGAGAGGGAACCAGAATTCTTAGCTTGCAGTGCCTTGGCCTTTCCCTTCCTCCCTACCCTGAGCTCTGTGGCCATCTAATCAAGCAAGATACTGATGCCACTGCCCTGGAACCTAATGTAGGCACTTCCTCTCTGGGCTGAAACACAGTCTGGCAGGTTCTCCTTGGGCCTCAACCCCTCTAAGAACTGCCATTTCCACTTCCTAACATCCCAAAGAGGACGGGGTGTGGCAGAAAGAATACTGGGCTCAAGGGCAGGATTTTGGAATTCTAATCTCTATCCCACACTGTAAGGTTTTAGGAACGTCCCTTCCCCTCTCTGGATCTCTTTGCCTTACTGTGCAATGTGCACAGGATATTCTGCATTGCCTTTCAAAGTGTGGTCCTTCATCAGGATCACACCTGTTGTTGCTAAAAATGCACATTCCTGCACCCATTCCAGAAATGCTAGAGTAGAATCTCAAGGTGTGACTGGGAACCTGATTTCCATCAGCTGCACTGGTACGCCGTTTCACAGCAGGAGTATGCTCTGGTCTCTTGGCTGTGACCATCTGTGATTCTTCATTTTGTTCTCAGTGACTCAGATGGTTGATCTAAGTGTGAATGATGATTGGTGGGTACTAATTTCTCACCCCACAGATCCTACCTAGCTGAATATGGGTCTGAGAGAGGGAGCCAGAGATCTGAGGTCAGAGTTCTCCTGCCTGATGACTAGGATGAGAGGAGGGGCCTGAAGATTTTGCAGAGGAAATGTTTATTTAGAAGTGCCCTAGGTGATCCCCTGCCCCTTCTTAACATTCATTCATTCATTCTCAAATATTTGAGAACCTATTACATGCTAGGCCTATCTAGGTTTTGAGATACAGTGGTGAACAAAACAAAAATCCCTGTCTTCATAAAATTTACATTCTTGTGGGGGTGACAGGCCATGAATAAATAAATAAAATGTATAGCACGTTAGTGATAAATGCTGAGGAGAAAAAAAAGCAGGGGTTGAGGAGGGATAGAAATTCCTTTAAACCGAGTGCAGTCTTAGGTAGGGTATTCTGGAAAGTGCAGTGATGTCATCGCTCGTTCTAACCTGGGAAAAAGACCGTCATGCCTCCTAGTGACGTCACGACTAGCTCTGTGACACCCCGTCAAGGCGTTCCTCGGAGACAGTGGTCTCCTCTATGACGTCTGCAGCAGGGCCCAGAAACAGGGGAGAACGCTGGGTTCGGCCGCAGGACCGGCCAGCTGCACTCAGGGTCTGTGTGGTCCTGGCGGCGCGCACAGGCTGAGGGAGGTCCGAGGACGTTGGCTGCTGCCGCGGCGACTTTGGCGTCCGTGAGAGGCCTGCCCCGAATTAGGATGCGGCGGAGCCCCCGCTCGGGCTCCGCCGCGTCCACGCACAAGCACACGCCCAACTTCTACAGCGACAACAGTAACAGTTCAGTGAGCGCCACCTCAGGGGACAGCAGCAGCCACCGGTCAGCTGGGCCGGGGCCCGGGGAACCAGAGGGCAGAAGAACCCAGGGCTCGAGCTGCGGTGAGCCCGCCTTGAGCTCAGGAGTGCCCGGAGGAACCACATGGGCTGGAAGCTCTCGGCAGAAGCCGGCGCCTCGGAGCCACAAAGGGCCGATCGCCTGTGGCGCGGCAACCGTGAGGGGCGGGGCCTCGGGTGCGGGCGGGGTCAAACCCGGGTAAGCCGAGGGAGGGGAACGGGGCCTGAGGGGCTCGGATGGGCCCAGAACCGGGATGAAACTGTATCCCCCTAAGGGGCGGGGCCCATAGGGTGAAGAGGGGCGGCCTTAAATAAGATACTCTAAGGGGCGGGGCCTCAATGTGATGGACCATCCAGGAAAGGGAGGGGGAAATCCTGTAATTGGGCACCACTGAGGAGGCGCGGCCTCGATGTTAGAACGAATGGCTACCTGGGATTTGGGGCCGCACCAAGACTAAGACTGGGGGCGGGGCCTCCGTTTGGGTGGGACCAATGTCTAGAGTGACCATCCCTGAGGGGCGGGGCCTCAGAGTTCTTAGAGCTCTGAGAGGCTACCCCGCCTCTGGGCTGGGAAATCTGAGGCCAGGTCCGGGGGGAAAAGTGGGCCTGTGGTGCGCAAGGCCCCAATGGAGCCCTTGGGCTCCTGCAGAACCGGCTGGCTCTCCCGTTGTCTCTGAGGAGCAGTTCGACCTTCTCTCCACCCTGGACCTGAGGCAGGAGATGCCTCTCCCGCGAATGTCGAAGAGCTTCCTAAGTATGGGCCTGGCCAGCCCGGATCCCTTCTGACCCTCCGGCCTCCCTCCCTGAATAACAGTTCTCATCTCTGAAACCCTGTTCTCCTCAGTCCCCGGCCCATGCCTGAGTCTCCAGCCCCTTCCCTGAGCCTGATCCACCTTCTCTGAACCTCAGCTCATTCTCCTTGCCCCCATGTAATTCTCCTTAGCCCCATGGCTCTCCATCTCTCCCCCTCTCTAAGCCCTAGGCCCGTCTCTGAGCCCCCTCTCCTCCCCTCAGGCCTACTTTTTCAGGTGTTGAGCTGCTTGTTATCCCGGCTAAGAGACCTGCTGGTCAGTGTGTACAGGTCAGAGAGAGAAAATGGGGAGCCCCAAGGGCTGTTCTTTAGAGGAGGTGGGGTGCAGGGGGTACCCGGCTGAGCCGATTCAGACCTGGTTGAGTCGTGTTCACAAGAGTTGGGGTCTAGAAGCCTGGGCTGTGAGCTACAGGGTTCACTAGGGTCCTGGGGCCTCAGCTTCTCTCCGGTTCTTCAGGGAGGTCTGTTCCATCCGCTTCTTGCTCACGGCTGTGTCATTGCTGAGCCTCTTTCTGACAGGTAAGGAGGTGGTGAATTCCATGGGTCCATAGCCCTGGATGCTTTAGAGCCAAAAATGGGTGCATTTTCTCCTATATCCCTCAGCCCACTCCTCCCCTTCAGCTCTTTACAGTCCCCTTCAGAGTGCTGTAGTCCCCCCATTCACCCACCCACCCCCGGACTCAACACCCTCAAGCCTTTTCTCCCTCACTGTCCCTTTAAGCCAGAGAACAACACCCTCTCCCATCCCTTCCCCTGAAACCACCCTCCTCTTTCCCCAGCACTCTGGTGGGGGGTCCTGTGTCTGGTTCCTCCTTTGGAGAATGTGAGTGAGGGAGACAGTGTACTTGGGTAGGGGTTGGCAGGCTGTGAACCTGGAGGTTGTGGGGGTTCCCCTGAGCTGCTGGGAGGGGGTAGTGCTGGAAGGGCTGGATATGAACAGACTTCTGAGAGAAGTGCTTGCCAGTCTCTGTGAGGTTCTGGAAGGTCAGGGAAGGGCAACAGTCCTTAAAAAGAAAGCTCTTTGAGTCTTGCTGCTCCCAGGCTGATGTGGGACAAGGCGATGGGTGGGAGATGAGCAGTCTTTGTATCTTGTCCCTTCTTCCAATAGGAATCTAAGGAGATGCTGACTCTAAGGTGAAAGACGGTACTTGGGGTGGGGAATTGGACAGGTGGGGAGGCTCAAAGGTGCTTCTGTGGAGTGCTTTTATGGGGAAGTTCTGGGGCACAGGGAGCCAACCACACTGTGCCAACCTCTCACTTGCAGTGAGTACCACCAGTGCGTGCGCTCCCAGGGGCAGCAGCTGCAGCAACTCCAGGCACAGCTGGATAAACTCCACAAAGAGGTGTCCAGAGTTCGTGCAGCCAACAGTGAGGTGAGCCCTGCAGATGCATTCTTCTCTCACAGCTGGGCCCCAGGGGTGTCCAGTCCCTACCCACCTTGGAAACCCCTCACAGGGCCCGGCTCCCTGAGTCCCAAGCCTTAAAGCCCCGCCCTAGAGACCCAATTTGGAGATTTCTCTCTGGGCCCACAAAGTCCATCCCAGAGAACCTAGTTCCCAGAGAACTCTGCCCCTTGTAAATCCGGCCCTCAAACCTCACTCTCCCTCTTTTCAGAGAGTGGCCAAGCTTGTATTCCAGAGATTGAATGAGGACTTTGTGCAAAAACCTGACTATGCACTGAGCTCCGTAGGTAAGTCGCAGAGACACAGAAAGAGACCAAGGAGATATTGACACAGACCTATGTACATGACCAGCCCAAGGAATCTAAACTCAGGCGGACCCTCTGTCAGGCCTGGGAGCCCCTGAGTGGTTGTTTCTCTCTGCTCCAGGAGCCTCCATCGATCTAGAGAAAACATCTCAGGACTACAGGGATGCGAACACGGCTTACTTCTGGAATCGCTTCAGCTTCTGGAACTACGCACGGCCACCCACAATTATCCTGGAGGTGGGCCCAGAACTTGGATCCCAAAATGGGGCCAGGGGCGGGATGCTGGGGAAAGGACCCAACAGCTCCTTGGAAGTGGGATCTAGATGAGGATGTGGCATTAGGCAGGTCCCTGCTGGCTTGAGAATGGGTCCGGCTGGGGGAGGGGTCTGGCTTGCTTTGGTGAGGCTCTGGGCAAGGCCTAGGACAGCATTGAGCTGAAGAAGACTGGCAGTGCTAGGGACTGTGGCCCTGGGCAGGATCTGGCTGGGTAGGGACCCCCGCTGGGGGGGAGGACTGAGTTGGGGCAGTAATGAGGTCGAGCTGAAGGTGGGTCCTACCTGAATCAATGCCCAAGATAGGGAAGAACGACAGTCTCTCGGTCCACGGGTTCTGATGGCCTAACTTTTACTCTGCAGCCAGATGTATTCCCTGGAAATTGCTGGGCTTTTGAGGGCGACCAGGGCCAAGTGGTGATCCGGCTGCCAGGTCGTGTGCAGCTGAGTGACATCACACTGCAGCATCCACCACCCAGCGTGGCGCACAGCGGAGGAACCAAGAGTGCCCCCCGCGATTTCACAGTCTATGTGAGTGGAACTGAGAACTAGAAGGTGGGAGATTTTACCTAGAAAGTATCAAGAGACTTTGCTTACTCATCTGTAAAATGGAATACTACCATTTGCCTCTCAGAGCTGCTGTAGGTTATGAATAATTATAACCATATCCGAATAGTTAAGGTTTATTGAGCACTTACTCTGTGCTGAGTACTTTACATGGATTATCTCCTTGCATCTACACAACCTATAACATGCTATTATCTCTCCTTCACAGATGAGGAAAGTTGTGGTCAGAAAGGTAACCTTACTTGCCCAAGGTTACACAGCTAACAATAGGTTACACTAAAATTTGCAGCCTGGTTTCTTTGAGCCCACATTCCACCTTACACTATTCTAACATCAAAAAAGAAATGAGCATGCATACAGCTACAGAACACATAGTAGGTCATCAACAAAGTTGCTTTCTCCCTCTTCCACCTGTGCCTCACTGTTCCTCCATTTATTCTTCACTGACCAGGGCCTCCAGGTTGACGATGAGACCGAAGTTTTCTTAGGGAAATTCACCTTCAATGTGGAGAAATCTGAGATTCAGACTTTCCATCTACAGGTGTGTGTGTCTCTGAGGGTGCTCAGGAGGTGGGATGGTGAGAGAAGATTAGGGAGGAAGGCAGCCCTTGGCATGATCCATTTGTCTCCCCAGAATGACCCCCCAACTGCCTTTCCCAAGGTGAAGATCCAGATTCTAAGCAACTGGGGCCACCCTCGTTTCACATGCTTGTATCGAGTACGAGCCCATGGCATGCAAACCTCAGAGGGGCAGGGGACAGTGCCATAGGGGGTTCCATTAAACATGCTGATTGTTGGAGTGGAGGTCTGTGCTGGAAGAAGCTGGATTATTGCTGGAGGTCTGTTGGGGGCACTCTGGTTGCCTTTGGTATGTACGTATGGTTGGGGGGAGGTCTGCCTTCTAATGCACTCTCTTTTCTTGGACAAGTCTAAAATAGTATAGTAGCAGCAGCTCTGGACATTATACACTAATTAATTACCTAATTAATCCTTAAAACCAGAGAGGGGAACCACTCAGGTCAGGAAACTTGCTCACGGTCACACAGCTAGTCACAGCGGGACCCAAGCCCATCTTCCTCCAGGGGCCACCCTCTTGAACTACAATCAGCCTGAAGCCATCTTGTGCCCAATTCCCACACCCAACCTCTGGGAAAGTTCCCTTGCTAAATGCAGGTGGAGGGGGAACTACCCCTTTACTTCAGGTAAACACTCAAAACACTAAGGAGGCTTGAGAACGTCTAGGAAGCACCTGTGTTGGAGTTGATGCAGGCCTGGTAGCTCCTACTCAGTTTGTCTTTACTGAGACCTGAGTGCCCCATAGTACAGGTGGTCTAGTGTTCAGTCCCTGACCTCGAAGAGCCCAATAGGAGAGAGAAGATACTGCAGGAAACAGGACAATTCATTTACTGATTCAAGAATTCTGCACTCAAAAGTAGAATTGGGAGAATAAAAGATGGACGAGACAGTCATCAAAGGATTAATGAGTTCTATCTGATCAGAAGTAGAAAATGGGAACCAGCATGAACAAAGAAACATGCAACATGCTGGCTGTTAAGGTCCTCCTCAATGTGCTCATGTTTTGGGAGAATATACACACTATTAACAGTAGTTATACCTCTGGGAAGTGGAATGCTGAGTGTGTGTGGGGTGGAGCACATTTCCATCTGCTTAAAATTTGGGGGATTACTTTTGTAATTTGAAGACAAAGGAAAAAGATTCTCTTGAGTCGTCTCAAAGCTTAAAGTTAGAAATATGAACAAATACAGCTTTTCTGGAGGGCAGTTTCAAAATAAAAACCAAAAGTCTAAAAGTTTTTATACTCTTTAGTCATAGCAATTCCATTTCTAAGAATGAATCCAAAGGATACAGATGTAATCAAAGACAATACTTCTAAGACTATTCATCACACTGTTGTTTATAAAGAAAAAACTACAAATGGTATCTAAGATGAATTATGCTATAAAAATAATGTGCAGCCAATAGAAATGGTAATATAAGAGAATGTTTAATGTCATGAAAAGTAATTAATGATAATACAGATCATTTCTTTAAAAGCAAGCTAGATTGGTACACATAAAAAATGTCAACTTCTGTATGAAAATAGATAGACCAAAGATACTATAAATGAAAAGACAGTGGTCTGGGAAGAACAGATTATAAAGACTATAACAACAATAAAATCCTACAAATAGGTTGTTCATAAGAAATAAAATTCACAAATATATGAAATAACTAGCCTTCATAATAAATTCAAACTAAAAATGAGATTTTTTTCTTTTACTGCCTGTCAGATTAACAAAACAGGTAAAGGGTAATTCACAATATCTATTAAAATTTTAAATATTTATACCCTTTGATCTAGTATTTCCATTTCAAGGAACAAATCCTTCAGAAACATTCACAGGTGAGTGTGGAAGGATATGCATTACAGCACTGTTTGTAACAGAACAAACCTGGAAGGGACCCAAATCTCAATAAGGCAGGCATTGGCTAAACAAGGTATCGTACACTCATACAGAGAATATTATATAGATATTAAAAAGAATGAGGTCAGCAATTAAGTTCTAATGAGTAAGACACCCAAAATATACTAAAAACAAGGTACAAACAATATGTATAATGTCCTATTTAGGGAAAAAAATCTATCATCACCTTGTTCCATTGTCTATTTGAAAGCATGCCAAAATACTATGTATAATGTGGTCCCATTTTTATAAAATAAAAGAACATGTATAGACTATAAATGTTATGGATAAAGAACTAAAAAATATGCACAAATTATTTTATTGGGACATGGGAGTTTAGGTGATATTTTCCCTGTATTTTATTTTTTTCTACAATGAATATATAGATTAATTTTCTAGTAAAAAAAAAAATTCAGGCTTGTAGCCTATTTTTAAGGCTAGAACCACCAGTGCTCCCTCCCCAGGAAGTTGAACGTAGCCCTTGCTCCATCCTAAAACTCATCCCTTCCCTTAACACGCTTCACCTTGTCCTGTGTTCCCAGATCAGGTCTGCCCTGAGTGGGGACAGGCTGGGTGTTTGGCTAACATTCAATCTTCATATTTTCAAAAACAGAGTCAGTGTAACCAGATATATGGCCAGGAATACCCAATTTCTTTGAGTGGGGCTATTCTGTCATAGGCATCCTTCATTTAACAACCCCTAAGTTCAACAGGTTCAGAGAAAAGTAAACATGGCTAACAGCAGATTCATACCCCAAAACACAGAGTGGTAACAAGGCAGTGGTCATCATTGATCTTTATTGAATGAGGGACTCCAAGGGTAAGTATGTGGGATCAAGAGCAGCAATAGCAGGAGCAAGTATAAAAGTATAAAATACAAAGTGCTAGCACTGGGGTGTGTGCAGGGATGGGCACTGGCACATACAGACCTTGAGGACTGGCCACAACCTACCCTCCAAGGGAATCTAGGCCTGGGGAACCTGGGCAGGGCCCTTGGCTGGGAATGGAAGTGGCTTGATTGGGGCCCATCCTTGGGCCTTGAAGTAGGAGACCAATTGCATGGGTACTTCTGCCAGCACAGTTTGCGCCAATGCCTCCCGAGGGGCCTGCCAGGAGAAGAGGGGAAGGTTAGGGGAGCCCCATAACAACTCTCCAACATTTTATAACTAAGAAAGGCTATAAAACCCAACACTAACCCTGCCCCAGACTTAAATAAAAGGGTGAGTGTCCACACTCACATCAGGGAAAGGTGAAGGGGTAAACTCCCAGATCTGGTCTGCCCCAACTCACATTCTGGAAGCGACGGTAGGGCACAAACTGCACGATGTCACGGGCAGCTCCCTCCCCAGAGCGTGTACGCAAGGGTCCACTATCAGCATCCAGCTGCTCCATGGCCTCAAAGTCAGCACCACCCACACCTACGATGATCACTGACATGGGCAGGTGGGAGGCACGAACCACAGCCTCACGTGTGGCCTCCACATCTGTCACAGCACCGTCGGTTAGCAGTAACAGCACGAAGTATTGCTGCAGGCAAGCCCATTCATGTACGAGGCAGACCCTCTAAACACCCAGCCACACGCTCCCACACTGACAAGTTCTATGTTACAAAGCCCTCAAGGGAGCCCTTGACTGAGACCACCCCACCACCACCGCCTCCCATGACCCTCACCGAGGCAGTCCTCTGATGTGCAGCCTGGGCTGCAAACCTGGCCACATGGTTGATGATGGGTGCAAAATTGGTGGGGCCATAGAGACGAACTTGGGGGAGGGCCTGGCGGTAGGCATCCACAATACCCTGGATGCCTAGAAAAGAAGGGCAAAACGCACTGTAAAACACTGGGCCTCTCAGGATTGAGCCAGTCCTGACATCATCCCATCCTGGCTGAGGAGGTTTGGGAACCTGGGTACATTTCATCCAGTCATCCTTATCAACCAAGGTATTTAACTTTATCCTACACATGAGGAAATTAAAGACAAAGACAAGGAGGGACACTGGCCCTAAATCACAGTATGAATTAAAACCCAGATTAGGGGAATACCCTGAAAATTCTAGGACAGTTGAGCATCAGATTATAACCCACTCAATAAGATTAATTATAATCCATTTAATAAAATAAAAATCCACATTAAATAATGGAAGAGAGGAAAAGCTCTTCCTTAATAAATGTAGGAGGAATTACAAAAATCATTTGACAATCATAGACATAATTCAGGCAAGGATCATCAATGGATGCTAAAACTACAGTAAAAGGTAATGAGTAATATTTATATATCCTCAAAGTATCTTTCCCAAAATATACTTATTAATTACAAAGAGAAAAACAGTAATTGCATACTGGAGAAACCTGACAAACTCTACCTTAACCAAGTGGTCAAAGTTAACATGACTGGCAATAGGATAAATCAACATCTTATCTTGTGCCTTCTGATACGGTACACTGAGAAAAAAAAAACAGTCTCACATCTGTGGTATTCCTGCCAAAGATGCATAATCTCAATCTAATCATGAGGAAATATTAGGCAATCCCAAACTGAGAGACATTCTATGAATTATCTGGTCTGTAATCCTAAACAATGTCAGTATCATGAAAGACGTAAAGAGCTCTGGAAGACAAGTGAATGCCACATGTGATCCAAGAGTGCCTTTCGCTACAAAAGACAGGACAACTGACAAAATTTAAATAAATTCTATAGATTGGATAATTGTATTGATGTTAATTTTCTAACATTGAGGACTGAAAATGGTTATGTAAAAGAATGTCTTTGATTTTAGGAAACACACTGAGAAGTATTTAGGGACAAAGGGCCATGTGAATGATGATGGATGCACGGTTGGTGGGGCCACAGAGGCAAATTTGGGGCAGGGCTTATTCACTATAATTCTCAACATTTCAGGAAAAAAATAATCTGTGTATATGAAGGGAGGCAGAGGGAGAGAGAACCTGAGTGAGAATAAGAAAGCAAATGTGGTGACATGTTCATGTTTGGGGAATCTGGGTGAAGGTAAACAAATGCCCCTGTCACCCAGGCCCTGATTCCTGAGCTCCAATGACCTGAACTCCTGTAACTATTCCTGCAACTTTTTTCTAAGTCTGAATTCGTGTCAAAATAAAAACTTGGGTCAGGTCGTTTTCCACCTCAGCTGTTGCCCATGTGGGGGTTGGCTGGGGAGCCACGAGGTTCGGCCTTCTCTAGATAAAAGAGCTCGGGACAAAAAGCACTCTGAAAAGGGAGTTCCCTGGCGGTGTAGTGGCTAAGGCTTTGGTGCTCCCAGCGCCGCGGCCTGGGTTCAATTTCCAGCCAGGGAACCACCAAAAAAAAGAAAAAAGCACCCTGTAAAGAGCTAATGCCTAAATTAGCACTTACGAGCTTCTAGGCAGAGATAATAACAGCTATCATTTTTTAGAGAGCATTTAGCATGTGCCATGCTTACTGCTTCAAATTTTGCACACACCCTCTCCTTAAATACTCAATATCCTACAATATTGTAACCTATAAGCACACAGAAGCTAAGCAACTTCACAAGTCACATGGTTAGTGATTGGCAGGATGAAGATCTGACTCTACAGGCCTATCTCTACAATCCATTCTTCTGGATGATAGTCAGGTATCTGCTCCCCCACCCGCACTCTCCCTTGCCAGCACAGGTTTGGTCCTCTAGCATGGACAGATCTCCTTTATGTTGGAGGATGAAGGACTTACCTGCACAGTAGGGGTTACTGGGGTTGAAGTTCAAGGCAAATTCATGGGAGACCTGAGGACAAGAATAAAAATGAGGTTCTTCCCCTCTGACCACGTTTGTACTAAGGAAAAGGGCAGTCTGTTATGTACCAAGCATCATAGGAGCTATTCGGTCCTGAACATTTGCCGTACACATGCCTTCAAGGGGATGCATCCCTGCATCTCCCCATAAAGCTAAGTGCCAGGCAGCAAGTTCATTGCCTCCCCCAAAATCAGGACCCTGAAACTGAAAACTTGAGTACAGGAGGGGAAAAGAGTGCTCACCTGCCAATCAGGAGGCACCTGGGCCCCAAATCCAAATGCTGGGAACAGCTTGTCCCTGCAGGACAATAGTGAGGTAGGCAAGAGGCAGTGAGGGAACTGTAAGCCCAGAGGCTGAAAAAGCATGCAGGGAGTGGGGAGGGCAAGAGAAGCTACTCACGCATCATAGTCCTGAATCACACTGCCCACACTCCACAGTGCAGTCAGGTACTCATTGACCCCTGTTGGGCTCAGGTAGTGCAGGGAGTCAGGTGAGGAGGGGTCTCCATTGGAGCCTGTGAAGTCCACGCCCACCTAGGAGGATAGGAGCGGAGCTGAAGGCCACCTTGAGCCCCGGATCTGTTCTCTTTCCCCTGGTAAAGCAACTTACAGTAAAGTTGATTTGACAGCCTCCCATCACATAGTCCAGGAATGAATATTCTGTTTCTACCTGCATATGAAATCAGGGTCATGTAAAGGAGTTGGGGACATGGAGCTCAGGGGTCAGAACCTGGGTCCCATGGGCTATTTTCTCACGTGGCAAATCTTGACACGGATAGTTCCAGAGTTCTTGTAGTTTTTCTTTTTCTGCTGTTTCTCAGGGTGGATGCATTCAAACTCAGCCTGGTGAGGAAAGAAAAATGAGGGTAGGAAACTCCCAGAGTTTCAACCAGGACGGGAGTGGAGCTGCCCTACCCTCCTCCTCCTCCATGGGCTACAGCCTTCTAGGCCCACCTCAGCACCCCTAAGCAGGCTAGCACTCACTGGGACTGCTTGCAGCTGGGCTAAGCTGGTGTGGAAGGTACCAATGAGATCATGTGAACCATCACTGTCATAGTCTGAGCATCGCACCTGGGAGTAAGGGATATGTGTGTATATAAAGACCAGAGGCAGGTGGCAGGTGGCAAGTGAAAATAAGTCCCTCCCCAGGCTCTCTGCCTCCATTAAGCCCACTCAGGAGGCAAGCACCTCACCTGGATGGGTGTGCTGGGGTCTCCCCCACAGAGATGCTGAAAGGGAACAGAGAAGCGCTTCCACGTAGGGTTCAAGTTGTTTTTGATTACCTGAAGGTGGAGGGCAAGGTCTCCAGTGAGCTCTAGCTGGTGTGTGGGGAGCTGCTGTCCTTGTCCTACCCATATGAAGTCTCTTTCTCCCTGTGTTCCAAACCTTGGTAGTCACAAGCCCCAGGACTCTCTCCACCTCCACCCATCCAATCCCAGGGGGGGGTGTCACACCTCAGATCTGTATGCGAGGTGCCATTTCCCATCACCGTGGCGGAAGAACTCCAAGAAAGGATCTGATTTCCCCAGAAAGTCCTATCAATGCCACAGAGACCTGTTATAAGACTCAGGGAAAAACAACCACTATGCCAGACTCCTGTCCCCACCGCTGACCCCCAACATACCACTCCAGTCCCCTTAAATTCTTGAATCCCCAGGGCCTCCTTTTATACACACCTTCTTATCTAGGTTTCTGGCCTCCACTTCCATGGTCACTACACGACTATCCTTCACCTCCTGAGATGAGACCTAGGTAAGGGAGGCAGGAGGAGACTGTATCACCTCATGAATTCCTCATTGATGTAAAGCCCCCCCCCACACACATACACCATTACAGAGTTCTTCCTTACCGTGATGGTCCCCCGCCCAGCAGGTTTTCCAGGCTTCAGCATCAAGGGTAGAGTTAGTATCTGGCTGGACACAATCTGGGGCAGAGCAGGGGATAGAGTGGGTTGGATATACCAAGATCTCAGGCATACTTAGGTCCTAGGCAGGGTTTGGTCCTGCTTGACCCCCACCCCCCAAGTTCCAAGCAGGCTGGGTTTTCTGACAGGTCTCTTACTGAACCTGTGCCTGAAGGATTCTAACCCCTGGCCCTGCATACCTGTCCTAGGGAACACTCAGCCCCTCCTAGGAAGTCATCATCCCCCAACTCGGGTGTCTTGTTATCTATGTCATAGATGCCAAATCGGAGCTTCTGGACTGTTTCAAAGTGGTACTCAAGCTGCAGAGTCTTAGAGAACTCAGGGCTCGAGCAGTTCCGTACTCGCTCAGTCCGGCCAAGCTGTGGGCAGAGGCCAGTAAGCATCATAGTCATGCACCCTCCACCCCCCAAATCCTAGGCTCCCTCCACAACCCTAACCCCATGGTCCTTCTCACCTCAGCCCAGTTGCCCCCTCCCACATCCTGTAATAGGACGCAGAGTGGGTCAGACTTGGAGCCGATGTCCTTGTCAATGAGGTGGTCACAGGAAATGGACAGCTGAACCAAGGTCATACAGTGGGCCATCTGGGGAAATAGGACCTGAGTCAAGCACTGAGGGCACTTCTCCACCCTTCCCTGACTGTATGTCCTAGCTTGGGAAGGCCAGCAGGCTTCACCCAGGCAGAGCTAAGCCTGCGTCCACCCCCATGACACCTAAGGAAGAGAAGTCCCTAACTCTCCATACTCTTCCAATGCCCTTGGGTGAGTTCAATGGGAAAGGAGTTGAGATTACAACCCTAGTCCAAGAGTATGATATGAAGATACAGAAAGTGTACTGGCCTGCATCAACAACTTCAACCCCAAACTAGTTCTCACCCTAAAATTGGTCCCAATAATGCTCCCCAAATCCAGAGTCCAACCTGATCTGCTCGGAGACCAATGGCTCTCACTCTGATCCCCTACTGGCCCCAGATCAGACCTTAGTCCAAGTTCCAATCCCAACACTGCTCCAAACACAACCATGACCCAGAAACTGCTCCCCCAAAAGTCTCTTCCTCCAATCATTACCCACTAACTCAGGGGCCCTACATCTTTAGTGGAGTGATGATCCCCAAGATGATTCTCCTAGCCTCTAATAAGATGCTCATGTCCATCTACTCAGTCCAAGCCATTATCATTTTTCATCAGGCTAATCACATTAGTCTCTTTAACTGGTTTCCCTTATTCTATGCCATCCCCACCTCCATTCCTCCATCCCCACACCAACAGGCTATTCTCAGTACAGCAACCAGGGTGATCCCGTTAAAACAGTCAGGTCATGTCACACCCCTGCCATACTTTCTAAAAGAGTTCCCATTGCTTAGGAAAAAATCCAGCCTACAAGGTCTTAAAAGATCTAGATCTCTCTAACCTGATCTAATACCTTCTCTCTTCTCACTACATTCTGGGTACACAGATCTGCTTGCTTGCCATTCTGCAAACAAGCTTGTTTCTACCTCAAAACATCAAATGTTCTTCCCTCATATTATCCACATGACTTGCTATTTCCTCACTCTCTCTAGGTCTTTATTCAAAATCATCTTCTTCATTAGGAAGGAAAAGTTTCTCTTTTTCTAGCCACTCTAAAATTGTAACCCTACCACCATTGACACATCACATACCCTTTTTCTCCTTTCATTATCATTTATCACTCTCTAATATCTACATATATTTATATAATTTGTTTCCCCAGTAGAATATAAACTCCATGACTGAGGGATACCTGTCTTTTCTGTTCATTGCTCTATCCCACACACCTAGACAATATTTGCTGAATAAAATGCAAAAGGCCACCTCCAGCCTCAGCTCCCAGCCCAGCCATCTCCAAAATGGCTGGCGATCAAGTAGCATCAAGCTTCTCCAATTCATCCATTTCCTCTTCTGAAAACACTATCTTCTTATATGGATCACCATGAATCCTGTGTAACCCCCTCCCTCTATAGTTGCCATAACCATTTTCCTCAGATCCCTTGCTATCCCTGGGTTCCCCTGACCCATACACCTGCAGACAGATCACCTGCATCAGGAGTGCAAACAAAGTCAAACCTCTCACCCAGCTCCACACTTGGCATTCCAGGTTCCCAGCACTACACCCCAGAATGCCTCTAGCCCCAGCCTCCCCTAAACTGACCCACAGTCAATCCTTCCTCTGTCCCTGATGTCAGTACTGTTCCCATCTTGGTGATCTGTGGTCTCTGGAATGTTATCAACCAAAGCTGGAATTCAACTTGCTTCGCAAACTGCCCCTCCAGTGGCACCTCAGTCTCTGCTTGAATGCATCCACTGATGGAAAACCCACCACTCTTATAGTCCACTCATCAGAAAGTCCTGCTCCATAAAGTCCTACCCAAAGTCTGTTGAATTCTCACTTCTACACATTAGTCCTATTTCTTCCCTAGTCTAAAATTCCACAGGAAAGCCTTACTTCATCTCCCTCTGAGAACCCATCTAATGCTTGGAAGCAGTGAAACCCCCAGCTAAAACCTGGAGAAACCAGTTCTTTTGAATGTTGTCCCTAGAATGTGGCTTGTAGACTTCTGACCAGCCTGATCTACCCTGTGGAGGTTCCCCAAGGACAGATCCAGAGGGAGCAGGTCTACAACTTCTCCCAAGTCACAATCTGACTCCTGCTCCTCATCTCCTCACATGTTCTCTGAGGCAGTGTTTGCACAGCACAGAGACAAATTAAATTATCCTCAGACCCCTTGCTCATTTCACTATTGCTGAGAACAGTGAAAAACCTGAAGACACCATAAAGGTCTATCAATTAGGTGGTGACTAAATTATGGTATATTCAAACAACAGAATCTGAATAGCAGAACTGTATTAAATTGGTATTATATTAAAAAAAAGTTGCGAAAATGGTAAGAGGACTATTACTCCATTTTAAACTTCAACTGTATGTATATATACACAATAGAAATATACACAAATACACATACTCAGAAAAATGGAAGTTACACCAAATAAATGCAACTTTTACATACACCTCAGAGTGGAATGAAGGTAAGATTTCTACATACTCTACACACTTCTCTACTGTTCAATATTTTACACTATCTATTTTGTATTTTTTTTTAAAGGGCCTCATTAGCTTTTCCCCTAAATCCACACTTGAAGGCCACTTGACTATTCATTCTAAGCCCAAAACCTCTCCCTCTAGGCTGAACAACCCCCATCAAACTTCAGGCCTCAATTTCTCTTGCCTCTTTCCTGATTTCTCCTCCTTAGCTCTGCCTCCCCTAATTATCCTTGATGCCAGCTTCCAGAGAGTCTCTACCCTAAGTAGAAGCTCTATATAGCTGCCTATGGCTATCTTTCTCTCTCCCTCTCCCTCCTGTGTTAATTAGCAAAACAGAAACCAGATCATACCATTTCTTTGCTTAAAACTCTGGAATGGCTTCCTAAAACTCAAAAACAATCATCTACAAGGCCATGCAAGACCTGACTGACACTTGCCTAACTAATCATCTAGTCACACAAGTATGTTTCAGCCAGGTTTCATCTCTGATCCACATACAAACATCATCAATCTCATTGCCCATCTCAGGGCCTCTGTGTTATCTTCCCCCATACACACTGCAGAAAATAAGCTATATGAAAGCAGGAATGATGCCTGGTTTGCCTAACTCTCTATCTTCAATACCTACAATAGTACCTACCCTATAGTTGGTACTCAGTAATTATTCAGTGACTTAACAATGAAGCCACTGTATCACAACTTTTACTTTGGTCTGTCTACCCTAATAATCTATGGATTAGTTCCTAATTCACAGGAACTAGGGCCGGGTATTATTTCTGTATCCCTAATACTAGTGCTTTTAGTACATAGTTGGTACTCAGAACCATTTGCTGAATAAACAGAAAATATGCTTTTGCTCAACTCAAAGCTTCAGGCCTTTTCCATTTACACTAATGTCCAGCAGTAAATCTCTCCTATTCTGATCTTATGCAACTGATCTTTTAACATTTAAACACAGGACTCCTGGAACTCAATATTAAATAAGTCAATTTTAAAATGGGCAAAAAATTACCAGATAAATTAAAAATAAGCAAAGGAAGAAGTGATCAACAGCACATATTCATCAGGGAAATGCAAATTAAAACCACAATGAGATACTATTTCATACTCACCACAATGGCTAAAAGTTAAAAAACCAACAAAGCCAAGGACATGGAACTCTTAAATGTTGTTAGTGAAAGCATTAAATGTACCACTTTGGGAACAGTCTGGCAGCTTATTAGAAAACCAAACATACACCTAGTCCAAGAGCAATTCCACTCCTAGAGTTTTATCTAAACGAAATGAAAACATTACGTCCACAAAAAGATCTGTACAAGAATGTTCACAGCAGCTTTATTCATAACAGTCAAAACTTTGGAACAGCCCAGGTGTCTATCAGTATGAAACGAATAAACAAACCATAATAGGTTTATATATGTAATAGGAAACTACTCAGCAACAAAAAGAAACAGACTATTAATATTGGCAACATGGATGAATTTGAAGCATAAATACAGATTACACTTACAAAGGTTTAGAACAGGCAAAACGAATGGTGGAAACGTTCAGAATAGTGGTTGTTCTTTCCCTGTCCCAAAGGGGAGGGGACAGGCATTAACTGAGAAAAGGCAGGAGAGAACCCCAGGGCAAATGGACAAGTTCTTTATCCTGACAGGCAAGTGAGTCACAGGTGCACTTGTCATTTTTATCTAATGGTACCTTAAGGTGACTACATCGTATTGTATGTAAACTTTACTCCCTCCATTCCCCCCAAAAAACCACAAATACTGAACACATTAAGAAATGCTGAAATGTTTATGGATGAGGTGTGCTGATGCTTGCAACTTCTTTGAAATGCACCAAAAATTAAAATGGTTTGTTGAACGGATAGGTAAGTGATAAAAACAAATACAGAAAAAATTTCAAATTGTAGAATCTAAATCATGGGAGTTCCCTGGTGGTGTAGTGGCTTAAGGCTTCGGCGCTGGCGCTGTCAACACTGCGGCCTGGGTTCGATTCCCAGCCAGGGAACTACCCACATACCAAACAAACAAAGAAACAAACAAACAAAAGAACTGATAGATGGAGGATAGGAAGTAAAACTCAACCAAATATTATCAGAGTAAAATATTTAAAAAAAAAATTTTAAAAAAAGAATCTAAATCATGGATATGTGGGTATTCACTGTATAATTTTTTCAACTTTTCTATATGTTGAAAGTTCTCATAATAAAATATTGGGGGGAAATAATAAATGAAGGACTGTAGCTTATCTTCGATAGACCTTTGCTGAGAACCACAAAAGCATGATCAGCAATTATCCGTGGTGGTGCAACTACAGAGAACAACAGGAGCTGCAGCCTCTTCCCTCATCCTATGACTTCCCTCAAAGACCCAAGAGAGAGAGGTTTTGGTCTGAGCCAAACACGTACAGTGGACCAGGAGCTTCTTCCTGTGTTAGACCTCAATTTCTGATAGGCCAGAGCATTCTTTTCTATTACCATTTTTATTGCTATTATCATTTTCTATTACCATTCCCACCCTTTTCTCCATAGCTAGTCCTAGTCTATTCAGTTTCTTCTCCAACCAGACTAGAACCCCAACTAGAATGCTGTGGGCCCACGTGTGCCTCACTAGTATATGGGCTGGATTCCATTCTGAAAGATCAGAGCTCCTAACTCTTTATAAGTAAATCTTTATAATGTGCAGTTTTCTGTCCTTTGAGCCATACTCCCTTTAAATTATCTAATGCATGGGATTACTGACCTCTCCCAAGTCCTGTTTATCTCCTTTACAATCTACCTCCAAGTCTACTTGTTTGGAAATCTTCTACCATTAAAACTCCTAGTTCATGTCACTCTTCTGTCCTATATTCCTTGAATAGCTACATACTTTAAATCAGACTTACTTTTTTTTTTTTGGGGGGGGGGGGTAGTTCCCTGGCTGGGAATCGAACCCACGCCACAGTGTTGAGTGCACCAAAGCTTAGCCACTACACCACCAGGGAACTCCCCCAAACTTACTTTTCATCTAGCTAATCTTACTTTTCATCCAGTTAATCTCAAGGGACTTTCAGCCTCCTTTATAGGACTGAATTTCAAAAAAACATATTAAATATCACATTTAAGTGAGTCAATAAAAAAGAAATCTCAGAAATGTTCTCATTTCCTCAGAGGTCTGGCCAATACTCGCCGGGTCCTTGTGCACTCTCCTCTGAACCAGCATATCTTGCTTGGATGTCATAATAGTCTCCTAACTGGTCTCCCCATTTCCACCCTTTCTCCTCTGCTCTGTTCTCCATGTTAAAGTCAAGAGACAGTCTGACTCTAACCCAACAAAACTCAGCTTCTCACAAGGCTATGAAAATGTGTAACTTGTTTATTTACTTACTATTTCTTCTTGTAGAATATACATTGTACAAGAAAAGGGACCAGATCTGCCTTGTTCTTATTCACACATCAGGTGCTTTATACATGATAAGAAAGGAGTGATAATCCAAGGATCCTCAGAAATGATGCGAATCTAGCCCGGGCCTGTTGCTGAACCCATCGAGGAACCTAGCACAAAACACTAGCTTGTCATCTCTGTGTGCCCCATTACTCCCCACTCTTTCCATTTGGTGCTAGTCAGTAATTGCAAACAGAAACAACTGAATATATGCACCAACCTTTTCTGCCTTTGCTAACTACTGCTCGGAGTCTCATTACCTTCCACTCCCCTTAGTAGGTTGCTTTCCTCTGCTTAATACCTCCATCGACAACCTTAATGCTTTCCAAGCCCCATACCCTGGTAGGGCACTTACCCCTGCTGTTCCTTAAAGAAGCCATACTCAAACTCATTTTTGTAACTTAAAATGCACAAAATGTCAGAAATATAGGAAACTGAATGATCATCTCACCCAAGTCCTTCAATTTAAGGCAGAGAGGGAAGATGTGATTTGGCTAAGACCACGTACATGGTTAAATGAGAATTAGAACTCCATATTCTGATTCCTGCTCAGTCTAAAACTTTGGACTACAGTTACACCCTTCTTCTTTGCTGAAAGAACATTCTTTCCTCTATATTCAATAGCAATCTGATCAAGAGGGCAAGAGTATGGGTTCTGCAGTGATGTGACCAGGCTCCAAAATACTGACCTTACTCCTTTCTAACCACAATGAGATACTACTACACACCTACCAGAATGATGTCTTATCTATGTAACTTAGGTAGAATACTTCCTAAGCATTGGGTTCCTTGGGTGTAAAGTGGGGGTTATCTATTTCTGCAAATTTCTATAAGTAATGCATGCAAGGTGCTTAGACCAGAATTTGGTACTATTATTACCAGTAAGTTAGCTATTATTATCATTCATGCCTAGCTGTCATTCGAGGGCTGTGCAGAAAGTATTCAGCCATGTAACATAAAAAAAAAGGCATTAATGGCTGGGGTTTTTTTCTGGACAGCCCTCATATGTTCCTCTTTTCATCATCTCTCCAGCATTCAACAAAGTCTCACTCTGAACTACTATACTCAATCCATACCATTAATTATTTCTGTCAATATTTCCTGCTCCTTGCCCACCAATGAAATAACCTCTTTAGAACACTGTCTCCTGTGTCACACAGCACAGACCTGAGCACATAATGGGAATTCAAAACACCTGAGAGGGGCATACAGCAGTGTGCTGAAGCAGTTGTTCGGTTTGCAAGAGATGACTGTTTAATAAATATTAAAGAATTTTGTAAGCAGGTGGTCTTGGTAAGTTATATACCACAGAATTGGGAAAATGGTAAAAATCAGAGCTTTTCTTGCCCCAGCTAGCCAGTTTACCAGCATACACATCACCATTGACAGGGAATCCCATTCAAAAGGGAGTAATTTGCCCTTCGTTTTCCATGGTGTCCCCTCCCCTGCCTTGAGAGATTCTAACTCTGCTGTTCATAAATCTAAGAACAGATCTTTTCTCCTGGGTCTTTTTGGATCCAATCTGGTGCCCATTGAGCTGCAACTGATCAGTCGTTTATGCTCAGGAGTTACAATGCCTTCTTCTATTCCCAAAAGCCTAGCAAGGAAAGAGGCATCAGCCTTCCACCCCATTTCCAGGCTGCAAGGAAGAATAGAGCACCCATGTCTGGGTGGCAGGATCACTATTTCAACAAACCAAAGCCACGCTTACACTCCGGTTGCCTACCTTGGCATTCTGGAGCAGCTCAGATGCTGGAACGAGTCTTGAGAGCCAATAAGAAAATTTTCCAGAGGCTCCCAGGGCAGACCACCACCCATGGAACAGTCTTTTCTCACAGACTGAAAAGACAAACTGCTCCCACCACCACCACCACTTTGTTTCCTTCCTTCTCTGCCTCCCCAAGGGACATGGAGAAGGCAGACAAGTTGTTTTCACTCCTGTTTCACCCTCTTATACTCAGGAATTCCCCAAATCTAGATCAGTGTCCCTCAAAGGTCACAAGCTGAACCAAATATACAAATCCTTACTATAAAACTATATTTTTTATTCATACATGCTATTAAAACTGTATTTATAAACTAAAATTTTAAGTAATAATTGGGTTTAGATTAATATAATAGTAAGCAGTTGGTTGCCACACAGTATTTGGCAATATGTGCTTGTTCACACAGAAAAGTTAAAAAGTGGAAAAATATGATAAACTGTCACAGGGTTTCCTGTTATATCCTGTTATCTTCTGTGGTCAAAAAAGTTTGGAAGCCACTAATCCAACTCCAATGTCCCCAAAAGACTTGTCCAAAGTTGAGCAAATCCAACTTGTGTCCATCTCTTCAAAGAGAATCTGGCTTGAGTAGAGCACTGAATATGTGGAAAGAAGCAATCCAAGGTGGAACACACGGACTGGAAGCCTTCAAGCAAGGCGGGACTGTACTGGAGTTTCTCTCTGCCCTCTAACTGAATGTGCTTACACAAAGGCTCCACCTGACAACTTCAAAATAAACATAGGAGCACTAGAGCCAAGCTTGAGACCCAGGACAGAAAAGTGCTGCCAGTAGCCTCCCACATCTTCCCCCAAAAGTGAGCAGCAGGGAACAGCTGAGGGAGGGAGGGGCTCTGCCTCTGGAGTCATGCAGGCAGCCTGTGAATGAAAGATCTGTTCACCCCTTACATCAATGAGACCCTGGGAAAGTTACTTTGTTGTTCTTTCCCCATCTGTAAAGTGGGGATAATAATAATGCCAACTTTATAAGGTTATTGTGAAGGTTAAATGAGGCCAATCGTGGAAAGTTCCCCATGCCTGACACAGAGTTAAGTGTCCAATGTGTTAACTGTTAAGCTTTTTGGTGAGGGTAAATGATTTTTTTTGAGATACCATTATCCACTTGTCAATTTGTGTGACATCCAGGAGGAATGCCTCTGGCCTACCGCTCCAGAGGACCCAACTGGTAGGAAAGGGACAGTCCCCAAAAGAGGAAATGAAGACCCTTCTCTTTTCTCACCCAATGAAATTCTCATGCTGAAGTGCAGGACTATCTCACTCAGAAAGAGCAGTAGCAAGACCAAAATTTTTACTTCCACTGGCCTCTCTTCAGTTTGAGGTTCAAATTCACTACAGCAGGTATGTCCAACCTGTGGTCCAGGAAGTTTTTGAATACGACCCAACACAAATTCCTAAATGAGATTTTTTGGTAACTTTTTTAAAAGCTCATCAGCTATGATTAGCATTAGCATATTTCATGTGTGTCCCAAGACTTCTTCCACTGTGGTCCAGGAAAGTCAAAAGGTTGGATGCTGCTGCACTACAAATGCCAGAAAGCGAATGGGTTCATAGAATCACAGAAACTTAAAACTGAATATAAGATTATCTAGCTTAATCTCATTGTGGACAACAATGAGGCCAGAGGAAGGAAATTACTAGGCTTGAGACAGACATTGAACCACAACCTGACTCCCTGAGAATGATTTCTGTATTCACCCACTTTAGCAAAAACTCACACCATGTAATAATCCAGTCTAATGTGAAGTCAACCCGGCCACTAAAAGAACAGTGAGGCTCATGTGGCCTCTTCCCCTAACCCGTACTAACTAACCTCGCACACAGATGGAAAGAAAGTACCGCTGCTTCTGGCACGTGTTCTCCCTATTCAACTGTTAGGGCAGGAATGGACGCCACATTTATAGGACTTCTATCAAGGGAATAAACTTCAAATAACAAGCACAAATACTGCAAATAAAGTAGAATTCACTTCAGAAAAATGGGACTTATACAAAAATTTCAAAGAACATCTATTGGGCAGCCAATTCTGCCCCCAACCTACTCTGCTGGGATCTACATTCTTTTATCTATCTCCTTTGAATGAGAGTCCTGCCTCTGTTGCATCTAGTGTCTATAGGACAATAGTACTGGGCCACCTTCCTGAGCATCTACCTCCAGGACAAGAACTTGTGTACCTCCAGTGTGCAATGTGACCTGACACAAAAGGAGCTGAGTGCACAAAAGCAGCATACCAGAATCCTTGGGAAAGAAACCTACCCACTGTTCACAATGCCAGCCACCCTCACTGGAATAAATTTACTTAGGATACATGGGAGATCTTAAGATGGGTTGCTTTTCAGATTTTATGTTGAGAAAGCCGAGAAAAAAGGGAGGATTTTGACAATAGGGAAACTAAATTATAGACACACTTATTTGTCCATTTGACATTGTGGATGGATGTGGGATGGGGTGGAAGAAATTATAGTTTTGCTGCTTCTAGTGCAGGATAAATCAGGAGGGGGAATATCAGAGGAAATACAACAAATTCAAATACTCAAAAGTAAAGAAACAGATGAAAGAGGCAGCAAAAATAAAAATTATGGGGAACTTTTAAAATAGAAACCTATGCCATCTGAAAGGATAGGTCCTAGCCACATATGGCTATTGAGCACTTGAAATATACTTAAAATCACAATGTGCTATAAAACACATTGTATTTTGAAAACTTACTACGAAAAAAGAACATAAGCTATTTCAATAATTTTATGTTGGAAAGGTAACATTTCAGATCTACTGGATTAAGTAATTTTGTTTTTACCTTTTTAAAGTGGCTACTAGGAAATTTTAATGACATCAAGTAACTCGTTTCTATTGGACATAGCTGCCTAACAGAAAACTCCCAACAAATTTTTCAGATGTGAAAAATACAATACAGTGGCCACAAGTACTTAAATTTAATAGTAGCTACTGTGACCAATAATTAGCACATAGTGCATACAAGAACATTTCCAACTGAGAAATTCTATTGGACAATTTTGGTCTAGAACAAGGACCAAGAGGCTGACATTTCATACAGAAAAGCTACTTGTGTATCAAGTAGGTCCAAAACTTGAATGAATTTCAGGTTGTCAACTATGCATGTGAGTGGTGAAACTGATGGAAATTCACTTTATTCTTTTTTTTTTTTTACTTTATTCTTAAGTATTTATATAAAGTGGTACTTGGCAGCTAGTCAAAAGGTTATTAAAAAGATGAAAGGTTCTATGCCTCAACTATACTAGGACACTACTGACCACTCAGCTCAGTCATGCCACTCAGGCTGTGGGAACCTCAGGCTATGTGCTATTATATGGGGCAGCTTTAAGACATTCTAGGACAAGCACCATTTTAGACAGTGGAACTGTTTCCTCACATTATTAATCATTTCATTTTACTAAATTAACAAAATGCCTTCCCAAGAAGCTTGGTTAGAGATCATGCCTTCCCTCAGGTTACACATAATACCCCCATTATACTTGTTTCTGTCTGACCATTTAGCAATTGGCTAGGAAACCCTTTATCCCATTCCTGAGGGACATCAATGTACCTTGTATGTGTAACAAGTACAGCCACATTTATTTGTGTAATTTAAGACTCTAAAGTTTTGAAGAACAGGCACCTCATTTTGCTTCCTTTTCCACTACAGCGTGTAAGTACTGGACATCCAATACTACTCAAAAATTCTACTTAGCAAAAGTTACAATTATGGCTAAGTTATATATCTAAGCAAAACTGTCTTAAAAGATTGGAGGCAGTAGATATGTCCAATTCAACTTGTTGATTCAATGGTCAAAAAAGCAAAGGTAAGAGGTACATTCATTTGTCCAGCACTTTAGCCAGATCCACAGCAAAAACCCTGTCGGCCCCATAAGTCCATACCATAGAATAGTGTTATATAAAGGACAAGACCCTCTCTGCATTGCAATCCAATGTGTGGGGGAGTGTGGTGGACTGTAACTCACTTCCAAGTAGAACAACAGGAAAATGAAAACATCAACAACAGCACCAGTTCACAGCTGGATTTCTTTACCTTAAGCTTTTCCCACTCTGCGAGGACTAAGATATGACTTGTGGTAGCACAATGGGTTGTTACATTTGATATATAGTACAAATGTCTAAGTGACAAATCTTAATTCACTAATCAAGAGCTGTGAGTGAACTCATGGCCCCCTCAACCCAATTAAGCTAGGGGGCTTAAAGATAGCAGTGAGGGGGCTTTGGTCTAGTAAAACTCATAGTTCTGGTTACCAGCAGACTTATAAGCAAGTAAAAGGAGAAAAGTGGCGGCATCAGAATAGAGAGGGAACAGAACACCAATAGGTAACCCAGCTCACTTCCTGGGTGCATTACACTTATTCAACATCTTTGACTGCACATTGAATTATGTTCTCTTGCTGGTCATGGCTCTATTTCCCCCCAATAGTCATATCCTCCTTTAATTAACATAAAATGGCAAGCTACCAATTGATCAGGAAAAATGACTTGAAGCTATTAAGTTACTAAAGTCAGAATCCAGATGTTGAGAACAACTGGGGGGCCAATTCTAATACTGTGCTGGCCATTTAACCAATTCTCTACAACTGGTGTTTGCTTAAGTCTCTATGACCTAACTGTCAACATTTTCACTGGGAGGAGACCCCTAGGTCTCTTGGCAAAATTCTAGGAATATGATTTATGAGATTTTCCTAGCACTATTTCCTAACCCCAGATTTTTAGAATGCTGCCCTTCTGTCCCTGGAGCTGAAATGCTTGCACCAGGTGGCTTTTTGCCCCTTGTAGACTCTTTAGTAGTAGATCAAGATGCAGAAAAGCAGTGCCACCTTAGTTGCTTGTTGCTAATTATGTTGACTCAGAAAAGGATCCAATGCTATGATGCTTTCTGAGTCCCATGGCAGTGTGGCTCAAGGCACCCAGAATACTTCTAGGATCAGTAAAGAATTAACATTTACAGGAGCAAGCACTAATAAGAGCTGAACTTGCTTATATTGTTGAAAGGAAGGGTTTTCCCAGAAAAGTCACTTTAGCAGAGCATTGTGCCACCATCAGAGTATACTTTCCAGAAGACTTTACAATAAGTCAATGTGACCTATCAGATTTTATGATAAAAAGATGAAACAAATCAAGCAATTTTTAAATTGGATAGCCATCAGTTTGTATTCTACCAAAGCCCATAAAAACTACATTTTGGAAGTAAAGAGAATGATGGTGATGCACATTAATTGATAAAACTATTTCTTGCTGTAAAACACTGGAAAGCAGATAATAAATTAAAAAGTGAGTTCTCTCTCCTGAGCTAAAAAAGAGGACTTTTTAGCACACAGTCCACTCCTTCAGGATGGTAAAGGCCATTATGAGTCTCTGTAGGCAGCTGATTTCACTGTTATTTTTCAAATGCTTAGTCAAACCTTCATAATTTAAAAACAGCAATTAAATATGTCTAGTGTAAAGCCCTCTAATACAAGCTGGGCATTCAAACTCAAATATAGACTAAAACTATCATGATAAAGATAAAAGTTATAAACATTTTCCCAAGAACTTTGGTTGACAGAAATAGCCCATTAATTTTTCTGCAACTCCAATCCAGATTTTTTTTTAAAGGACTCTGTGGAGTTTATGGGAACTTTTCATTTGCTAAATTTTTCAGTAGATGATGAACAAATGTGGAAGGGACAACATCAAAGCATCAATGTCAGAAAGCAGCAATATTTTTGATTCCTCTCCCCCCTTTCCCACCTCAAATACCTCACATACTGATGCAAAAACAAGTAAACAAAAAGCTTGAGAGGTATTTGCAATTGACATCATAGTTTGAAGATTTCTTTTCCCATTTTCTAAAGTAAACAGTTTTTTATAAAGATAATTCACAGCCCCTTTTAAGACTCCTGGGAAAACAAGCATCTGGTTTCTGGTTCTTTCTGCGTCCACATAATGAAGTGTCTTGCTAGCAAAACACATATAATAAAATAAAAGTCTTAAAGGGTGAATACCACCGATTTGACCTAGAATCAAGTTTCCTCCCTGCTGTTCCAGGTATCTTCTTCTTTCCATACGTCAGCATTAGTGGACAAGGATAAGCAACAATTGTTACTTCCAAGATCACCAAATCCACCTTTCCAAAGACACAAAATATTTTCAGGAGTTTAAAAAAGAAATACCTGATGGTATAGCTCAGTTGAGTACTCTTGAATAGTTAAAGCATTAAAAGCATCAGCCTGTTTTTTTTGTCTTTTTTTTTTTTTTTTGAGAAGTTTATTGAGCAGTATCCAAGACTTCACCTTTATAAACAAAAACCTCTGCTAAATGATGCCAAGGCAGTATTTGCTCACAATTTTTCGCCATATTGGCAACGAGTCACTTTATTGTGTTTGGACTATTGCAGAACTGCCAGTAAAACAATTTA
The DNA here is from genome assembly GCA_004026885.1 of Lyroderma lyra. NCBI lineage: Eukaryota > Metazoa > Chordata > Mammalia > Chiroptera > Megadermatidae > Lyroderma > Lyroderma lyra. The sequence goes on from PVJL010000034.1 coordinate 539,784, forward strand.
AATGTGGTAATTTTGCAAGAGTGGCAAAAAATTTTAAGTGATCGCTGCCAGAAATTCTTTCCAGAAGATTTGACTAGCAGCAATTTTCCATGTTCTTTATTCATTTAAGTGTTCTTGAAACTGATGAGTTTATTTTTAAATACTTGACCCACACCAATACACAATGACAGAACCCAAAAAAAGGGACTATGAGTATGATTAAGGCTTTCAAGCAACCTCATTTTTATCCAAGGAATTTCCACCCCAAATGTATGTTTGCTCACTTCCATACACAGCCATAGATTTTCATCCAGTGGGTTAAGAATGAATGACTGACCTAATTACATTGAATATTACTCTCTGAATTTTTGATTTAAAAGTTTCCTAATGGAATTTTCACTGTCATTGCTTTGACAACTTGGAGAACAAAGCTAGGAACTACATTTCACTTAACAAGTGTTGCATTAAAAAAAAAAAAAGGCAACTAATAATTGTACATCCAAACCACAGTGTAAACACAGAACATACCTCCAAATTTTGCTTAACTAAATGTTTCACTACAGTTCAGAAAAAGTTTACCAATTTGCTTACTTATAAAAGACATTTTGTAGATTTCTCCAATCCTTTAAACTAAACTAGAAACAAAACAAAACAAAAAACTCAGCAGGGGAGGGGGAGAAAAAAATTAAACCTAATGGAAAAGATCCTCTTTCATTAATGTCAGTCACCAAAGCAGACAATAAATTTTACATATAAAATTTTAAATATCATCATAGTGTTTACAAATGCACACAACTTTGAGCACAGCTTTACAAATCCTTCATACCATACAAAGCAAGAAAATAAAATGTAAATTCATCACTACCCAAAACCTAGTTCTTCCAAGAAAATCGCAGAAGGAAGTATGAATAGTTTCACAGAACATATTTTCAAGAATTTTTTCTTTTAAACTCAAACTCCAATGCCCAGAACAAGATGAACAGTATGCTTAGCAGTTAGCACTATGTAATGTGTAATAAGTCTCAGATACACAAAAATCAAGTTCCAGGGAGCAAAGCATTTAATTACATTTCACAACAAGAAAAGGACTGTTGTGATTCAACCAAATATGAAACACAGTCCTCTCCAATGTCTACACAACCACTATTTTTCTTATTTATTTAATTTGATGAACATGAAATCAAATTTTCCTTTTCAGCATTTACCTAAATATAGAAATAACAAAATAGTTGCAATAAAGTATGTGAAATATTTAATAAGAATTTACGAACATATAACCAAAATAAATTGTGAAAAAAGATAAAAGACTTTCATCTTCAAACAACCCATTTTTCTAAAATAAAAATAGTCAGCTTTCCAATGGGGAAAATAATTTCCAGTTGAAATAAGACTCCCAAACACCGCTGAAGTTTTTGCACTGTCCTTGGAATGAGAAATGATTACTTAACAGAAAACTTGAATAGCATATACAAACATCATATTGCTTTGTTAGTTGAGGAGGCAGTATCTAGTGATCTGTCAAAGCAGATTTGTAATCATGAATTATCAAAAGACCGACGACACAGCCATGTCTTTTTTGGAAAGTCTAACCAAACCTTTCCCTAAACAAAAGATCCTGTACTGCCAATCCTCTACAAGTGTAGTGATGAAAAGGCTTTCTGAATCTTACCACACAAATGAACTGTTGCCACTCTTAACTCTAAATTACACGACGCTACATGCTGTATTTCAGTGTTGCACTGATTTCCAACACCAGAAAGGCACTATTTTTTTAAAAACAGGAAATACTTTTAAAAGGCTGACCTCTTTGCAAGTGCATTTGTAGGAAATGAGAGGGATGTTTTAAACCAAGACAGAGGCTCATGTAAAAGACAAAATTGGTTTTTCGTTATCTCACCAATGTCCCATTCCGTATGTTTATAATATGTGACACACCTTTAGAACATTTTAAGCAAGAAGGAAAGTAACCATAAGGAGAGCTTTTTGTGGAAGTGAGCAGGACGTTGTAAGGCAAATGTTTTCATGACAAGGACACTTACCAACCAGAACCCATGTGGTCCTCCTGCCTTAAGTGTCCTGAATGCCAAAAAAAAAGGGGGGGGGGGAAGGAAAAAAGTATAAAAGGGCAAGGGCAAGGAGTCTCAATTCTCTTCCCTTTGGCAGCTGTACTTACACTCTGTATGAAGAATTTTTGTAAACAGGCTCCTGATCAAACAACTAGACCAAAAGCCTCCACTTAACAGAATTAAATGCATATCTACAAACCAACTTATGGATTTTTTCCCCATAACACTACTGCTAACAAAGCTAACAATTTCAACTTCATTTTTAAAAACCTCAATGTAATAATGCTCTTTCTTATGAATGAGCCCTATTTACTTACATAAATTTGGGACAGAAGGAAATTGCCAGAACATTAATCTATCATGGACAGGCCTTCCAATCAAGCATCTTAAACAGTGATTATGAAAAGCAGTTTCTGGTTTTCAATGCCATCCAAACAACTGAACAATTTTTAAACTGACTGAACTAAAACTTGGAGGTCAAACCAAAAAGGCTCTGGTAGGTAGAGGACTCCGTATTTTATTTTTGTGGCAAAGTCTTATTCCACACAGTTTTAAGTATGACATTAGAAATCAAAGTTCAACGTTATAGCACAAACGAAGTGTGGAGTTTTATATTTAAAATGAACACACAACAGTTCTGCTCATTTACAGATGAGTCAATTAGGCAAACAAAGCAACTTCAGAAGCAGGACTGTCTATACAGCAAGAACCCTCAAGAAGCAATAAAGGTACATACAGTGAAATCTGTATACAGAGATTTTATTCAATTTTAAAAGAAAATGAGGACTTTAGACAAAGCTTTGACCCTATAACAAAGCAAATCTGTCCAGCTTTAAACCAAATTCCTATTTTTCAGCAGCTGGCAAGAGCACCCTTAATAAGCTCTATTGACATTGCTATTTTCTTCATCCCATATGGTATAAAACAAACCAATCTAGACTCCTTGATAACCTTGATGTGATCATTTGAGTTTTACAAATTTCTCTAATGGTATGCCAAAATCATTTTTTGTGTTTTCTCCAGACAGCTTTACTGTAACATACAGCAATGTTTATCCTGACAGCGAGTCTTCTGTAAACATTCAACCAATGCTCTATGTAATGGAAACCAATCTATGCAATTTAAACAATCCATAGGTTCTAACCTGGAAATACTAGGAAAACAATCTGGATGCTTTTATCACAGCACTATGAAGGTCTACCCTAGAAAGAGTTGATGTGAACAGCTATCCTAATATAAGTTTTACTTTCCTTGAGCCGATAGGTCTATCATTTAAGTCAATGACAGCAGCTGTGGCTTCATCCCGAGATTCAAAGGCCACCATGGCTTCCCCTGTGGGCATACCTTTTTCATTGTATTTTAAACACACTGAGCCAGGGATCACTTGATAGCCATAAAAGAAATCTAAAATCTCATCAATAGACACAGTGAAGGGCATATTCTGCACTTTAATTACTGTTGGTCCTGGTTTTCCAGAACTAGAACCAAAGCCAGGGGGACCACCAATATGGATTGGGCCAGGACCTGGACCAGGGCCAGGCCCAAAGGCTGGTGGCCCACTCAAATGGCCAGGGGCATTTCCAAGACCAGGAGGGCCACTTCCAAAGCCGGGGGGACCCCCTAAGCTACCAGGGCCATTGCCAAAATTCTGAGGACCCCCTCCAAATCCTGGCCCACTTAAATTATTTGGTCCACATCCAAAACCTGGAACATCCAGTCCTAGACCAGGCAAACCACTATTTCCAACTGAAGGCATACCGGGCCTAACATCACCAAAGGCCCCTCCTAATCCTGGAGGAGGCAGTGGTGGCCCAAAGGCATTCGGACCACCAAAATTACCAGGAAAGTTAAATGGAGGCCCATTATTAGCCTCCTTAGATCCCACAGTCAGGAAGGCATGCTCTTCACCTCCTGCACTAGGCATTCCTGCATTAGGCATTCCTGCATTGGGCATTCCCACACTGGGCATTCCGGCACTGGGCATTCCGGCGTTGGGCATTCCGGCGTTGGGCATTCCAGGGTTGGGCATTCCGGAACTGGGCATTCCGGAACTGGGCATTCCAGCACTGGGCATTCCGGCACTGGGCATCCCAGCACTAGGCATTCCAGTACTGGGCATCCCAGTACTGGGCATTCCTGGAACTGCAGGATTACCTGGCACAGGTATCTTTAACCCCTTTTTTCCTTGGGCAGGGGGATTTTTCTCAATCTCTCGCATATCTTCTAGAGTAACTACATGAACAAAAGCTTCTCGCCCATTAAGTTTTTTACGGTGTAAACGTTCAGACTTACGTGCATCATCTTCATTTTTAAACTGAACCAATGCCTGTCCTAGACCTTGCCCATTGTTATCAACAAGAACATGTACAGCATTTTCATCCACTGGGATTCCTTCTAGGAACTGAAGAACATCCATCTTGGTAATGCTGAATGGAATATTTGTTATGTGGGCACAGATTTTGGTAGAGCTGACATCCCCCTCTGGATTTAACATCATTTCTCTCTGATCATAGCTGAAGTTCTGCAGTCTTTTTCTAATCATATCTATCTTTTCTAGCATACCTTTCTTAGTAATTGGATGAACTTGAATAAAGCGATTGCCCATGTATTGTTTATGACGACACAGAGCAGCCTTATAGTCAGCCTCATTCCTGAACTCTACAAAGCCTTCACCAGTTGCTTTCCCATTGGATCCATAAGCAATATAAATACTATCTTCCACAATATCCAACTTTTTAAAAAAATCAATGACATGTTTGTTTTCAGCTTCAAATGGTAGCCCTTTCAAGTAAACACAAAAGCCAGCCTCATGTGGTGATCGTGACCTTGATCGTTTCTGTCCACTGGGCGATTTTGACCTGGGAAGTGTCTGAGGAGGGGGATGGGTTTGTCCAGCGGGTCCTATACTTTGCTTAAAAGTAATATGGCCTCCAGCAGCTACCCACTGTCTCTCTGTTGCAGGACTAACTTCCACATAGCGTTGAATCATCAGCATTCTGTTTCGTTTCAAAGCTTCAAATGTATCTTGAGGGGAGAGAAACTTCACCAATCCATTCCCATTATTTCGTCCTACATGATCTTTCAACAAATGCACTGCATCAACACGGAGCCCATGAAAAAAGTCTCTGACATCATTTTCCATTGCAGAAAAGGGCATTCCATGCACACTGACATACAGATCATCAGGATTGATGGGAAGTGGTTTCACACTGCTTTGAGAGTTCATCTGGATAGGGTTAACAGGATTCAATGGACCCAGAAACACAGGGTTCAGGTTATTGTTCAGATTCACAGGTGCTCCAGAGCCATTCATTCCAGCAGGCAGAGGTGCCACAGGCGGTGGGTTCAAGGGTGGCATGCCTGACATGGGTGGCAGTGGGGTCATGGGTGGTACAGAAGGGACTGGGGGGATTGGGGGAACAGGAGGCACAGGAGGCAATGTAGGTACTGGAGGAGGAACTGGTATTGGGGGAATAGATGGCATTGGTGGCAAAGATGGCATTGCTGGGATTGGAGGAATTGGTGGTGGAGGGACTGTGTTCATTGGAGAGGCTGTGCTTGAAACTGTTGAGCTAAACGTCGGGCTCCCAAAGGAAGTCCCTATATTTGGAGGAGCCGTTCCTATGCTGGCTGTGGAAAATGTCTGTATGTTTTTGTTGCTTTCATGAACAGAAGTGGTGGCAGTAACTACACTGGGTGAAGGATTATTAAAGTTGGGTACTGTTGTAGGCAAGTTAACCCTGCCACTCATACCTGAGCTAGGTGGTGGTCCTGATCTACTAGCATTTGCTGGTGGTATATCTAAGTTGGCAGTTTCAAAACGCCTACGACTCAGTTCAATCATATTCTGCATTTCCGTTTTACTACTCAACAATAGTGTTACTTTTGACCCTTTAATTGTACCACCTGTGCGCATCATACCAAGCCTTGCATCTTCATCAGTGGCAAAAACGATGAAAGCCTCACCCAGTTCACCCCCTACAATATGCACGCCCCCATCAGGAATGGTCAATCCAGAGAAGAAGTGGCGAATGTCCATGGTCCCCGCCACAATTGGGAGACCTTGCAAACGGATGACCACAGCCATGCTGCGCTGAAACCACACACACCTGCAGATGAGAAAAGGCAACGGCCAGGTCAGACTCCTGTTTATTACACCAAGTTTTTAGCTACAAGAATGACCAGCTACCATATTAGGCCCTCAAGTAGTCCCTCAAACTATCACAAGCAATGTCATTTTTTAAATTTGGATATTCTTAAAACTCAATACTATGTGCCATTTACAATGTAAAACCCAGACAATTTCAACTTCCAAAAGGAATTAATTCTGAAAACAATTAGAAGTTCAGTCCCAAGACTCAAAGTTTCAGGGAAAAAAACAACCACAGTAAAATCACCAATTACATAATTCAGACTGCTATCCATTAAGATTTAAGATTTAAAAGAAATGTGTAAGTCAAATCAGGAAACAAAGTTTAACAATTTACAGGAGAAAAACATGCAAATGATGCATCAAAGTTAGTATTTAAAACTGGCTTAGCATCTTCCTTATAAACCTGGCAACTTCATAGAATTATAAATGTCATTTTATATGGCTCAATCTCAAAAACCCAACAGAAAGAGAAAATGAATTACAATAATATTTAACACTAGATTCAAGTCTCAAATGAGAACTGATTCCATATTTCACTCTAAAACTCTTCAATCTGTCTTACAGCTTTAAGAAACTATATATAAAAAATTATTTATTACAAGAAGATTACTACACACTAAGAATCTAAAAGAAATACTACATAAAACAGCCAAAATCTTAGTTATCTATGTTCATTACTCCCAAAAGGAGAACCTAGTTACAGTGTCATTTGCCACGGCTGTTTTAATTAAAATTCAGGTCCAAAGACTCATTCCCAAACCCTCCATTAAAAAAGAAAAGTCTTGTTTTTCCCATAAAGAAGGGCTGATAATGACAAAGCAGTATCTTTTGTTTTTGCTTTTCTTTTTAAAGAACCGGGGTATGAACTTTATTCATTGTTAAAGTATCTGGCCCAACATAACTCCTATGGAATTTCTGGTTACTCACTGATAGTCTTAGATAATATCCATTTTGATATAATAAAAAAAGTTTCTCCTAGATTTAAGTAAAATTTCAGTATTTCGGTTCTTAGAGCTTCTCAGAGTAAATGCAAGGACAGTCCTTTGTAAAGTGATACAAAAATTCTTGGCACTGGAAAAAATGTTAACTTGAGCTTCATATGGTCAACAATATAGGATGTTTCCTAAGTCATCTTAAAAATCAACTTTTAAATATAAACCTATTAAACTGGCTCTGTGACCTCAGGGAAATTATTAATTGTTTGAGCTTTGATTTTATCTTCTCAATGAGAATATTAGAAGAGCAAAGTTTCCCGCTGCAAAGCTGTAAGAATTCTATTACTCTATGAAAGTAGTTTTCTAATGTTAAATATTATATGAATACTAATTCAATGCAATAAAATCTGTAATCATAGTTCAATATTATGATTACTGTATACACAAAAAATTGTTTAGTTTTGACAGGTTACACTCTCTCCCTTTCTCTCTCTCTCTCTCTCTCTCTCTCTCTCTCTCTCTCTCTCTCTCACACACACACACACACACACACAAATAAAAGCCACCTTTAAATTTAATCCTGAAAGATGGACTAGTAAACAGAAAATGTTCTTTCTGAGTTAATTATAAAACAACAGAAACTGATCAGAGGAACAAAGTTTTTATATTTGATTTGCAAGAGTCAACAATAAAAATTAATACTAAAAACAATCCCACCAACAGACTTTTTTCTCCTTATTTACTATTTAGCACTCTAGCAGGAATTTCAACAAGTTTCCAAGTCATTAAATCAAATTCTCATTCCTTACTGAATCCAGAATATTAGCTATATGCAAAATTGAGATAGCATTCCTGTTCAATTTCAAAAAAAAAAAAATGCTTAATCATTTAATCACTATATGGAAACATGGGTAATCTAAGTACCCAAAACAACTAGAGAGATGTAGTTTGCATTGGGGCAATAAAAATGGAAACATGATATGGTCCCAAGAATACAAAAATTAAACAAAGGGTTAACTGAGGCAATAAAAATGGAAACATGATATGGTCCCAAGAATACAAAAATTAAACAAAGGGCTAAAGTGACATATAAAGTAAGTCTTTGGTAAGAGAAGGGATTTAGTAAAAAGCCTGTACAAAATATACATGAAAACCTGATATTGAAAATCTCCCTAGATGACCAGACACAAAGGGCCGAGGTTTAAATCAAAGTAAGCAAAGAGTTATTCATAAAGCCATCTAAATATAAAAAGGTTTTTAGGTTCTGAAAAATGAAATAAGATTTGCTATTGTATTATTAAGTACTTGTTTAACAGATAAATCATTTCAACCTATCCTAAGCCTACCTTAGTTAATTAACGAGAGGGTTAGATTTTAATCATTAAGGTTCCATTAAACTTAACATTTGTTTTCTAAAACACATGACCCATTATCTGTACCTATTATTACTAAGGAATATTAAAAAACCATACCAATAACAAGCACCTGTATTTGTAATTTGTCTAGAATGCTACTGAGGAAAAAAACCAGCTATTTATTGCCTAATAATCAAGATTTCAGCAGGAGAAATGCATCCATATAAAACTGACCCCCAAAAGGAAGCAACAACTAACTAACTGTTCATCTATCTTGGTACCCAGTATATCCCACCCCAATCCCTCAGATAGGCTTGTTAAAAAAACAAACAAACCACAATTTTGTTACTATACATATTTTCATGTTACTTAATAAGCTTTCTCATTTTATTTTGCATAAAAACAAACCCTCTATTCAAAATCTCTTACCTGATAAAACAAGAGATGTATTTTCTTAACAAGAAGTAGAGGCCAAGTCAATCCTGTGGGCAACCAATTAAAACCAACTTTTAGACTGCAATAGAGAATAAATGGAGGCAAAAATCAATGCAGGAAACACAAAACACGCACAGGCCACACTGAACTGTACATTATGAAGGCAAGTATGAAACCACCAGAGTACTTCATTAGAATGCATATAAAAAAAAAAGAAGAAGAAGAAGAAGAAAAAAATGTAGCAAAATCTCACACATACTTCTTACTTGCCACTGCTTTCAAATTTGACTGTCTCTCAAAACATAATATATTTACACACGTCAAGAACATGTCATAAAGTAGCCCACGAATGAATCAACTGAAAAGTAAAACAATCATAAAGCTCTCAGCTTTACAGCTGGTAACTGCTTTTATCACTTGATGATTAAACCAGTCCAGAAAATTCCATTAACACAAATTCAACTATGACCTATTTTCTCAGATTCCCACCAAATTTTTGATGAAAAAACACAAGTTCACAAAATAACAGTTGCTTGACAAATTAAGTAATCAATTCAAAGGTAATCATAGAAATTACAGCAATTACTCTTACAGTATATTTTCCTTTGCACCAGAATAGCATCAAACATCAAAAAACAAAATGAAAAGAAAGTTCTAGCTATAAGGACTAATTTCTGCTTAAAACTATTTAGAGTTCAAAACATTGAGGAGAAGTGTTTCATTCTAATACCATAACAGTCCCAAGAAACGGTTTTGTTTTTTTTTTAAATCCCTAAAACCACCTGGAACATTTAGAGTACTTCCCAAAGTAAAAAGCAGGTCACTTATCTTTCACTGGAATTTCTCCTAAACTGGTGAAGTTATAAACAATTCACAAGCAATACATATGATCAAATTATTAGACACTCATACTCTAAAGATCATTTAAGAGCAGAAAAAAATTGTCACTGTTAGGTATTAAGAGTACCAATAGAAGACTATTAGAATGATCATTTTTAATTACTCAAGATACCATCAATGAGTTTAATACCATCACTAAAGTAAAACATAAAAAAATTTAGTGTTACTCCAAACTTTTCTAAAGGACAAGCTAAACATCTTCTAGACAACTGCTCAAATTACTCAAAAACAGTGAGATTGCTTTGTCACAAAAAAGCTATGCAAATATGTCAAACAACACTTTCAAAAGCCCAGAGCATTGTATGACTTTCATGTTGTATAAATTGATCCGAAGGAAGTCTAAAGAATTTTCAAACTGTTCATTTAAAAGCCACATCTAGTAGTTTTAAACAGGTTACAAAGGAAAATGTGAAAAAGAAAAAAGCTTGCTTTGTATAAAGGCTACACTCAATGAGAAAGTGCATGAATTTTTACATTTCTAAATGTACAGGTTCTCTATGAGCCAAAGAACCATGGTGATTTTCTAGTTAAGTACTTGTGATGAACAGATGATCCCCTTAGGGATTCCAATTCAAAAGATCTGCTGTGGGGGGTCAGCACCTGTGCCCTAAAGATAAGGGAAACAGGTTTCTTAGCCTCTTCCCTTTCAGGTCCAAACCTCAGTGTCCATCTGGAGAGGAACAAGTTCCGGTTCAGCCTATTTAAGCCCAAAGGGAACATACTAGGTCTACTCTCAGAAATTTCTACAGGATTGCCACAAATAACTAACTCCTTGAAACATCTCATTCCACAAGGAAAAAGCTGAAAGCCCCAGGTGAATTTCACAAATGCCTAGAATTCAAGGTTTATATGTTGAATTTAAACTACAAAATCAGTCAAATATATGGTGGTGGAAGGAAAATTGACTCTGGGTGGTGAGCACACAATACAATATATAGATGATGTATTACAGAATTGTACACTTGAAACCCTATATAATTTTACTAACCAATATCAACCCAATACATTTAATAAAAAATAATAATGTAAAAACACAACCTAGACATAAACTTGTGAATTTCTATTTTAGCAAAGTGGAAGCCCCATCTCACCCCATACCAAACAAAGACAGTACACAGAAAGTTCAGGCTAGAAGCCAGAGCTTCACAACTTATGCTGTTACACCTCTTCCTTCAAATAGGCAAGGTAAATAGAGATTGAGAACTGAAGTACTTTTGTTTTACACACCTCACTTTGTAAAGAGGACAACAATTTAATAAAGGCATCACTGAATCCATGAAACCTACTCATTCCTGTGTTCTAAATGTCAGCTAGCAACTGAATGCAGATACCAAAATGAAAAATCGATTCCAATGGCCTTAAACTTTGGTAAATTTTAGAAGAATAAAACTGAAACGATTCTAAGCAACAAAACATCGAAAATACATGTTTTACCTTATACATAGAGGATAAGGGTAGGGAAGGAGAAAATGGGCCTGATTTCCCATTAAGTCCACTGACATATTTCAAAAGATTGCTTTAGCATATTTAGGAATTAGTCCTAATATAGTGGTCTTGTTTCAGCTTTACAAATACCACATACATACATGCGCAAATTATAAACATCTGTCACAAAAATTTAGCAATTATAACAAGCCATTCCAATCACTTGGAATTGCAAACTAAAATGTCTGACAATTGCCATCTTTTATCAGGAAGCCAAGGCACAAAACAGAACTTGACTGTTTCCACTCTTCATCTGGTAATAAACATCCCAAAGTGAATTTTAGCTTACTTCAGTAATCAGTCGTTAATTAACAAAAACCAGGGTACAGCAGAGCTAAATTCGTCAGATTTAAAAAAAAACAAAAAAACCCAAAAAACAACAACAACCCAGCACCCCCTCAAATGTTCACTTCAAAGATGAGCAACGGAGAACCAATCATAATAAGCACAACACTATAAGCAGCACAATCACATTATGGTAGGCATTACAAAAAAAAACTAAAACTTCAATCACTTGATTTCGTCCCCCTCCCCAAATGGATCACAGTTCAGCTTATAGAATCATTCTTATCACAACAGTTCTGACACTGAGGGAGATGCGTCCCTTTGATAGCACATCACTCAACTTTCCCATTAACCTTTAGTCAGTACTCAAAAGGCAGCAAATCAAAAAACACTTCTAAGTATTTATTCTTCCTCTCAAAAAGATTATAATATTAAATTATTTTTCAAGCCCCTGCCAAATGCCAACAAAAATGTTCATTATCCTACTTGATTTAAACTTCCAAGTAACAATATTACTTCTAACCTAGCTGACCACATTCACCCTCACTATTGGTCTTAAGACTTAAAAGCTGGCTTTAGACTTAATGAACTAAGCTCTATGCAAATCAAAAACTATATGGGTGGTGGCAGTAAAATATGACAAAACTATTAATTAGGTGAAGTTACTTTTCTGCTTAGTTGATCTGAAACTTTTAACAATATTCATTTATTCCAAGAACATTTATTAAGCACTTGTGGGCCAGGCAGGAGATCTAGAAATGGAAAAAAGTCTCTGCATTTTGGGGAAGGATATCTAAAAGCATCTTTTGTGTACCCAATTAGTGACACTTAGAAATTCTTCCTGTAACATCTACAGAAGAAAATATTCATCTAAACTGGATGGAGTGACTCTCTACAAAATGGAATAAAAACTATGAAATTGTCACTGGATTCCAGCACCTGCAACACAATGGCTCACAAAATCAAGTTTCACATCTAAAAATTGTACCAGTCACCCCCAAACTCTTAATATGCAACAATCAAAACATTTGGCATATCAAAGAAAATGAAAGAAGCCTGAAGTACATGGTATTAGCACATAACAGTATGTTCCAATAACTACCACAATGGTTTCTAAAACTTCACATTTTTCACCTAAGATATGAACATAAGAAAAATTAAAATTATGCATTATAACCCATAAACAAAATAATCAAATATACGATTGAGCATATAAAGGTAATATAAAAATGCATTCCATTTTGTTAATACTAAGCACATCCTCAACTTTAAACACACCAAACATTTCCTTTAAAATTAATCACCATAAAATTATTTTAACCACCTGTAAAAAGTCCTTGCCAACTTTTCAATATTCTTGGAAGATGCCTGAACAAAATTACTTTCCAGAAAGTCCAGAAATCTTCCATTCTATCAAAGTTATCAAATTTCAAAAATAAGTAAACCAGTCTTGTATATTTCTAATTAAAAAACAAAACGAAACAACATCGATCTCTATGTCCAGACTTGTAGAATTTTCAATTGTAAATGCTTTGAACTGCACTAACAAGATAAACTAGATTAAGTTCTAAGGCGATTCATGTCGCTAATTCTGCATTTTATAAAAACGACACCATTTTAAACCGTTCAAGCAAGAAGGTCTAATAGAAATAACTCCAGTCTTAAGTCTCCTTCAACAAAACTTCTGTTGCAATCACATGTTTTTCAGTAAGTTATGCTGACTGGTATCACCCTAATCTTGAATAATATAGAATGGTTTCTGCCAACTACTCCAATTTACATCAGGTCATTCCAGGAGTCAAGGAAGATTTTAAGGTCCAGAAATCTCTCCTGCGGAGACTTCAACTCTCGGTATACAACTGCCAGCATACGTTTAGCGCATACGTTAGCGCTGAACAACCCAGAACAATCCTCACCTGGTCCCTCAGATTTTCTACTCGAGTACACACTTAAAATCTAGCAGCTAAGCCTCGTAGTGTCTATCCCGGTCACTAACCTGTAGATCCTCAAAGCTCCTCCCACCCATTTCACGTGGCTGCAAACTAGCACCGTCTGCCTTCACTGAAGAAAACTCAATTCACTCTCCATCAAAAGCACCCTAAGTCCACATCCCACTGGACAACCTCCTCCCTCAGTGCTGGAGGCTGTCTCCCAAGTGATACCCTCCAGGGTAAGCCCCGCCCCAACGTTGGGCCATTGAAGCATTTCACTGCAACCCCCTCCACCTTCAGGCCACGAAAGCCGCCAGTTCTGAGACTTCCTTCCTAGATTCACAGGAGTGTAACGACTGTCGCTTCCTCCCCACAGGTGTGTCCTAATTATAGTCCCCTTTTTCTGGTAGGCCACAAGGGCCTCTTCTCTACTTCGGGTGGAGGGAGTGTCCTCACTACGATTATCTCATTTCAGGGCACAGAGTAGTAGTTATAATCTCTGTCCCATTTGGGGGCATAGAAAGTCTTCCTCACGTGGGACGTAGGTGTAATTTCACTGCAGTCCCCGTTAGTTCGCAAGCCGCTAGCCACCCAGCTCTGGCCTCCTCCCTCTCAGACCACAGGGGCGTCCTCACTATAGCCTCGTCCCCACTTCGGTATGCAGGTTCATCCTCTCTTGCGTTCATCCTCTCAGGCCTCAGAGGCGCAAGTGGCGCCCCAGGATCCCCGCAGCCGTGCCCCGACCCTTTTGTGCGGAGCGCTCGCTGCGGCGAGCTCGGAGGCCTCCGAAGGCCCCGCCCCGGGCCACCAAGGGGCGGCTCGAGCCCCGCACAGCCCCGCCCGTTCCGGGGCTGCGGGAGTCTTACCGGGGAGAGCTGCGCGGCACCCGAACCCAGACCCGAGTTACCCCCCACTCGAGTGCCTCCGCCCCGCGGCCGACAGCCCCTGTGCGAGTGGCTTTCCGGAGCCTATAGCAGACACCACCTCCTTCGCTGCTTCACAAAATGGCCGCCAGCCCGCTCAGCGGCTGCTGGTTCCAGAAGGGGAGGGAGTGGTTGACGTCACGGACGGGACGGCGCAAGCGCACGGAGGTTTTCGGGCAATCTCCCGGAAATTGCCGTTGTTTGTGGGGAGTGGAGCTTTGAATCCGTACCTGCGACATTTGCGCACTAGCCCCGCCTTAGGGAAGTCACACTGCGCGGGTGGGACGCAAACTATCGGGATCTGCCCCTTACTGTGGGACTTCGTGCAAATCGCTTCACTTCTTCAAACCTTTACCAAAGGAGATCACTAGTACCTACCTCGCTTAATTGTTTTGAGGATTAAAAGGACCACATAGTGGTATATTGATGATTCCCTGGCAGAAGAACCAAAAGCTGATTCTTATTACCACTTAAGTATTTCAATCCAGGGAACCATACCCATCGGTCTTCATTAACCCCTCCTACAGCTGCATTTCATTATTTTATTACAGAAATAATTATTCAGATGCTGTTTTGGTCCAAGCCTCCTGACTCTACTGCCCCTTGACTATACCCTGTATTTTGAATGTCAGCTGTAATTGAATTAATCTTCCCAATCAGAAAGTGAGGAGTCAACAAAATTAGCGCCTAAATTCCCACAACTTTTAACAAGAGTTTAGGAAGATCTGCGTGGCAGACCTGCCTGGTGCTAGCCCAATGTGCCCAAACCAGCACATTAAAAAACCAGGCCACACTTTTAAACCAAACCTATACTAAATATACTGTTTATATGTATAATATAGTGCATTAAAAATAAAACCTACTAAATGCAATGTGGTGTCTAGGATTGAATGCTGGAACAGAAAAAACATGAGTGGGAAAACTATTGAAATCTGAATAAAATCAATTTTACTTCATACTAATGTACAGATGTTAATCTTGTAGTTTTGACAAATGTACCATTGTTTTTATACAAGATATGTTAAAAAGTAGGGGCAATTGGGTGATGGATATATAACTACTGTTTTTGTAATCTTTTTCTAAATCTAAAATTATGCAAAATTATTTTAAAAACTTACATAATTTCATCTCCTCCTTCCCTTGTTCATCTGCATTCACCATACTTTAGCTTAAGTGGCTTTCAAACTGTTTTGACCATTATCCACATAAGAAATACATTTGCAACTTTGTATATACAATCAAATTGATAAAAATTAAACTGGAATTTTAGGCAAGCATAATCAGTCCAGAGGATCTATCAGAGGTAGGGCTTATAAAAATTATTCCATGCTACATAATCACCAAGAACCCAATAGATGAGAACCCTACAGGAAGAATGGTTTATAATAAAGCTCTATGGTTCTAACTTCCTTCCTCTTCTATTAACTTCCTTTTCCCTTCTATAAATACCCCTCCACCTTGGCAAGCTTTCCATGTCTGCAGGCACTGGGTTGCAACCCTTCCCCCTCCCCCAAATAAATCCCTTTTGACAAAACACCTAGTAGATCTTATTTTTCATTTGACAAAATATGTAATCAAAATAAATGTGTGATGTACTCTAATTTATTTTCTTTTTAAAAATTTATTATTATTTTTAAGTCTAACATCCATTTTATTTCTTTACAGAGAATAGTTTTTCAGTCCGTAAGGACTTAGCTCTTTACATGGGCTTTGGCAGAGTTCATGGGACAGCACTCACAGGTCTAAATTGGGGTAGGCGTGTTCAATCCTTCCCAGCTTCACAGGAACGATTCCTGACTACACAACTCACACATTAATGTAGTTTCACATACAGCTGGGGAAGCACATAGGTGTCAAACACACTTGCTTTGGAAATGTCCCTATCAGCTGTGGCCTCTACTGTGTTTTGAATGACGAACTTCTTAATGGCCTTGTCCTTGGGCATGCATCGGGTGCAGTTGGTGCAACGAATAGGCTGCACATGGCCACAGCCCTTTTTGACACGACCATTGTTCCTTAGTTTCTTGGTCATCTTGGAAGCAAGGACCCGAGAGCTTTTTCTGTTTTTTTTTTTTTGTTTTTTTTTTTTTTTTGATGCTGATAACTAGCCACCTATGGTTTTAGACCTACAAATGGAAAAAGCTACTACAGCTGTACTGGCCTTCTGTTGGTTTCCAAAACACACCATGCTTTTTCATACCGTAGGCCCTTTGCTTTTATTGCTCCTTCTCATCCCTCAACAATCTCTAGGTCTTTCCATGGCTCAAAGTAACACCTCCTCAAAAAGTTTTCCTCATAGACCCACTATAGTAGGTTTCCCCCCTATTTCCTCTTACCACTCTATTTTTTTCCATAGTACTCATCACAATCTATATAGCCCTATTTACTAGTTATTTTCTATAACAAGTAAATGGCAGGGTCCTTTTTGGTACTGTTAACCAGTGTATCCCCAATACCCAGAACAATGTCAGGCTTCTGACAGGCACTAAAATAACTGTTGAATGAAGAGATATGTAAGCAGACTAAGTCATCTATGGAAATCAAGTGGAGTGGTAGTCTACTCCACAATTCCCTAGCACAACGTGGAATTTTCCCTGAGCCTCTCATAAAGTCACAGAGTAAACAGAGAAAGCTGATTTTATTTCTCTAATCTGAAAATTAACAAACTTTTTAAAAAAGAAACATAAATTAATGAGTAAGTCATAGAGATATTTCTCATAGGTTAAAAGAAAGGAAGGACAAGAACAGAAAGGAGACAAGCCTTCTAAGAAACTTTATGTTCAGTCTACAGTCAATATGAAAGGTGGCCTTTGGAGACACAAAAAAGATTAAATTGTAGTTGATTATGCCTGTGCCTGAAGGAGTCAGTCTTGCTAATTTGAGTCTTGCTAAGTTGAGTAGTAAGCGACAACTTAAATGTCCACATACAGCATTGGGCTCCCTAAGCGAAGAGCCTTCCTTCAGTTCCTCTGGCCCTCCCCACCAAGGATACAGGCATGCCAGCAGCTGTATCGTAACAAATGTCCCTCCTATTTCAGGTTGAGACATCCACTCACTATAAGACTTGAGAAGGACTCCTGGAGAGTAATGGGGAGTGTTCCCCACCAAAGAAGCTGAGGTTCCTTTTTGTTTTTTGTCTTGGAGATGGACTGATGCTGAAGTCAACTGAGCTACATCTATTCTGGTTTAAACATGGTGCACCGATTGGGTGTAAAGAGGTACCCAGATGTGCATGGGTTGATGAAGCAGGAGCAGCCAGACCAGCACAAAAGTCAGATGCTCACTCTTCTAGTGTTGGGTCCACTTGATGCTCTTAAGATCAATGCCATCCTGCACCATCTCCCAGAGAGGGCTGCCAAAGAAAAGAGATATTGGATGAGTAAGGGCTTAGATAGGAAGCATCCAACATTGGCTCCTAGGCTACCAATCCTGTCTTAAGAGAAGTTTTCCTATACTTAATCTACAAATTACTAATTTTGTATTGATATTGTTACAATAGCAACTATTTTTTTGACAATTCTTTTTTTTATATTGAAAACCACTGAATTGTACACTTTATTTTCATTTATTTATTTATTCATTTATTTATTTATTTATTTATTTATTTGGTAGTATGTGGGTAGTTCTCTGGCTGGGAATCAAACCCATGCCGCAGCATTGACAGCGCCAGCGCTGAAGCCTTAAGCCAATACACCACCAGGGAACTCCTACAATAGCAACTATTAATACTATCAACAACAATAATGAAAAATATCTGGATTTATGTAGTTCTTCAGTTTTTAAAAAACACTTTTTCATATTCTGAAAACAAGTAGTCAAAGAGATCGACCTTCTTGCTTTATGGAACCTCTAAATCCTAAAATCTAAGCATTCTCAAACTTTAGTTTCTGGTTATATGAACACAAAGCGTAGGATAAGAGAGGAGCCAGCACTGCAATTCCTTCCAAAAGGTCTCTGGTACAACAGTGCATACCTCATTTCTCGAAGACGCTTCACATGGTGAATGCATTTTTCTGCTGTGTAGTCCACTTCCTCCTCTGTAGTGAAACGACCAATGCCAAACCTGAAACAGACACAGAAGAGTTCTGCATTAGTGCTCTAGAACTGGGGTAAATTCACTCAAATACTCAGTGAAGATCTATTCCACAAAAGACAGGTAGAGAACATGGTCGTTCCCCTCTGCGTCAGAGTTTCTCAGGACATAGTTTATGGACCAGCCACATTAGAATCACCTGAGAAGTTTCCTACTTCTCCACACCTAGTGAATCAGAAACTGAGTGTGGGACTCAGAAATTTTAATCTTGCACAAACTTCCCAGGTGATATTCAATGAAGTCTGAGAACCACGGCTCTAGAAACTTTCAGGAAGAATTAAGAAGGGATAAGGAAAACTAGATTGAGGAATACTGTAACAGGAGATAAAAAATACTTTTTTAAATGTATTTAAGGACTTTCATAAATGTTACAGCTCAAATGATTGACCTGATAGAAGAATGAGCTAAATCCTCATCAGTGCCAATTGCTCGAAGGACGTAAGAGGGCTCCAGAGATGCAGAGGTGCAGGCACTGAGGAAAAAGACACAGAGCCTTGCTCAATTCATCAACAACATCTGCTTTTAGCCCCAAACCCCCAGTCTTGCTACTAATCCTCAAGTCCCTGGAGTCACACCATGGAGACAAAAGACATTTTAATCTGGCAGTACTAAAATAAAGGGCCTGATGCTGCCTGTACTTTCTGGGATGTAAATTTAGTTCCTCTTGCCTCCACTGAGGATAAACTCCTTGAGCAAAGACACTGCCAAAGCATGACACAACATGAGCTGGTCTGACAAGAGGCATCAGAACATGTACTCACTTCCCTATGACCAAATACACCATCCTGTACCAGCTTAGATGGCAGCTAAACCCTTGGAGACCTTTTAAGCATACTTAAATTCTAGAGGCCTGCAACAGACCTGCTAATATAATACTAGAACAGATACATGCATCTCCTGGGACTACAAAAAGCACAAAATTCTACCCTAGGAAACCCTCCTAGAGTGGCAAACTTCAGCCTGTGCCTAATCAGCTAAAAAAATAGACTCTTACAAAATGACCTTTACTCTTAACTAAGAGCTCTTGTGCCTGTCATCTCCACACTGGGAAGCTTAATAATCTGTTATAACACATAGAAGTCAGGCTAATCAGTACTATCACAGTACCTGTCTATCCAGTCCAACTCACCTCCCTGAAGATAAGGCAACATCCTTAAGTGCCATCAGGAGACTCTCCCCTTCCACATATGCAAAGGAGAGGTTGATACAGCCTGAAAGAAAGAATCACTGTGAGAAAAGTCCCAGAGTCTCACGCTCTTCCACAATGGGGATAGACAGGGCATGTCCATACCTGGGTAATGATGCTCATGGTCCCCATTCATCACCACATCTGGAAGGTTCTTCATTATCTTCTGTGACAGCCGCTCTGCTAACTTTGAAATTCGCTTGTGGTCATACTAAGGAGTGGGCAAGGCAGAACTAAGGATAGTGACCATCAACAGTTCAAAAACACACAGAATGAGGAGCCCTTCTCCTGTGCCCAGAAGTGACTGCATCAGACCCATATATTGTCCTGTGTGACCCATGGGAGACCACTGTATCCCAGCACTGAGAACAGCACCTGACATGCAAAGGTACTCAATAACCGGACACATGGTTCCAATAACCCAGAAAGAATCAGGATAATATTAATAACTACTGAAAAGGTCTGGATTTTAGAGCCCATAACACCTCCCTCAGGACAAGATGCCAGCAGCACTGGGACAAAGATGGTTTTCTTAAACCTCTTCTGGCAAAGATCTGACTTAGTAATGCTGAGAAACCTCTAATAGGAGACCCAGCACAGGGGATGAAGTTGTGGGAGGAAACTGCTCTCTCCATACCTCCATCTCTTGCTGTGCCACTTCACACGCAGCCCCCAGCCCCACCACCAAGGGTGTGGGCACTGTCCCAGACCGCATACCCCGCTCCTGCCCGCCTCCACTCTGCAGGGCCTCCACACGCACACGGGGCCGGCGGCGAATATAGATGGCACCAACCCCTGGGAAACAAAGTTTGTTACAAAAAAAAGAGACAAAAGTAAAAATGCAGATGAAACACAATAGCACTTTCCAAAGGAGTCAAAATATTCTTTCAACTTTTCTATAAGCTTGAAATTTTTCAAAATAAAAAATGTTGGAAGAAAAGAAGAGCAGGAAAAGCATAATACTTATCAAACTATTTAACAACAAGAGGGTAACTACCGGAAGGAGTAAAGACTTTTTGGTCATTTTAAGTTTAAAGCAGCTCTTTATGCATGTGTTAAATGACATCATGCAATGCAACATTATTTACGATATCAAAAGAATTGGAAACAACTCAGATGTCCATCATCAGGAGAATGGGTAAATAAATTATAGTACATGCATACAATGAAATACAAAGCAGGTGTATAAAAGAATGAGGAAGCTCTTTCTGTACTGCCAGTGTAAAATTTCCAAGACACGTTGTTAGAAAACTTAATAAAGTCTATACTTTACTTAAAAAAAAAAAAAAGATGTATTATTAGGTGGGAAAAAAAAAGCAAGACAGAACAATGTGAATAGTATGCTATCTTTTGAGTTAAAAAACAGGGGGAGAAAGGGAAGTATATATGTGTTTGCAAATACATAGAATAATTCTAGAAAAATACTCAAGAAACTGCCTCCCCAGAGCAGGAACTACATGGCTGGGAGACAGAGGAGACAGACTTTCTACCCTGGAACCATGTGAATATATTACCTTGTCTAACTAGAATAAAAATAGGAGTAAAAAGAATTGCACAATCTCCCAGGGTCTACCAAAACTTAAAAATATGTATGACTTGTGACTCAGCAAACCTACTTATAGGAATTTCAGGCCAAAATATGAGCACGAATGCAGACATTTATTAAGTAGTCAAGAATTTTTAAGTAGAGTGGATGCTTGATGAAGTTCATCTTCTCTCACACAGAACAACTATTTAGGCAGAGACTGTGGGTACTATAAAAACTAAGACAGTGGTTCTCAAATTTATTATAAAAGACCCTAGCTTTACAATAATTTCTGTACCAAATCGCATTTATTAAGAAATATTTCATTTCCCCATTAAAAATAAAATCAAATTCAAGCATCCTACACTATAGTAATCTCTGCAGTTCCCAAGTTCAGAGGCAAGTGCTCAGATTCTGCATCTGGATAGTGAAGAAAACTATGCTTTCTAAATCTACTTTTGTCTTGAGTTCAGAAAGCAGGACTTTGGATAGTGATATATGTACACATTTAAGTGCTGATCAGAGCTTCTGCTCAAGGAATGAGTTTATTGGTTTTATGAAAATAGATATAGCTTCAATTAAAGCCAATAAGGCATCACTTTAGAGCCCAACGATAGAATGGCTACTGGGCTTTTTAAAATCAGAGCTCAAAAAACACTCTTTGCAACTTTTGGGAACCTTTAGAAAAAGCTATCTTACACACTTCCAGGAGCTATTACACCTTCTCCCACAGGGTGTACACCCGGATGACACACTCTGCAAACGTAGGAAGTGTACTGGCATTATCAACCAACCACCACAGGCTCTCACCCCAGAGACAGAGGAGGAGTTGTTTGTTTGTTATGGCTACCTCCATAAAATAGAGGACAATAGTATCTTCACAAAGGGTGGGGTGAAGAGATAGAATTTAACATTACTAAGCCAAAAGGACCACAGGGAATTGACAAGTATTCTTGAGAGACTAACAGAACCACAGACTACTAAGTCTAGGAACAAACACCAAGAGATGTAAAAGCCTCATAATATTCCCCTACACTAAAGTAAGAGGGAGGGGATTAAAGAACTAAAAGAATATTCCTCTGCATTTCATAGGGGCAAAACCCCTGTTCCTTAACCAAATTAATGTACATGCTTTCTAAGGATTTTCTAAAGAGAACGGGGAAGAATGTTCTATATAGTAACCACAAGTGTTCTTGGCTATTGCTACATGACACTTGCATTATGCAAGGCACTGTGAATTTACAACTTCCTCTGAAAGCAATGGTAGTCGCAAATGAATCCAAGGAACATCCGTCAAAGGGTTTACTGGGAGGTACAGAGTAGAGGAACTTTATGAAGGGTTGGTACCTTTGGGACCATAGATTTTGTGACCACTGATGCTCATGAGATCAATTTTCATGTCGTTGACATCAAGTGGGATTTTTCCAACAGCCTGGGCTGCATCAGTATGGAAATATACCTTTCTGGAACTGCAAATCTGCCCTGAAGAAACAACAGAGAAGAAGAACCATAGCACATGTTGGGAAGTCACCTGGCAGTGGTCCCACGAGGTACCATGAGTTCTAAGGCAAAACTGCATCTGACATTAGCCTCCAGCTGTGTAATAAATTATTTTTCTCTCTCAGCTCTAGCTTCCTTGACTAGAATAAATAAGAACAAAGTCAAAGCACGAAATCAAAACACCCCTGATATTGTGATACATAAGACTCTTCTTACCAGGTCTTTCAATATATCAGATTAACTTTTAGATCCTTTTTGATTGAAAAAAAGAAAAGATTAATAGATCTATTTGTTAATGTGACAAAGAGGTTACAGGGTGAGTCTAGCTCCAAGTGAGCAAAATAAAGAGATGTTCTAAAGTGAAAAAGGTCAAAGTGGAAGAGATAAAAGGGTGAATGTGTTGTTTTGTTTACTATGTTGTTTACTATACCAACTGCAGTAAAATGAAAAGAACTTTAGAGGTAGATTTGGATTCTAATATTGGCTATGCTACTTACAGTATGTTCTTTTATATATATATATATTTTTTTTTTTTTTTCTCTCTTTTTTTCTTTTATTCTTTTTAATGTGGGTAGTTCCTCGGCTGGGAATTGAACTCAGGCCACAGCATTGACAGCACCAAAGCCTTAGCCACTACACCATCAGGGAACTCCCAGTATGTTCTTGAAGAAGGAACGAAGGAACTGAAGCCTGTTACCCCAGATTATCTGACTGCACTCTATAAAGTGTTACAGTTTCCAGTCTACTCCTCCTCAGATGAATCCCAGAGTCCACCCATGATACTCACCTATTTCTGCAATGGGCTGCTTCACTCCAATCTCATTGTTCACAGTCATGATTGAGACCAGGCTGGTATCAGGCTGGATAGCAGACTCCAGTTCCTAAGAATATCAGAAGTAAGAAGACTCTATAATACCACCACGTTCTCCCTAACTTAGAATGCAGCAAACTTAGTATTGAAATGGAGACTTTTGCTACACACCTTATCAGAATGGTTTAAATAAAAATAGTGACGACACAAAATGCTGGCGAGAATACAAAGAAACTGGATCATTCATATACTATTCATGGGAATGTAAAATGGTACAGCCATACTGGAAAACACTTCGGCAGTTTTTGTTCTTATAAAACTTGTGATGAAGTAACCTCACAGGGATCTGATCATAAATTCTTAACTGAGCAGATCATAGTGGGTAGCCATGCCCCAGGCCTGTAACTTTTTTCCTCCCCTTATTCAACACTTGTCCATTGTTCTTGTGCATCGAAGGTCATCACACCTTTGAAATGCCAGAGTAATCCCCTTTTTAGACCACTGGAGGCCTAAACTCCAAGGGAGAGCATAATCTTTTTAACTATCCTGTAATCTAATCATAGAGATATCACCACCTTGCTTTCTCCCATTTTCATGCAATCTTCCACACTTTATTCCTTAATTCCAAATGTATAAAAGAAACTGAAAAACTGTCATTCTGCAGAGCATTTGAGATCTTGCTTCCTGGCATGTGGTGAGTTTGGCTAAATAATCTCAAATAAACTCATAAAAATTCTCTATAGGTTTGGATGGTCTTACATCCAACTAAATATGAAATCACCATTTGACCCAGTAGTTGCACTCCTGGGCATTTATCTCAGGGAAATGAATACTCACCACTTTCATTCAAATTTGTACTAAAAGTTCTTGTCAGGCCAATTAAGCAAGAAAAAAAATAAATAAATAAAAGGCCTCCAGGTTGGAAAGAAAGAAGTAAAACATCTCTATTTGCACATGACAGGGTTCTGTATTCAATCTCATTTTAGGATTTATCTAGATGCTAGTATCCAAAATCTGGTGGACAAAATACTTGGACTCACTACCCAAAATAGATATATAAGGATATGGGCCAGAAAATGAAATATCTTCCAAAAAACTACACCTCTTCTTTAGAGGGATGAGACATCAGGGTAGGAGAGGAGGAGGCCAGAGCTTTGCTATGGTGAATATGAGCCCATGGCATCCTGCACATACATGTCCAGTGGCTCCCACACAAGCCAGAAGCACCAACAAAGCTGAGAAACACAGTTTCCAGAGAAAAGGAAGACAATACACACTCAGTGGGAACGTAATTTCAGGCCTATTTCTCTTCTCTTCCAGGCCTATTTCTTTAAGTACCATCCTTGGTACTAGCTGAGGCTGAAGAGATAGATTTACAGGCTGAAACCGAGCTCAAATTTTTCCCTTCCTACCAAGAACTACTCCTACCTTCAGGTCAATGATTCCACTCTTCTTCACTGGCAGGTAGGTGACCTGAAAGCCCTCAGCTTCCAAAGAACGGCAAGAGTCCAAGACACATTTGTGTTCTGTCTGGGTGGTGATCAAGTGCTTTTTCCGGGACTTGTAAAACCTGGCCACTCCCTAGAAATTGGTAATGGAAGGAAGGAGAATATACTCAGAGAGACAACAATGATTTCAATCCCATTTGTAAAAGGAAAGTGGGCAGGGTGGTATGCTCCAACATCAATTCTCCAACACCAAGTGGGTGTCCAAAAATCAACTTAATTCTGATGCTAACTCTCCAGAATTAGTGCAAATTCCACAGATTAAGGGGCTCAGTCCCACAAGATTGCCCCCACTTCAAATGCCAGCTGCAACACACAGGTATCACCCACACTTCCTGCCTAGCTGGCTACAAATTCAGGGCTTCCCACAGCCCCCTGAAGTTTAACAATTCAATAGAACAATTCATAGAACTCACTGAAAGTGGTATACTTACCATTACAGTTTTATTCTAAAGGATCTAACTCAGGAACAGTCAAATGGAAGAGATACATAGGGTGAGGTCCGGAGTGGAGAGGGGCACAAAACTTCCATGCCTTTTCCTCCTGGAATCTAGGCATATCACATTCTCAGCACACCCATGAGTTCACCAACCTGGAAGCTCCTCCGAGCCTTGTTGTTCAGAGTTTTTATGGGGCTTCATTACATAGGCATGAGTGATTAAATCATTGGCCATCGTGACTGAACTCAATCTCCAGCTGGACTCTCAGAGCTCCAATCCTCTAATCATATACATGCTTGATATTTTTGTAGTGGCCAGCCTGTCCCTTGAAACTTAAGAGCCCACCATGAATGAATCACCTCATTACCATAAACTCAGGTATGGTCCAAAGGAGCTTGTTTTGAATAATAAAAGCCTACCTTAACATTTAGGAAACTCCAAGGGTTTTTGAAGTACCAGGAACAGAGGACAAACACCATATATATTCATAGGTGAAAAATAGGGAACATGCCTATCCTTGCATGCCAAGCAAAAGCTCTCTCTTTTATTTCTATTTAAATAGCAAAACATGCAAATATGGTGATACTGATACCCAAAACTGGCAGTGTAGTAGCAAAACTCATACTCTTATTCCTTGCTAATGGCAGTATTTATGCTATAACTCTTCAGAGAATTATTTAGAAAGATATCTTAATAGCTGTATTTGCATTCTTTAACTGTGATTCCTCTTTGGGAGTTTACCTTAGGGAAATATTTCAAAAGATAGATGAAGCAATAGTGACAAAACACATACTTTAGTTATATTTACAATCCTTAAAAAAAAAAAAAAAAAGAAAAGATTAAACACATCCAAAAAGAGAAATGAATAGTAAAATGAATATTGTGGTAACACAACTCCATAAAAAAGAATATAGTGATATTAAAAATAATAGAGCCTGAAATGGAAGAAAATAGGATATATTATTAACGATTACAGAAGAATACATATGGCACGCTACAATTTGTGAAAATATTAAAAGAAAATTCATATCTATGTATAATTTTTCTCTGGAACAATACTAAACAGAATTAGCTTAGAATTAACAAAATTATCTTTGCAGAACAGGACTCAGGGTCAGAATAGGAGAGAAAGAAGATGACGACTTACAGTTTGTTTTAAACTTTTCTATAGGCTTAAAAAAAAATCTTAACACAAATGCATGAATTACTTTTTAAAAATCAAAAGAAATAAAATGTGCAAACCCATTTCCCTGGAGCTTATAATAGAGTAGTGGCTTTGGTGCTGTCAACACTGTGGCCTGGGTTCGATTCCCAGCCAGGGAACTACACTACACTACATAAAAAACAAACAAACAAACAAAAACTAGTAAGGCTGAAATTATAACTACATAAAAACTGTATGTTTTCAAGGACAGGAACATAAAAAGAAAAATATTTAAAAGTTGGCCAGCTGTCCTACCTCACTTATCCACAGTACAGTACAGAATGCTATAATAGCAGATAGATATTCACTCTACCCATCCAGAAAACCAAGGGCAAATACCATCAGCACTATTCTAAGCAATCCTTGCCCTCTTCTAGGTTTGGGATCTGTGTAGACTTTCAAAACAAACATTTTCAAAGTTTTATAACCATCCCTATCTTTGGAGGGACCTCCACCCTGGCTCTGTGGTCTTTGTAGTCCAGTGGAAGGACACTTTCCTGCTAACAGGATCAGGCAGAACAGTAAGGATTCTGGAGCCTGTCCCAGGCCTCCTACACTCAGGCCAAGGTCAGAAAAATTCAACATTGGCAGCACAGTTGAGAGGCAACAGTGAGAGAAGGTGAAGCAGGAGTTCAAGCTACAGCAGCCCACAGTTTATCAGAGCATGGGCATGTACACAAGTGATCCTGGCAACCAGGCCCAATCAAAAAGGTGATTATGTTCTATAAAACACCAACATGATTACTGAGAGTGGAATTCTACTTTTATAAGTACCAAAGACCTGTATGTCTCAAGGACATTGTGACTGATCCCAGAACAGGTGACCAAGTGAAGCCTACAGAGGGCACCACAGCAACCAGTACTTGAAAATGGGGGCATCTTAAGAAACAGGAGGAACTTGTTGCAAACAGATTTAAAAGAAAGAAAAGGGGAAACTGAGAGGAGGGCAGTTCTGAAATCATAGATTTAAGGGTGAAGCTGGAAAACATGCCCAGTTACAAGTGCCTTCTGAACCTCACTGGGACTAGATCAAAAGGATGGGGAGAAGAATTGAATCACCTTTATCTACTGTCTAAAGTAGCTGCCATCCCAAAAACCAGTGGTCCAAGAGTCACTTCCTTGCCTACCCAACTACCTTTCTGAACTCAGATCAATAGAAACAAAGACTTAAGATAGAGTAGATTGCAAAGGGTTGAAGGAAGTAACAAATCAGAAGAGTGTGTATTTGTGTCTGTCTTCTCTTCACAACAGGGTGGGAGTGGGTGGCTGGGAAATACACATATATGAGTCCAAATAACTGAACACAGAAAGGCCAGACATGCCCTCTGTTTCCCTTCTCTTACCTTAATTGCTATGTTGTTAGATTCAGTAGCACCACTAGTGAAAATGATCTCACGAGGATCAGCCCCAATGAGAGATGCTACTTGCTACAATAGAAAGAAGTAACATTAGTTCCGCAGGCAAGTCCTTGGCTACAGGACACAGCTAGGATAGAGCTCTTGAGCAAAAAGAGCTCCACTGCATTCTATCAGCTGCCTGAGAAGCAGCTTATATCCCAGATCTCAGTCTGTTTTCCAGCCCAATACAAAGTAGTAATAATAATACTGTTTCTCAAAAAGCACTACTGAGCTCTTATATACATACATATATAATTAATAAACACAATACTAGCATTGTCTCACTTAATCCACCCAATAACCCTAGGGCATATGAACTATTACATCTCATTTACTAAGGGAGGAAAGTGAGACTTAGAGAAATCAGGTAAACTTGCCAAATGTCATTTAGCTAGGAAATGTGGAGACTAATTAAATGCCTTCAGAGGGTCTCCAAGGCCTCCTCTCTGAATCTCTTTCTAAAAGAGCCCCAAACCATTTCCAGCTCCACCCACACCTATCAAGATTAGGAAAAGCCTCCCACAGGCCACTGAATTCCTGACAACGGTACCTGCTCAACTTCTTTGTACTAACCTGACGAGCATGTTCCATGGCTGCCTCACTCTCCCAGCCATAAGCATGTGTCCGGGAGTGTGGGTTCCCATAGTAGTTGACAAGGTAAGGGAGCATGGCATCAAGCACCCGAGGGTCCTGAGCATAACAGAATAGATCAGTTTCCTTGAGCCCATAGTTAATTCAGGCCCATCCATCCCCTCTATCCGCCTCAACACACTCCCAACACTTCAGGCACTGCTTAGATTAGGCCTCACACATTCTTTCAGCCCCTCAGGTACTAACCAAATGTAAGCCTAATATCCTCTCACTCCCAATCCATCTTAAATCAGACTATTCTACCATCTATCCCCTGGTAATCTACAAACATTGCCTTGTCCTGACAGCCATTTCTGCAGATGTTCATCAGCCATTTCTGTTCCCATTCCAAACAGAAAATGTGATCTACAAGTGGCCAGAACATGATAGAATCCCTATGGTGGTGAAATTTTGCTTTAATATTCAAGGGCTTATCATGTGCTAAGCTGCTAAGGGCTGCTTTAGGTCTTTCAATCCACTTACTACTTGCCCAAATTCACAGTGAAAGAACTAGCAGTCCAGCTAATTCCAGAGCCCATGCTTTTAACTACTACTATATAATGCCTGTACCGAAGTGATCTGACCAAGATCAATAGTTAGTAAGTAACTGAGCCATTTCTAGTGGTCTACAACTTAAGCCTCCCAACTTCACGGTCATTGCTCTTCCCAACACACACTTCTCAATGGCTTTCAAGGATCCAGCCATTTCCGTACACTGTCACCACTACAATATAATTCTTATAAACAGACTTGGGAAAACCTGCCCCCCTCCATCCTTACCAGAGGAGTTGTAGCTTGCACATCCATATACAGAGGTCGCAGCACTGACTCCACCTGCCGAGCAGTGTCTGTGTTTGAGGGAACAGCAGAGTGGGGAGCATGGTCTGCAACTAATAAACAAACAAACAAACAAATAAATAAATAAATAAATAGCAACGGAATGGCCAGGTGAGAGAGAATGCAACTATGGACACAGGGTATCCAAGACAGAAGGTAAAAGCTGGATGAAGGTGAGATATGTTTAAGGCATGCTAAAGTTGCTTCTCAATGAGGGGAAAAGTAACATCGGAGGATTTGAGCAAACTGTAAAAGAAGGCAATAGACAGGGTTCTTGGGAGGAGGATGTTGAGGCAAATTGCGTCGCTGGTAGTGGGGAAGGCTCTTAAAGGGCAAAGCCACTTAGAAGGAATGAAGAGACAGAGTTGGTAAGATCGCCTTCAAAAGTTAATGGCTGGACGACTACCATTTCTAAAAGTCGGCCAGGAGAGGTCTGAAGACCGAACCTCAAAGGTTCTGGAGGCCTGCGGGGCAGGATTTGAGGGGGGCGAGGCGAAGTCAATGGCTCAGAAGGCCGGCCTGAGAAAGTTTGAGGGATGCAAGCCAAGGGAAAGGGTCAGAGGATCGGGGTAGGGGGCAGATAAGGAAGACTCTGGAACATTAAAGTGTGTGTCGGAGGAGAAAAGTCCGCGCCTACAGAGAGGGCGGCAGTGAGCGGGACCCGGAGCGTACCGCGCAGGCGCAAACCCCGAGTGGGCGCCTCGAGCCTCGGCCCCGGAGCGGCGGGCAAAGCCGCGGCCAACCGTCTCCAAGATGTTCTCAGCAGCATAGTGCAGGTATCACAGCCCCTCGCCCCAAGCGGCTGCAGTCCTCAGCTAGAAACTCCCGGAAGTATTGCTCAGCGCCCCGGAAGCGATTCCTTGGGCCACGAGCACGCTCCGCCTTGCGCTCTCTGTGAGACGTAGAGCTGAACGACCGAGCCCACGAACGAGGTGAGGTGGGGGCTCCGGGGTCCGAACTCTTAAGAGGGCGATGGAGTCGGGCCACGCACTGATTTTCCTTACCCCACTTCCCTGAACCCTTGAGCCCGTTCCCCATCCCCCTTTTTCTGCCCTCCGCCCGATTCCCGGACTGGCGGCTAGGCCTTCATTTCCCTAATCCTCGAACCCCGCAGATGCCAGTGGCCGTGGGTCCCTATGGACAGTCCCAGCCAAGCTGCTTCGACCGTGTGAAGATGGGCTTTGTGATGGGTTGCGCTGTGGGCATGGCGGCCGGGGCGCTCTTCGGCACCTTTTCCTGTCTCAGGTGAGGGGCGTGGGTGGTGACCTGCAGGCGAATACCGGACCTTCCCGCTCCACTCCATTCGGCCTGCAGCCTGGTAGAACGTACCTTGTTACACACAATTCCCTCGCTGCCCTCTTAAGAGGCGAGACAGATTTCCTAACCACCTCCGGTCTGGAGGGACGGGTTGGAAGCCTCGGTGCTTGAGAATGTGAGCTGACTCAACCTCCTCTCTAGCCCTTACTCGTTCTGTAACCTTAAAAGCAAGTTGAGCCTGGGTGTCTACAGGTGTAGAATGAGGTCAGTAAAATCTACCTCATAGAATTGTAAGGATCAAACAGAACACACTTAGTACAGAATCTGGCACTTAAAGTGCTCAATAAATAGTTACTACTGCTGTCTTTTTTACTTCCATTTGTGCATAGTGAAACAAATTTGTTGAGCAATTTCACTGTACTAAGAACAGGATGAAAAAGTGTAGCACAAAGTCTACACCCTAAGTGTCACTTTCACATGTAGACTATTTTTCCAGATCGTAATTTACCAATTACTGAGCACTTACTATGGCAGTCACTGTGTTAAATGCTGTCACAACAAACGTGTGAATGTTGACGATCTTTTACACTTGATACCGCCTGTAAAATGACTCCACAATCATTAACACTAGGAAACCGTCTAAGACAGCTGTCTTCATCGGATCATAAATACCCCTGGAGGTAAAACCAGTACAAAAAGTTGGTTTCCCCTTGTACTTTACACTGCATTTACTGCCTCCCACAAACTCAAGGCAGTTTGATACGACATTCATCAGGAAAATCCCTCTAGCCTCTGGTGGATCCTTTTCAATTTATTACCTACTCCAGGTGGGAGGCATAGTGTCCTGCCGGACATCTGGAGTGCTTATCATTATTGGCACTTATTGGGAAAGGGGAGTTAACGCATCTGTACACTATTATTGTTCCCAACTGGCCCCATCTTGGTTTCCTCTTCTCTCAGGATTGGAATGCGGGGTCGGGAGCTGATGGGCGGCATCGGCAAAACCATGATGCAGAGTGGCGGCACCTTTGGCACATTCATGGCTATTGGGATGGGCATCCGATGCTAATGAGGGCAATGGTTGTCCAGATCTACCCGCTCTCATCAGTCTCAGCCCTTGTACAATAAAGACTTTGAGTAGTCTGAGTGTGTTGGAAGCATTGTTTTTTCTTCTCACTCTCAGCTATTACCCAGCTTGGTTAAAGATCTGAGGTGGGCTGATGACATTTGTAGGTTCTGATAGGCTTGTAATCTGACGAAGATTTTCCATGCCCAGAACTTTTCAGACAATTTAACAAGTTTATCCTAGAAAAAGCGCTACACATTTCATTGCCGAGTTATCAGTAATGCTGAGTATTCCCTTGGGAAGCTAGCTATGCACTGATGCCAGCACCTACTCCATCCTTCAATTTTGGATCTTTTTCTGGAATGGTTTTCAGAGCTGCTGTTACCAAAAACCTGACAGTTAAGTTCACCAACTTGCCAACATAAGCACACAGGGGCAAGTTTGTGAACTTTGTCAGATATTGGGTGCCACAATAGCTCTGATGGCCGTAACTTCCCAAGGGGAGGAGCACTACCAAGGTGACAGTAGTGATACCCAGCAACAGGTAGCACTTTTTCTGGGATGAGTTTGCAAAATTCTCCGACCTTGTAGATTCTAGTAAACCCTCATTATTCAAAGGTTTTTTTGTTTTGTTTTGTTTTTTTTAAGAGGTGAAACAGTTTATTGAAGAGAAAGTCCACTCCTAAGAGGTAGGAGCAGGCTCGAGCAGGAAAATGGCTCAAGAGCCTACTCACTTTTAATGCTGATGCTATTATCACTGTTTTGAAGGTGAAAAGCTAAAGCTACAATGTTTAGATATCCTCAAGATCACAATGCAAAAAGGGGTTTTAAACCTTAAGTCTCATTTCTGACGCTGTGTTCAAAACTTGTCCAGCTATAGCTGCTGGCTTGATCAGGAGAGAACAAATTATCCATACCTTGAAACAAAGTCAACCCATCAGGCATTTGTAGCTTCTCAACTGAGTCAATTCCAGAAGACATTCTAACCAGCCATTAATGAGGAATATACATTGTATAAGCTGACCCCCCCCCCCCCATCCTCCACAAAATTTGATTAACTGCCCAGTAAGTCAAGTGCCCCTCACCTGCCAGGCCACACAGAGCCCTTGATAAATACTGAAAACTGCACTGCCCCATAAATTACCAGAATCTAAGAAAATGGTGTTACATAATACCTTTAGGATTTCACTGAGAATGGCATTTGAACTATTTTCTGTGCATCACTATGAATTACCAAACTCTAATATTTACGATCCAAGTTTCATTTTGTGGTAGTGATCTGAATTTTGTCACCTTATTTGTAAAATTGAGATGAAAACCTATGGCCACCTTTGCTGACTTGGTTCTCTGACAGGACTTGATTCAATAAAAATTAATTGTGGAGGTATTTGGAAGACATTGAAAATATAAGGCAGCCCCAAGAAATGGCTGCCCAATGTTGAAAAACAAAGTTAAACTTTAATCTTGAAAATTTTCTTCAGGTTAAATAACTCGAGCAAATAAATTTTGGATTAACCATCAGGTTTGGTAGAAAACTGGTGCCTCCATATTCAAACTGATTAAATCTTACCTGAATAAACCTGTAAAACTTGTGCCCCAATGCAACAAACCAATTAATACAGTGGAAATAGAAATAAAGGTGAGGAAATCAGTATCTGAAGGTCATTCTATTAGGAGCAACACTGCCTATTCAAAGTTTGGCTTAGATACAGAACTTGAAGCAGAATTCAGAGTTTAACACATTGCATACCACACAGAAATCTCTAAGATATACGCCAGGGACCACACGTTTTGGGGCAAACTGCACGTTATTTAAATCATCGTAACTACAGATCATAATTCACTTTAGGTGCGTGAAAAACAAGAAAACTCGTGAGTGGTATGAAATGTGTTAAGTGGTGAAGGCTCAAAATCCCATAATAAAGTTACACAGTTCAATCACTTTGGGAAAAATTTTGAACTTCAACCATTTTTTGTTCAGTATTTACTTTTAAATAGTAAAGCAGTTTTTCATAAAGATGGGCAAACATAGGAGAGACTTAATGCCCAGGTTCAAAAGCCTCGGTGAATTTGTTTGGCTTTCTTTTTTGGTAAACTCCCCCATTTTAATATATTATCCTAAATAAGTACAATGTTAAGTAAGATACAGTGATACGGGGGAATGTACAGGAACAACTTGAGGGCAAGAGTATCCAGACTCCGCATGCTAAGAATTTTCCCAAGGAGGCAAATACTGAATAACTACTAAATCAAAGAAATATTCCATTTTCAAGTTTCTGTGACTTTAAAACATTTCAAAAATGAAGATTTCTTGTGGCCTTTTAAAGAGAATTTTATTTGAGTGGTTCTTACAAAGATTTTGCAATATGAAAGTCATTTGTTTGATAGAAATATCAAGCTATCTTGTCAAACACACTGAAGTAACCCAAAAATATATTTCAGAGCTCACAGAGCTTAAAAAGAGCAAAGATTATATGCAACCAGACAAAACCTATTTCTGCATTTCCTATTTCTTGCTCAGACTGCTTTGCTCACCAGACTGTCACTAAACATCTTAAGGAAATGCAGGGATCATTTTGTTTGGAATCTTAGACACACTAGAACACATATTTACAAAGAAACTTTTACAGGTACATTAATTGAAAAGATACCATCCAGAAATGTAATTTTGAAATCTCCTTTTCTTGCCAGTTGATCAGAATGCAAGATGAGACGTTAACCAAACAGCCCCTTAGCTGTCTTGAATTTCCATTCACTAAATGTGTATTCCAGAAACCTCTGCTAAACCATAGCCAAATATCAACATTAGTGAAATGTGTAATTTAACTGCTGTGTAAAAAGTTAGGCTTCTGAAACATTAAAAACATCATTACATCCCTGTCTGCCTTTTTACATTAAGCACGTTTGTTTCCCTAGAACTATTTCTATAGATCTGTAATGTAATTTTCTACATGTATATTTAAAAGGCAGAACAAGAGAACAGCATTGTATACAGTGGGATTTGCTAGTTAGGGAGAATGAGCACACTGCATTCCTGTTAACATTTTTATTTTTTCAAGATAACAGGAATTGTATACAAATGACAGTAGACCCTTGCCTCTTTATTTTTATCTAAATAAAAGATAACTCAAGATGAATTCTCAAGAAAGAAAAAAAGCTATGTACATAAAGGGACTATTATCTTCCTTCATCGTCTACTTGGAACCAGTAGTTGTGTTGCTGTCATAGAATCAGGAAAGAGGTTGTGGTAAGTTGGAAGAGGTACATATGCTGCTGTTATCATTTTACCTGTTGAAAGAAACAGATGTATAGTTTAACATTTTCATTTAGAGTAATTATACACTTAATAATTACTCAGAAAAAAAGATGGAACTCACCAGCAAACCACCTGCCATGCAATGCATTGACAGCAGCAATGGCTGCAGCAATTGATGGGCACTTCACATACACATTGCCCTAAAATACAACAAAATGTAAGGGCATTGTGATTTACAACATGGATTCAAATAGGTTTATTCACATTGCCTGTAGAAAACCTCACTGCTGCTCTATTAACCATGTAAACGTTTCAATAGCTAATAAGTACAGCTAGAATTTTATCAAAAAAGTTTTCCCCAAAACTTGCCCTGTACTCTTTTTTTTTCTCTTATGATTTAAAAACTGCTGAAGAAAGAATCAAGGGAGTTCCCTGATGGTGTAGTGGCTTAAGGCTTCGGCGCTGTCAGTGCTGCAGCCTGGGTTCAATTCCCAGCCAGGGAGCTACCCACATACCAAAAAAAAAAAGGAATCAAGATGCCAAGGCTTCATGGCAGTGGCATGAAATAAAGAATTTTTATTTTGAAAAGTATATATTTAGTTGATATGTTAAAGCTTCTTTCAGAAAAAAACATTCTAAGCCAAGAATGTAGTCATAATACAACCCAAGTATCTGTGAAGATTAAGACAAAAAGAGAGTAACAACATCCTATCTTTGCTTATTAAAAAGATCAAAATACCTGAGCTGAATTTTTGTCAACATAAATATGAATAACTCCTCCATGTTTATTACATTCTTCAATCACATCATCCTTAATCTCTGTATCCCATCCAACTTCTTCTTCTCTGTAAGATAGTATTAATCTTTATTAGATACTGGTCAAATTTACAAAAGATTACATATATTCTCATCTGTGTAAGAAACTTTAAAATATGCACTTTTAATTTAAAAAGTCATCAATGTTAGGTGCAGGGCACTGGAGAAAATAAAACGCAAGATATAAAACATTTCCAATGAAGCTTATAAATTTTTTTTACAGTGACATTTAAGTAGTTTGGTATCTTTCACGTGATACTTATACAAAGAGTTTATCACTATTTCAAATGCAAAACTAACTAAGAATCCAAGGCTCTTTCTATGGTAAGAGTGACCTAATATAAATGCAAATAGCAATGTTATAATTTACTAAAGTTATTGTATGGAACATGCTTCATCAGATATGACTGATGTATCAAATTAATGGAACAAAAAACCTATACTTGTATTAGAATATAAGCATGATTTATAAAACCAACAAGATGTGGACTGATTATAAATGGCATTCCAAATATTCACTGACTAGGCAGTAGAAAAGAAATATAAAATCTGTAAAGATACTTTTCTGGTGTGAGACTGAAGCTTAAAATTTCAAAGCCAAGAACTGGTAAGAGTAAAATAAAATGGTGACCGAAATAAGTAACTGATAGAAAGTTCATATAAGACTACTTAGATATAAATGGAAATCATAAATCTGCACAAGCTTTCAATTCAATTTCAATCTTACAAATGTAGCCCAGTAATTAGAAGTGTGCATTATAATTGCACTGATGATAAAAATTAAGCATTGTTTGAATTATGAAATATACTGAAACATCCTAAATGTTAATTTAAAGTTAAATATTAAATCTTTCAAAGTATATCCTTTTGTACTTGACCAAAGTTTATTACTTACGTTTGAGGGTTAAACATGTTAGACAGTTGAAAACATTGTGTTGCAAGAGGCTGAACAGAGGCAGCTGCAGCTAAAGCTGAAGCTAAAAAGAGAGAGAGAGAAATGAGTTTCATGGAAAAAGCATCAGAATAAAACAAAATGAAAACCACTAAACCCAAACCATGAAACTAGGGTAGTCAAGTCAGCCACTTCACTAATTTCTTATTTAATAGTGCTATCAAAGTATGCGGTGGTACCCCATTTTAGATGCCAGAAAACCAACATAGTATTTGAAATAGTCAATCTTGGAAAAGTTGGAAGTTTTACTTTTAGAAGAGTAATTAAACTTTACATGCAACCAAAATTAAAATTACACAAACATCAATACAAATCAATCCAGAAAGGCAAAAAATAAAACGTTTAAGATTGATTTTGTAGGACTGCTTGAGTTTATACCCTGGGAAGCAGGGGATCACAAAATATTAAAATGCCAAATCTAAGGGGCTTCCCCTGGTGGTCTAGTGGCTAGGTTTCGGCAATCTTACCGCCACGGCTTGGGTTTGCTTCCCAGTCAGGGAACCAACCAACCAAATAAATAAATAAATAAAACAAAATGCCAAATCTATATCCTATTGTACTTATTAAGGTTTCTGCCCATGACTATATAGTTACACATTTAAAAAAACAAACATTTTAATAAAAGAATTAAGTTTTAAAAATTGTATGCATAAAATCATCCAGCATTTGAGATTTAATATGCTATAATATTATGTCCTATTACAACATCAAATTAGTTATTTTAAAAATTAGGTCTGTTTTAGCACAAGAAACACTAAATAGAATAAACTATGTAATAGTCACCATTAAAAATAAAAAACTGGACACTTAAAATTTTACAGCAACATTTAAAACTCATTAATTTTGAAGTGAGAGCATTTTCCAAGAAAGCTGCTCTATTTTCATGTGATTTACAAAACATTACCAGTAGCTGTTAACACAACTCACCGTAATCATAACATATGACCAAATTTCATTCCAATATATAACAACAACAAACAAAGCTAAGGATAAAACAGTGCATTAGAAATTATGGTAATTAAACAAGTCATCCAAGGAAGTATCAAAAATATTCCACTGAATAAAAATTCTGGCTGAGCATGAAAGACATAAGAAAACGATTGTTTCTGATAGAATTACAAGTGCTTTTTGCTTATTTTTTACTTCAATAAATATGTAGTTTTTCTTCCTCAAAGCTTTATATTAAAATAAAAATGCCAAAGTAACTAACAGATGTCAAATTCTACTGGGAAAGTTAATGATGCAACGTGCTTATATTACAATTAAAAAACAAAGTCCACTATGTTATCATAAACAAACGGAAATATGGTTGAAAAAAAAAAAAACACTAGGTCATTACAAAACAATTGAGGATTTTATCTTTCCACTTTCTCAAATTAACAGTGATAATATACTATGAATACTGAAAAATATTTAGAATATATAGGAAAGAAATATTCTGGCTCAACCTAGACAAATACAGAACACAATGAATTCAGCATAGAAATATAGTTAAGAGGAAAATCTACCAGTTCTACTTTTTAAAGTGTTAGGAAAAAAAAGATTGAGTACAATTATCCCATTTGCTGGAAAAATTATACATGTAATTCCTGACTATCAAGGAACATGGAAGACATTTCTCATACAGAATCATGTCCCTAAACGACTAAGTATACCTTATAAATGGATACTGAATTTGTTCAATAATAGCAAACTGCTCTAATAAATGGCAGATATTTATATTGCAATTAAAAACAAGAAAAATATCACCTACTTTATAACTGTTTCAATTGAAAGATTCATCTACTACTAGAATGACAAATCTCATTTATTTACTTCTACATAAAATTATCAGAACACAAAAATAAGCATACAAGGCTGAAAATAATTACAAGCAAGCCTAATTTTGATCTATGCAATTGTAATAATTTGGACTAGGCTTTCTGAAATATACATTACCAGATAGATAGCTTTCACTACATGTAATTTTGTCAAAATTGGGTCCGAAATACAATCTACAATAAGTATGATATAATAAAATATAAACAACTATGTCTTGCTACACTTACATCTATTTCAAAGACAAATAAAAAGCTCAACTCACCTTCAGTCTGTTGGGAAAGTCTTGTTTGCAAATCTATAACAAAAGAGAATTCTACAGCTCAGTGCAGGAACAATGAAGAGCCTCAACTAACAGGGTAAATGTCAGGAAAGCATTAATAAAAGAAGGACTACAGTGGCAGGGTTTATGAAAATGAACTTATAGTAAAACCTGGCAGCCATACCTCCTTCCCCATTCCTCATTGACAAGGCTTTGGGGCCTTCTTAGTTCCTCCTGGCCTAGGAAACGTACACCTCTCTCCCTACTCCTAGTTCTCTTCCGTATCTTAAATGCATTCTACTATACTACTCTGCATGTGGGAATAATGGGAAATGGGGAAAGGGAAGCACACCGGTCAGAAAATACATGAAAACCCTGATCTTGAGAATTCAATTCCAAGTACTTGGGATATTGAACTATTTACTGCTCTATCAGTGGCAATAAGCATTTTTAAATTTCAGAAATTTAACAACAGTAATACCTGCAATAATACACACATCAAATAGCTGTAAACACTTTCACTATCTATCAATTCAACAGTAGGAATATCACTACTGGGTAAGTCACCATTCTAACTACATGTATACATAATTTTTTAAGTGCTTTTTAAGATTTAAATAGTCAAATCCAGCCCAGAAGGTTATCAATTTTATTTGGGTCTGGTTTCATGGCCTAGTCTGAAATTTTCATGAGGCAGGAAAATTTTAATTGTGTTTCCCATAATAAATGAAAGAACAACACTTAAGCATCTAGTCAGTATTAAAAATAAACAGAATGGAAATGTTTTCTCATAAATTATTAACATTTCTACATTAAAAAGCACGTTAGGAGAAAGCTACTACTAAGTGAAAACGGCAGCAAGTATGAACAGTGAAGAAAATGCCAGTGTTGAAAATCTTGAAGTTCAAATGTTACAGGAATATATGATACAGAAAATGTTTAGATTTAGTACCTAATTTTCATAAACATGTGATTCAACTGCAACGCGTGATTACCATTTGGATTTCCTGCTGAGTACAGAAAATGATCATAAAACATGAGCAAAAATGAAAAGGGAACTGGCAGCCCAAGTTATATTGTGATGTAAGTATACCTGGGTCTTAGGTGCTCAAAATTGGCATCTCAGGGAGTTGAAGAAATGTAACTGGTGTATACTGAAGGAACTTGAAGATATGACCATAGGAACTGTCAATAAATTTTAAATTATAACAAAATTTGTCTTTTTCCTAAAATGGGAAAAAATGTATAGATATCAGAAATCCATGCTATTTTAAGTATATATATAAATCCCTATCAAAATTTCAAGTTGTAAGTTAGAAAACAAAGCATGGGTTTCATAAAGATAAAGATCCTATCTTAGAAAGGATCTGTTAAAATTCCAGAATAAAGACATGTGGATATATTGATGACCTACCCTTTGTTTCAAAAAAACAGCTTTAAAGGACTCAGGGGACAAGGGCCTTAATCACATTAACACTCAGCAATTTATTTAATTTCAACAAGGAATGTATGAAGGCTGTCTAGAAAAAGTATTTAGCATATTACATGGCTAAATACTTTCGGGACAGCCCTCTTGGAAAGTTTTAACAATGACTACCTAAAGAAGAATACCCAGTTACATAAATGTTTACCTAAAAGTTAACTCAGTAGAAATGTAATTTATGTGAAGTGTAAGAAAACAAAATCAAACTTTAAGTGTCAATAAACACTAAGAAGGGGGAATATAACAAATACACAGATAACTAAATGGCTACCTTCAGAAACCCATTGGGGTATTTAGAATTTTAGTCTATCACAATAATCTAAGTCACACAGTGAGTGTGCCCAGGGAAGTATATCATGCATCATAGGAGAAATTAACAATATCTAATATTGAAAAATCTTCAAGTAGGTGAAGATACTGTTTATGAAGATCAAACCAAGATATTTGATACAGCATCCAGAATATAACCTAAGACTGCCTAGAAATCAATCATATGTCATTGCATCAAATCCCTGAAGGCAGGTAACAAATCTTGTTCACCAGCCTTTAGTGAGTTACCTAGAATATGGTAAACAATCAAAATTTTCTGAATTGTTGACAGAATAACCTGAACAATGAGAAACAAGGATAGCTTTCAAATTACACAATAATTTTCAAACCACAGACGAGGGTATATTTCTGAGTGACGGGTTTGCTTTAATAACTTCAATTACAACAAGTGATTTCTATGACTATTCACTGCAAAGAAATTAAATGTCTAATAGTTGTTTAAAAAGTCAAAATAAATATAGAATGGTTGTGATTTTTCTTCTCGTAAGGATTTCCTTGGCATGGTTTTGTCAAAAACTTTAGCTGAGTAAATTACCTATCAGATTTCAAAACAAAATCATTCAATTAAAAGAAGTACAGGAAACTAAAGGTAGGTTTTCTATAGGTACTCAGAAACACTTGGATATCCACTAAAAAGGAAAACACTGAAAAGCCCATCTCTAAATAATAAAGAATAATGTAAACAGCAGAAATGATCCTCTCTATTAATTAGATATAATGAGCTTTCAATTTAAAGGAAATCATGAAGCAACCATATGGACTTTTTTGTATATTCAGATGCAGTACCATCATCTCATTTTTTACATATTGTCAGTGTCTCATTTTGTAGATAAGATCAAAGGACTACTTCTTAACAGAAATTGCCACACTTTCTTGGGATAAGGATTTCCAGTCATACATGGTCCACAATACAAATAATATTTAGATATGCTAAAAGCAAGTCTTCACAACATTTCAAAAATAAATGTTATCCTAGGTAAGGGATAATATCAAGGTTTATAAAAGAAAATCCAGGGGGGTTCCCTGGTGGTGTAGTGGCTAGGCTTCGGCGCTCTCAACGCTGCGGCCTGGGTTCGATTCTCAGCCAGGGAACCACTCAATCAATCAATAAAAGAAAATCGATGTAATTAAAGTAAGCCACAAAAAGAGAAAAAAACAATGTTTCATAAACTAAACTCCTTGTTGCAAAATTGTAATAAGCTGTCAATTCTCTCCACCCTTCCTGCCCTCTCTAAGAACTTCATTCAATAACTCGTCATCTCAAAAATAAGATGTACTATTTAGGAAAGCAGTTTACTCTGCACTCTTGATACTGCAATTACTTTAATAAAGCTTGATTTAAAGCCCTCTCTGGTTTTCTGAACTTAAACATTATAAGAAATGCTTTTTCTTTTAAGCAGTATCAACTTTTTGGTATTTAAAAAAAGATCTAACTTATAATTTCAACTAAAAATTGGTATGCAGTGTTCAAAGCAATACCCTGAGCGCTTATTACAATTACTGGGTAATTCTGTCCTGTATTTCCACTTCCTTACATAAACTTTTGGAATTTATAGACTGAAAGTACTTGATGAATTGAATTCTCAGTGAAGTCCTTTGAAATGCAAAAATTTGGCAAATTTTCGAATTAGGTGAAAAAACAATGATTTCAAATTAGAAAAGATTCAATTCCTACCTGCCACAGCACCAAATGCCAAAGAGCCACTCATTTGTAGAGCCTGCTGTGCTGCTGGTGGGATCTGCAAACCTGTACCTGTAAAACAATAGGTCTTAAAGTCTTTACTATGTTAAGAGCAGAAAACTCTAGTTTTCTGGATACTTACTACCCAAGTCACTTCACACTAAAAGAAATTACAAGCAACGTATAGTATAAGAGCTGCAACTAAATTTGTTCTTAAGTGTGAAGATGGAACTTTTATAGAAAGCAAAGGAATCCTGTTAACAAATTAACGTAGCACTCGTAAAATGCACTGCCAGAAGAGTCCATTAGAACTTTAAGGCAAGAAACTTCCATCTATGAAAACTACATACATGTGCTGCCCAAGGATGTCAACTCCAAAGAAATCCTTTTTCATTTATTAATCTAAATGGTTACCTTTCTCATTATCATACCCATAATAAATTGTTCACAACACTAAGAAAAACTTACCCTCTGCAAGTCTTGCCATTAATTGGAGACGGCCAGTTGTTCCCAAGTCAATTCCAGTCCTTTCCAGTTCATCACTGTCCAAAAATGAGCTAGCACTGGAAGCATCAGTACGTTCAGTAACATGACCAACTTTCATTGGCCTTCCTGCCAGTTCAAATCCATTAAGCTGTTCCAAAGCCTTCTTGGCACATTCTGAATCAGAAAACTGTGTAATTTGAGAGGAATAAAAGTCCAGTATATTAGTTTACATATATAACCAAGGTAAAGAATTGTGTGCTTTCTAAGTCTAGTATATTCAATAATTATAACTGGGTGGATGATAAAGTAGAAATTTCAAAATATAATATAACCAACACAATCAGACCATAAGCTCATGCAAATTAGATTTACTGATGTGAGATTTAAAATGACAAGATATTAAGTAATGACACCTATCTTTGGAAATAAGGACTCTTAATAAGAAAATGTGAAAAAATTTTAACATCAAAACCCTTTTCTTCCCCCTTTTGGTGGTCCCCTGGCTGGGAATCAAACCCAGGCCGCAGCGTTCAGAGCACTGAAGCTTAGCCACTACACCACCAGGGAACCCCAAAACCCTTTTTAATGTGCTGGGATAAACTAAAATAATGCCCCTTTCCTCCTCATAAAAGTGAACTATTCAGAAAAATCTTAAGTTCATCAGATGTTATTTTTAATACAAAACCCTGGGCCACATTTTCTTGCCAATGAAATTGTGAAAATTCTTAATTCCAAGAAGCAGACACAGTAAAACTCTAATTCACACACTCTGGTTTTAGGAAGAAAAAAACATTCTCATCAATTAGACAAGAATGTCTATTGTTTAAAAATAATTTTTGTTACTGAGATGGGAACAATGAAATAGTTACAAAACAAAACGTTTTACACACATAGCACCATGTAAATTTACATAATCTAGTTTCTTATACAGATCACTAAGTCATAGTAAATAATACTTAGTTGATACTAAAGCATTAAAACAAGATATGATTTGCAAAATATGCCTTCATTGTTTATATGACATTTAGTATTATAGTGACCAAATATTCAAGCACTAAACTTAATATAAAACACTAATTATTACACTTTAGGTGATAAATACAATGAAATAGTCAATTTAATGTAAGTTACATGTAAAACATCCTTTTAAAAAAACCACATATTATTTTTTACTGGGGGAGAAGAAAATAACCACACTAGTATTAGAAACAAATTAAAATGTTGGTGAGTTTACAGTTTTATAAATCAGTTTTCTCATTTCACTAGCACATATTAGGTAGATAAAAATCCCTGTGATCAATACAATAGATTTTCTACTACTATAGAACAGGTTTAAATTTTATGGAAATTTGGACAATTATAATTTCTTGATTAAAACTGGACCTATCTTTATTTTAAAGTAAAATGTTTCCAGGATCATCTTCCACTGCTCTAAGATCATATATTTGAAAAACTGTTATCATGTCATTGGAATGCATCATTAATAGGTAAAAGTGTCTACTGCTAAAAAGGGATCTCTATTAACAATTATTCCAGCTGCCACCTCATACCCTAATCAGGGACTGGGCTGCAAGTTAGCCAGAAACTTTTATTAAGGCATTCCTTGTCTTTGTGGTAAGGTACGTACATATAAAAACACTTTTAGGTAAAATGGAATTACAAGAGACCTTTCACTCAACTGACAAGATTATATCATGATGAAGAGACTTCAATTGTTTGAAGAGTTGGCTAAGGAAATTAAACATATATAGAACACAGTAGACTCTCGGCTAACCAGTACCCATGGGGATTGGGAAGATGCTGGATAAACGTAAGGAGACTCAATTAACTGGCGGTCTAACAACCTGCAAAAAGGAGACGCTCCGTTAACCAGAACTCAAGAAACTGGATTTTTTTTGCTGGTTGGCTTGAGTTCCGGTTAATGGAGAGTCTACTATAGTAAACTTTCACATGTGGGG
The DNA here is from genome assembly GCA_004026885.1 of Lyroderma lyra. Taxonomy (NCBI): domain Eukaryota; kingdom Metazoa; phylum Chordata; class Mammalia; order Chiroptera; family Megadermatidae; genus Lyroderma; species Lyroderma lyra. The sequence goes on from PVJL010000034.1 coordinate 584,724, forward strand.
ACACACTTATTGCTACTAAGAAATGCTATTAAAAGCAAGCTGATTTAAATATTAATCATGCCTACTTCCCTTGCTATATATAAACTAATGAAGTTTTACCATGCTGCTTAGATCAAAAACTTTTAAGTCATAATGTTAATCCTTTACCGTAATAAATCCATATCCCTTGGATCGACCTGTTTCACTATCCATCATGAGCTGTATACTTTCAATCTGAAATAAAAAAATTATACAAATGAAAAATATGGAGCAAAATTTCATTCCTCAAGATATGATTGAAAAATTTCTTCTCCCCTTAAAAAATTAAGTGAAAATATACAGTCCCTTATGCCCACACCAAAATCTTCTAAAGGCCCAGAAACTTCCCAAACAAGAAGTCATGCACACGGGAGCCTGAAGAAATTTCAAGTCTTAGTCTTTTGCCTCAAAAACAAATTTTAAAAACCCCAAAAGTCCTTTGTAAAATACACTCAAGTGTTAGAAACAGAATTCACGTTTCCTTTCTATTATACTAAAAAAAAGTGAAAACTAATTCTCAACACCAGACACATGATAAATTGCGCAAAATGTTGGAATATTAAAAAAACACTGGATATGGCTGATGACTGCACACCTCTGTGAAAAAAATTAATTATTCACTTTAAATGGGTGAACTGTATGGTTTGTGGAAAAAAAACATTTTTTTTTTTTAATGTATTTCCCTGGCTGGGAATCGAACACAGGCTGCAGCGTTGACAGTGCCGAAGCCTAGCCACTACACCACCAGGGAACTCCTGGTTTGTGAATTTTATCCAACTATCCCAATAAAGCTGTTAATACATAGAAAGCATGAAAAATTAAAATATAGCACCCATATATATTTCTTCATGTTCTGGTGGTTTTGAGAATGTAGTCATTTTGTTATGACAGACCAAACCATACAATTATGATTTCTGTACCATCAGTATGTGTATATTCCAATAAAGAGCAAACATTCAAAAAAAGCTCAGTGGGATAGTGAAAGAAAGCAATGAAAGCATATCCACAGGCAATGAATATTAGTAGTGAATAATGTAGAGCAGAAGCCAAGATTTTTATTCATGGCCACAGAATGAACTGTTTATACCAGAGCACAGCCTACTATTAACATTTATTCTAAAATATCTATTCTAAATGAGGATCAACTGGACAGATAATCTAATTATTCCTTAATTTAGTACAGAAGCTTTTCTACATACTCCTAAATTTTTTAGTAAGACAGAAAGCATCCAAAATAACAATCTCTTCCCAGCCAGGGAACTACCTCCACCCCCACCCCCCAAAAAATCTCTTACTCCAAATGCACAGTACACTTTCACCATTCATGTTGATTTTTAAAAAACAGTTGACTCTAATAGTCATTATGCATTTCACTGTAGCATTATGAATAAAAACATGTTAAGTCTACCTTCAAATGATACCTTCTTCCGGAAAACTATCATAATCTAAGCTGCCAAAAAAACCTTAAAGGAATTCTTCATCTTAATATTAATCTTATAAAAACATGACAAAGCAGATGAATAAATATTATTATGCAGTTATAGTTGGATCAAGAATCTATAAAGGATCCATTGAAGAAACTGAGACTTACCCTTCCAAAAGGCTCAAAGATCCCCCGAAGCATATCTTCAGTTATGTTAAAATGTAACGAGCCCACATAAAGCCTCATAGGTCCAGCACTTCCCTTTTGTAGATTGTTTGCCATTGCTGCAGCTCTGTTTTTCTCTGCCTATAAATTAGGTAAGACAAAATGCACATCACACTGCACTAATAGAAATCATTTTAAATAAAATAGTAAATCCCATCCATACCTGAGATTTGCTTACTGACTTGATGTCAAAAGTTAGTGACACAATCATGCTAAGTCATATACAAAAGGACAAACATAATTCCACTTACATGTTACTGTGATGAATGACACTGAATTATACACTTAAATGGGTTAAAATGCCAAATTTGAGGAGTATAACTTAAAGGGAAGTTAAAAGTTAAATGAATTCATGAATTAGAAACCAAATTTGATAATTCTCAGCTCTGCCACACTATTTGGTTTGAACTTCTCCACCACAGGAAGTTAAATGAGCAATGATTTCACACCATTGTCTAATAATTACTTTCCCACTGTTTACATACAATCAAATGATAAATACCCAGTATTAAGTACGCCTAAAATAGGACCTGTTATCACCTTTTAGAAATGAAAAAGCTAGTAATTATATCACTGGTATATAGCTTGACAGCAGTGAAACTGGAATTTCAAGTCGGATCTGGGTATAAAGTTTATGCATAACTTTGAATTATGTTAAAGTATGAAGTAATCAGATTATTTTGGAGTTATGGAGAGATTGTTTCAGTGGTTTGAATAGCAACCAACTAGACTATTCAGGCACTGATGATGAATCCCAAGAATACATATTTTCTTGTTGTATACTCAATAGATGGGTACATCCCAGTTTTTCTAAAACTGAATAACTAAATATTAATGTCAATTCTGTAGAGTATCAGCAAAGAGGAATTAAATCACAATTTAGGTTATCAACAGAAGATATTCTCAAAATTAGTTTGAAATCTCTTTTCAAGAAATGCTAGAACTGATAAAGTTACTCTAACTACTCTTAACATTAGGTATTGTGTGAAAATATTAAATCTTTTTAAAATTACACAATCATTCCATTTGAAAGACTGAAAAGGGAAAACATGCTCCTAGATGTTTCTATCTCCAACTAACAAAATCATCACAAATAAAAAAAATTCTAGATCAAATTCTCAAGTCTTTTTCATGAAGATATTTATAACTTACATTAAAATGGAATGATCAAAGCTATCCTCAGAACATCTGACTTAATGGAGTTAGTGGTGATTATGTGAGGCACAAGGTACTACAGCATTAACACTAAGCAACAGCAGGTTTCCAGTACTATCAATAATCAAATTCTTAAGAAAAAAAATTACCTGTGATGCCTGTACTATGATTGGCACTCCTAGAACACGTTGGCCAGTTAATCCTATTGCTAGAGGCACTGAGCTAACATCAACAAATTCCACATAAGCAATTCCCTTGGAACGTCTTGAATTTCTATCAGATATCATCCTCACATCTCGAACCTAAAAAGAAAACACACTTATCACAAGGTTGTATGTGAACCCATCCAGAATTAAGCCATTACAGATAATAATTTCAGAGACAAGAGGCACATTACTGATGCAGCAAAGATAAAAGTCATTTAAAAAACTTTTAAGTACATTTCTAGGGAGACGCCTATCTTTTGATGAATAACATTGTAACATTTATCAATTCCAACACTATTAACTTCCAAGGAGGCAAAACAGAGATGTTATCAAAAATAAATTTCCCGACTAAATTCTACTAAATCAAAAGATTTGGTATTCAGATGTCTTCTCATTCTATCTGCTGTACTAACAATTATTAAAATGTCTGCAATTTCCACTTATTTGATTTCCCAAGAAGGCTACCATTACCTTTCCTACTGTAGAGAAAAACTCTTCCAAATCCCTTGGCCGAATTCTTGCTGCCAGCTGCATGCAGAAAACTGTCCTTGCATCTCTTTCCTCAGGAGTCAGATTATCAATAGGTTCCCTAGTAAAAGTAAAAATAAATGTAAGTATTTATAACATACTCTTCTCAAAGTACATCTTCATTCAGTAAACAGAATAAACTTTACTGAGTTTGTCATTATTCTCAAGCAGATTTATACAAAATGTCCATGAAGTAATTCGATGTGACTCAATTCCTTCAACAGGATAGTTTATTAAATGTTTCTTTAGATTATTTTACATGGTATTAGGACAAAAGTTCACTAGCCTCTCAATCTTGGCTAATCAGAAGCCTGAGAGTTTAATAACAGTAACAGGAAATAACCTGGCAAGCCCCAAGCTAGTAGAAAGGATGATTTCCCACAACAAAAATCGTAAAACCATTAAGTGAAATTGTTTGATAATCATAAATGGTGAACTTGAAAGTAAAAAAACCAAATGACAAAACTATTTGACTCTAAGTATTTTATTTAACATATTTAGATATATAGAACAGTGAGCTGGTTCTTTATTAGAATAGTTTTTTCACTAAGACTGCAAGTTAGTATCCAAAGAAATGCTTCTTTTTAGTTACAGAAAGAGAGTTAACTACAAGCAAATAAATAAAAAGCAGAAAATTATCTAGACAAAGAGTGGGATTCAACTTATTATTACTAGTAGTCTTACACTTCTTAATTAATTAATTAATTAATTTATTTTTGTATGTGGGTAGCTCTCTAGATAGGAGTCGAACCCAGGCCGCAGCACTGATAGCACTGGAGCCTTAAGCCACTACACCACCAGAGAACTCCCCTACTTCTGAATTTATAGAGAACTAAAGTACCCAAATAAGAGAGCAAAGTACAAGACTTGTACAATAGATGAAATTTAACTGCATAAATTTCAGGGAAAATAAAAATGTCTATTAACGGTATCTATTACAAAATATCACTAAGGTTAACTTTCTAAGCAAACCCTTAAAAGACTTAAGCAAAATATGTTCTGAACATTCTAACTTGCATACATCCCCTTGAGAAATCAACAAGTGATTTTATTTTATTCATTTATTTATTTTTTATTGGTGGGTTGTTCCCTGGCTGGGAATCGAACCCAGGCCGCAGCGTTGACAGCGCCAGCGCCGAAGCCTTAGGCCACTACACCACCAGAAAACTCCCATCAAGTGATTTTAAACTTTACTATAAAACAGAGGTACAAAGCTGGATTAGACCCAGACAATGAGACCTAAAAGGGAATTTTCTTATGAGAGAAAATTAAGTGTTAAAAAGTAAATACCTCACTATCTGTTAGAAAGAGAGCTTTTAAAATCATTAAGGTTTTAACCAAATCCTAGAATTAGAATATACCAAATAACCAGATAGACTCAAAGTTAAAGATGTCCTTTAAGGGAAGCCATAAAGAATATCAGTAAAGAACAATGCTACCATATTAACAAAATGTTGCTTGAACCAAAATGGTAGATTAGACAGCTTACATCTTATGTCTATTTAAGAGGAAAATACTTCAACATTTAAGAATTTAAGAGTTACCACTTAAAACCCAGCCAATTTAATTAAAACTTTGGAAATTAAATAGTTTTCCTCAGGAAAGAACAAAATGGTAAAACTCAAGATTGTTCTAACTATTTTCCTACATGAGGCCATTTCAGCAACTCAGATTTACTAAATTCCAAAGGGTCAGTTAAGGAAATCTACTTAAAGATTTCTGTAATTACCAGTTAAACATTTTGCTTAATATAAAAAGGGAGTAAGATTACATGTAGTATCTGCGCATTAAAATGGTAATTAGTGCTCCACTCTAAATTATTTTAAAATTTAAAGCTATTGAGAATTTAGAAGTACATACAGATTTAACAGTACTAGTACTACAAAAGGAAGCAAGACTTAATATGGTCCGAATTACTTCATGTCATTAAATTTAGCAGTAGCATGAAAGCGAAAAGTTCTAAAGAAGGAAATAGGGGCAACAGCTACCTCACAGGGCTCTTGTCTTTTCTGAATGGACTTTTGCTTCGGGAGCGTCGTCTACTGCAAAGTGAAAAAGTTTCGGAAGTTATCCAAACAAGTACAACACATCAGTTCCTTGAAAAACAATTTAAACAATTCAGAAGTATGTTTAAAAACCTTAATTTGATGCTATGAGGCAACCCAATCTTTCCTCGGATGGCACTGTTAAATTTTGGTCCGGAGCTAAAAAGGAAACACAAAATTACACTAGTTACAGGTTTAGGGTCTTGCTAAGATCACGTTCATGTGTTCTCCAGCAAGTTTAACATTGTTTAGGCTGCTTCTTTTCCACCTCCATTATGAAGAGGAAATACTTTTTCAACTCTATACCAGGCAAACTGCTTTTACAGTTATCCATCCTGGATCACTAAGAGGTGTCAAGGCCAAACGTTACAGCCTCAAAATGTTTTAAATTCTGAAAATGCTCACTCTTAGTTTTAGTTTAGTTTTTTTAAAAAAATCGAACATTTATGAATACATTCCTGAGATTTAAAAAAAAAAAAAAACAAAAAAACACACACACACAAAAGTGAAAATAAATCATCCTGACCATCTATCACATCAGGAGTAACTATGGTTAACAATTTGGTGTGCATCCTTTCTCAGGGACATACACGTGATTACACATATGTACATAAACAACATTCATGTTTTCTTGTTTGAGGGACTTCTTTTAAAAAGGAGACCAATTCTTTACAGAACCATGCAACTCCAACTTTTCCATTTAACAGAAAGTCTCAGGGGCTACATAAAAAGCACATTCAGCGTACCATACTTCATCTCCCTATGGCAAAATATTCCATAGTAAAAATGTAAAGAAGTTCATGAATTCTTCAGGAAATTTTTGAGGACTTGACACATTAAAGGAGTGTTTGAAAAAAGATAAAAAAGACAGTTACTCAAAAATAGGTTTGTGTTCTAAAAAATTTTTTAAAGTTCCCCCCAAAATGGGCCTTTTATTTTGAAAGACCAAACTAACTTGAAGAACAGTCAGATGTCCCTTTAGTGCTCATCCTGTTATTCTTTTCCAGAAGGGTAGCAAAATGAAATAAATATCCAAATTGGTCTGATTACATTTGGATACATTTTCATGAACTCTACATGTACCTACAACATCCAAGCAGTTCCAAACAAATATTTTGTTATTAAATGGGTCCTTTGCAATTCAAACTAAGTGTTAATTAAGAATGACATTTATCGGATAAATTATTAAAGTTTAAAAATGTATAAATATTTTATTTCCCCTTATTTAAAGTCTTAGTTTTTGCCTCCATAGCTAAAAATCACCTAAAACCAAATGTGAGAACAAAATCATTTTTAAGCCAGACCAGAATCATAGGCTGACTTCAAGTAGTTGTCACTCAACAGAAGACATAGTATTCAGAATTTATTAAGGTAATTCTTTTTCCTCTTATTTAGTTCATTCTGGTAAAAAAGAATGCAGTAAATTTTGATAAACTGGACAAAAATTAAAGTATTTTCTAACAGAGCATTCAAGAACAATGTGGTCCCTTTAAGCTCTTAAAAAGTTTATGAAATAATAGCCAGGAGGAACTTGGAAAACAAGTTCAATTCCTTTCATTTTTAAGATTTAAGAGCCGCAATCAACTCAAAGTGATAGTAACTTTAATGGCTTCCAATACCAAAACATTTCATGAATAGCAGCATAGTGGGTGCTTTATTTACATTCAATGCTCACCCGTCAATTGTTACCTCCTTAAAAAGTAGAGAAAACAAAAGCTTACAGTGTTAACTTGCCCAAGTGAAAGAGCCAAGGCTCTGATTTAGCTGTTTGTCTTTGAATTTCATCTTCAATCATTCCAGTTTAAAATTAGAAGTGTTCATTTTAATAAACCCGAGTTTATAATAGTATGTAAGAGCAAAGAACATCTAAGGATCGCTAGATTCAATCCTTGCATAAGAGTTGTAAGTAAACTCTTACCAGCTAATAGCTGTTTTTTAATGACTATAATGAAATGTTTCCAACTTAAACAACCACATCCATCTTTCCATGGTGATATAACCTTCAAAGCATGTTTAGTGCTTTATTAAAATTTCTTAAATACTAACAATGCATGATGAGCCCCCAAAATGATCATTATCCAGGAGCATACACCAAATTCACAAAGGTTCTGTCATTTCAGCTGAAAACAGCCACAAACAAGATTAATTACATGTTTGACTAAATGTACATTATTTATAACTAGTATCCATCTGAGCTTTAAATTTTTAAATTATGCTGAGTATTAGTTCACACCTTTAAGCTTTCAAGTATTTGCCATTACATATCAAGTCTCCTTTGTTTAAAGCACTCTAGTGCTTTAGTTTAGTTTGGACTGGCATACTATTAGCTTTAGATAGAATAACAAAATAATCTGTATGCCTAGTAAAACAAAAGTTATATACTTGTCCTTTTTTCCACTTTACTAGTCTTTTCAATGCCAATATCCTTAATCACTCAGGTTAAATTGCTATATGGATATCCAGAGAATGATTCTCAAACCAAAATCATAATTATAGTTACATACTAAGGACTTCTATAGCGGCCTCTGAATCTGCGATCTCGACTTCTTGAGCGGCTCCGTCTCCTTTCTTTGCTTCTACTTCGCTTCCTTTCACGGCTTTTGCTCTTTTTCCTTTCTCTATCTCTGCTTCGCTTCCGTTCCTTACTTTTGCTTCTTTTTCGTTCATGACTACGACTTCTGCTCTTGCTTTTTTTCCTCCTAAGGAAAAAAAAAAATCACCATTATCTTGCTGGCTTAAGAATCTGCCTAAATACACGTCCTTTTACAGTCAGAAATTTCATCTTTTGGTAAATTTACTTTGCTAATTTTATTATCATACAATGATATATAATCGTATTTATGGAAAAATAATTCCTAGGTAAGCTAAAACACCTAGCCTTTGCCTATTACTGAAATTCAGCAGTCATTGACAAAGAATCAATTGAGAACAGGGACTATAATGATCTCCTGAGAGTCAGCTAGAGCTTTAAGAAAATGACTTGTTGGTAGGTATAGATCAATACCTGAACTTTTAAATAAAGTTTGGCCATCCTGTAACTGGCCAACAAGTATTACTGTAATCCACAAGACACAGTAATAAAATCAGTTAGAATGTTAATACTTAAGTATTACTGTTGGATCACCTTAAGACAATTTGACCCAATTTATATATGTAAATATTTCATACTTTCAAAGGGCCATACAAACACCAATATTTTGGTTTTCATGGGCAAAATTATAAGTGATGACAGAAAACAGTAAAATGCAGTAAAATGCATTCTGACACTCGGAGTTTACTGCGATCATTTCAGTTACTTTCTATTTCAAGTTATGCGTACACCAGAAAATGGGAGTATACCATTTTTTATGCCAGTTTATAAAGCCTGTGGAGTACAATCAAAAACAAGAATCAACATCTATATAAATGTATATTAAAATCTCAAACTCTGAAAGGTAAAAAAGCCAGTCAGTCATATCTTCATTAATTTCTATATTCCTCACAGTGTACTACCCACTCATTTCATAATTAAATCTTACAATCTACACATCATCACCCAAATTTTAGAGGTGCCTTCAGATATTTCAACATAAATTGAAAAGACATTTTAAATAAGCTTATTCCACTAAAATGTCAATTTGTAGTGGCTAAAAGATTACTAAACATTTTGACAACTCCATCATTTTGAATCTTAACCAACTGTTTAGTCCTTATCAAAGCAAAGTTAGCATAAGAGCAATTGAAGTCTGCCTCAAAAGAACCTGTAAGCAGGTCATCTTAGACTGCATTGAAAATAGAAAATGAAGACACCCACCTTCTGGAATCTTGAAACCCACACTCCAATCACAAGGAGATGTAGAGCTTTCCAAGGAGGCAGAAACTTTGTCTAAAATTTCAAGATAATCCACCTGACTGTCAGAAAATGTATATGCTAGGTAGCACAGGACAGAAAATTACGCTACACTCATTTATATAGAAGTCATCAAAGCAATGCCCAGAAGGGCAACAGATAACATTCCAACTTTGTTGTCTGAAAAACTTGGCAGTAGCTCTTAAGACTAAAGAATTCCGTGCGATAGCTATAATTGGAAGTCCTAAATACAATCAATTAGGGGACAAAGCAAAAAGTAACTCCATCTCCCACAAAAAAGACAAAGTTTTATTCTGCTCATAGATGATGGCCCATAGCAGAGAGGCAGCCAACCTCCCTATTTACCTCTTTTTAGGCACAAAAGTTATTTTGCCAAAGGAAAGGACTCAAAAATTGGAGAGCTAATTTCAACTTAAGGTCTTCCTAGGCCGTTTTATAAATGAGTGCCCACCCACATCTGAAGGCAACCCCAGACAGGTAAAAAGACAGCAACATACTAAGACATTCAGAATACACCATCCTCTGCATAAAAGCCCAGACAAAAATTTAAGGGTGTGAGAAAGCAGTATACTTCTCTATAACAAATTACAGCTTCAAAGAACATTTATGAAGTTAACTAGAGAAGGGTTATCAAAATCCATACTAATAGTCAAATCCTGTTACAACTTAAAGGGGACTTTCCAAAGTCTTTAGTGGCAGTGGAATTTTGTACTGAACATCATTGAAGTAAATGGTCCACTGGGCTGGGCCTTTGGACTTTTTGGTTATATGGCCTCTGCTGTAAAGGTGTTTTGCTATAACTGGATTTGACCTCTTCCATGTAAGAAGATCTAAATTTTAAATGCAAAGTACTCTGGAAAATAAGAAAAAAAATAGAAAAGTCATTTATTCCAAAATTTATAGATAATCCACACTACAGTAGCCAATATATTTCAACTGTGTCATTTTATTGTTATTCTTTTTTGAGTAATTCCTGAAGAGCTTAACTGAATGGATGCTGGTTTAGACTTGGCAAAACTGGTTATATTAACAAATAACATTAGCATGAAGGTAAGCTCAGGTACTTAAAAGGCATACTTTGATGTCTTGCCAAACTCAGGGGTATATAGCTCTTTTTAAAGTAGGCTAAAACTCACAATCAGTTTTTTGTTATAGTAACTGAGCTCCTTTTATACCAGAATACAATTGAGTGTATGTACTGAGAATCAGAATTACAATTTTTTAAAAAATCTTTTACTAGTCACTCTCAATTTCTCAGAATGTGTACTTTCTTATGACCTTAAAACTATATCCCCAACACTCAGCGGCTTTTAAGATAACAAAGTTTTAAGATGAAAATGCAACACGGCATCTTCCTTTGGTTGAGACAATTTATATGAAAGACTAAAACACAGAACATTGTACTTGTTTTATGTTGCACCTATCCCTTAACACAAAAATTTTCTTCTAGAAAGATTAATTCCCTTCAGAAAAATGGATTAAAAGTTCCAGACTGAACAAGGAAACCATTTATGTAATCAGCTCTAATTAAGAGTGACAAGTCTAACAGAGAAGTAATTTGTACATTTATATAGATTCTAGGTAGTAGTTGGGGAGTGTTTTGAAACGTCCTTCCCTTAAACAAAGAATCTTAGAATCAATTAAAGAAAATTGTCCATTTTACTATTTAATCCCATAAGACTCTGTATTAGATAAATAAAGGGCACTAAGCATTAGTTGTTGAGAGCTTGATGCTAAATTTCCTTGTAAAAGCTTGGTAGCCTTAATGAGCTTCAGATAAAGACTAGTATAAATGGAAGATGGTATTAGTAATAACAAGTGACATCTAAGAATGATATAACAAAGATCTGTGCCCAAGTGCACTCCTTATCCTTTTGGCACTTAGGGTAAAATCTTTACTCACCCCACTAGGCCTCATACTTAGACTGGATGATTTCAGTCATTTCATATGAATATCCCCTTCCTAGGTTTTCTTTGGACTATAGAATTGCAAATTAGAACCATTAATTAGGAAAACAGTTACTATGGTAAAGGTATAAGACCAGATGACATTAAACCATGCAAAGACTGGTTGATTGCCTCACACCTAATGATTCAAAACTAAACCCATGACTTTTTGTGATTACTGAGGAACTATAATGGTCCTATCTGAGCCTGTACCAGAAAAAAATATAGGACATTTTCTCCAGTACAAATTACATTATTTTTAATGCACTACTACAACATTTTAGGTGGATTACAAAATTAAAAAATGTTGGCATAGCAATGCCTGAAAAATCCAATCTGACAATTTTCTCATCGTTTTGTGAAATTTTATCTAACTACCTAAAAAAGTTGTGAGAATATTGACAATAGTGTATTATAAAGCACTTTGAGCTCTTAGGAGGGAAAGAACCAAAAAGAAACAAGTAAGGGTCTGATTTACCATCATTTTTCATTATCTATTATGGGGGTCATAAACATGACAAAATGTTTTAATATGACATCACAAATGTAGGCTAATATAACAATTCAATGCTTGTAACGTGACCACATAGTACTAAAAATCACTAATATTAGAGCTGAAAGGAAACTCCAAAAATTAACAGGATCCAACCTTATAAAGTAGATCTGATTTATATTGTTACTTAGACTTTGTACATCGTATTCTGTACTAGTCTGTAGCATTGAATTCATATTTTGGGTTACTCATTTAACTCCAATGCACAATACTTAATTTTTTAAAACTCCATTCTCACTGTTAAGTTTTAAAAAGCTTAAAACAAAAGCCATGTTAGAAGAACATCAGAAATACTTAAGTATGCCATAGCATTACGACAAAGAAGGCCTTTAACTTAGTAGCACAGAGCTTAAATAATTCACAGCTCTGACTCCCTTCAGGGATTCAGAACACTTTCCATGGCCTGTTTATTACCTTCTTTCTAACCAATCTTCAGTGGATATGATAGTTTTAATTGATAAAATCACTAAATATCAAGCCAGGTTCATAAACTTAACTAAAGATAAGCACTAACACAGGAACTCTTATCCAGGTTGTTATGGATGGACTTGGAAGGGAAGGTGTCCAAAAACTCCCTGAAACCATATACTGAAATTTAGGGAAAGAGTCTATAGTTCCATATCCTAAAATAGTTTCCTGTCCCAAAAGGTAAAGAACCACTTTTCTAAAAGAGGCAAGAAAAGCTTTAGAAGAGAATCTCAGTTTGATGCTTTAAGCCACAGGAAAACAACTTTAATAAGATCTCAATCACAAAGTTTCCCCCACCCCAGGTCCCTTCTTAAAACTTACTTTTTGCTACGTTCTTCATGGCCATTAGCACTGCTCAACTTGTTCTCATCCTAAGCAGGGTTGATAGAAGAACATCATGAGGACGAAGTGGTAACATTTCAAGTTGTCAAAGGGTAAAGGGAACAGGAATAAGAAAATACAAAACAATTTTAAAACTAATTACTTATAGTTTAACATGGAAGGCTATAAAAAAATTTAGATGGGTGTGTGTTTAACCACTTTGTTGCTTACAATTAAGTCATCAAAATACAAAAATAAAAATGTCTATTAACATGTTAAAGTTTACTTTCTTATATAGTTAGATATTAAGTTATCCAGATTTACAATGAAGTGGTTAAATAGAATTTCTTTAAAACATGAATGAAGTCCTGTTTTGAGTTTTATTCCATGTGCTATGGTCCCTTTGGTCAGTACCATGGCTCTATTTCTGCCTAAGCCCCAAGTGGCCATGCTAGCAGCCAGCCACTATCGATTTCCTGTGACCGATGCCATTCCTGAGATCTTCGCCCATTTCCGTTGGAGGGTTGGGACTGTAAGAGCTTGATGCCACCTCTGTCACACATCTCGCCCTGAAGCAAACAGGGATTCACACTGCTTTAGTAATGTTGACTCCCAAGAAACCAAGAAAGTCAATTAATAATCCACCAGTCCAGCCTAAACATTTCCTACTTCCATACCTGTTTACATGGAATTACATCCATGTTAAAACTAAGACACAAGAATCTTAACATTAAAATAGAAAGTAGTCTTCAAGAGTCTAAGCATTATACACTATATACGCTATTTAAAGTTATAAAGAATTCATCCAAATTGGTACCACATGGTCGTGCTATACACTCCAAAACAAACGTATTATTTTTAAAAGGTTTAGTGCAATGTTTAAAGTTTGATCACATCAGTTATAGAAGCATAACTGCTAACTTACAAAGCTTACAGTTTGTGACACCAGTGATAATGCATGCATACTGCTATTTTCACCACCAACTGGTGGAAGAATGAAAAGACACTTTACTCTTAACTGTGATATTGAAATGGGTCAAAGATTGTATTAGCCAAAATAATTCCTTTGTAGTTTCTAGTGTGAAATATTATGCCAGGGTCTAACTAAAAATAAAACAATATGGAGAACAGTAAAACAGTCATCAAGTGACTTTTAAGTTGTGATACTGCCTGAAGTTTAAATTTTTTTTCTATTCAGGGATCCAAGAATTTTAGTAAATTTTAACTGAGCAGATCATCACCTGCCTGTTTTAATATTTTACTATCACCAGTCTTTTCTATAATATATAGATTTTTAAATCTCACCCATTTCTTCTTGTAAGACTTATCTTATTTAAAGATTTGCTTGCCACAGACTGGTTATGCTTTGTTATTCTTGGACCCCTGCTATTTTCCCAAACCATTACATTCACCTTTTTGCTATACCAAACTGGAGCTGGTAATTCTTAGTTGAGTCATTTTACCTAGGGGACCACGGTACAGCGATAAGTCACTCAATTACTACCTTATGATTGACAGTTCACACTGGAATCAAAGGTGAATTCATGGGAGTAGAGGTGAGATATCGTTAGGCAAGTCTACAAAGAGAGATAGATGGGCATTTATTCATCACGCTGAAGTGAAACTACTGCACAATATTATTACATCAATAGCATATATTTACTTCTGTAAGTTATAGTAATGCATCTCTGATAAGATAAATCAAGAGGGCTCCGGGGAGGTTAGTTTACATTTCAGCAGTAGTTTCGTGAATAATGCTAAATTAAGAAAATATATAACCTCACCGACATGTTTTTTCTCACCTTCTTGTAAGGAGCCTCAAGCATTGCTTCAATATCAATATCGTCTGCCATTTTCTCTAAACGCCTATGAAAACAAGAAAGATAATTCTATGGATAAATATTTTTAGGTTCTCAATTTATTAGCCGAAATCTCCAAAACTTCAGAAAAACCTTCAAAAGCCCTAGAATAACTAAAACAGCAAGATACCTTTTACTAGGTTTGGCAATTAAATCTAAAATGCGTCTAAGACCGAGCATACGAAAGTAGATTAAACGTTCGACTTTAAAAAGCCTGCAATGAACTCAAAAAACAGAAGCTGGGCGCCTCGAGCGACAGCGCCACTTATCAGCGCGAAACCCGCGCTGCCATTTTAGGGGTAAGGGAAACTCCCTCGGTTGGGAGGGGTTGTGTGCCATGGCAGCGGTCGGCTGGCGCCATGTTGGGAGGTCGCGGCCGGCCTGGGCCTCGAAGGGAGCGGTCATCTGCCCGGGACCTCTCTGGGGTTCATGCCACCCAAGAACCCCGAAACCTATCTGACCGGAAAAGACGGGCGCGGTCGCCGAAAATGGGGCCGATTTCTCTCCCGTCGCTAAAGACCGCTTAAAGAGTGCCTCTCAACCCAGAAAACAACCAAATCTCAGAAAAACTCTGACAATACACCGGTCCGGAACGCTTCCTTACCTGTGCAGGCTTCCGGGTCCCTGTGGTGCTTGTATTCGGAAAGAGGGGAGCCGCTGCTATTGCCGCCGCTGTTGCCTACTGTTAAGCCGCTAGGCCCGGGCCGCGGTACCGCCCAGCCCGAATTTCGGGCTCCGAGGGCGGCTAGGCCCGAGCGAATCTAAAAGAAACAATGGGATTAGAGAAGCCCGCGCGGGAGTGCAGAACAGCGGCTTCGGCAGCTCAGGATCCAACCCTGCGACAGCTTCCGCAGACTCCCTGAAATGGCGGCCTCTGCTTCCCCGTACTCACATTCACTAACACACATACACACACACAAACACACGGGGCCTCACAGAGCCCTCAGCACGGGCTCTCGCGAGAAACTGCCCCTAGTTCCACACAGAAGAGGACGAAATATCGCGAGATGTAAGTATAGGCCCCAGCGACCATGGCCCAATCTCGCGCAATGATTGCGCCACAGATATTCCCATCCCCCATTCAGAGAGGAGTCTTTGACTCCTCCCTTTAGATAGGCGTTTATATCTCGCGAGATCGCGCATGTTGCTAGAGCAAAGACAGTTGGTACACTTTCTGTCAATCTTCTAGAAAACTCAACGCTGAGTGGAATTCGGCTGTTGCCACCTCCTCACAGTGTCTCCTCACAGCTATCTGAAGATTTTTATCCTCACAACTGACCGCCCCCACCTTCCCTCCGGGCTTCCCACTCAGATGTCTGTCAAGGTCGTCCATGTGGCGATAGAGTAAAATGAAAACGGTTATATATAGATTGTATCTGCCAAGGGTGAAGACGAAGTGAAGAGCATGAGAGAATGCAGAAGACACCGTAAAGAAGCGTAAAGGGGTAGGGAGCTAGGGCTGTAGAATAAAAATTAGATGTCCAGGCCTTTTGGAGCCAGGGGACTACTCTGCCTCTACTGTCCAGCTTCAAAACACCCTTGGAAGTAACTGGAGAAAGGCAAAAAGGTGAAAAAAAAAATTGCTTCCCTGGGCAGTGCATCAGATTCGTTCTCCCTCCCCCCCCCCCCCAATTTCAGGCCTTGCGTGGGGTTACTATTGTTTTTTCAAAAATGTCCCTCATCCCCCTAGGAACTGGGCTCCTGCCCCGAAGTCTCTCATATGCCTCGCAGTTAAGAATATGAATTCACGACTTAATATTCTTTGGTCACTGTGAAAAAGAAGGGAGCAGAGAGGTCATTGATTATAAAACTTTTTTCCTTCAAGAGAAAAACGTTTGAAAAAAATTAGAAAGATGACCTACAACTAAAAATCTTACAGAACTCTATTAACAGCTTAATGATTGAGGGCAAAGATTTGAAATGAGATACCTTGGTTTACATAGCTGTTCCAACACTGTGACCTTGGACAAATATGTTAGTTAACCTCCCAGAGCCTATCCTTCATTTCTTCATAAGAAGAGAGCTGCATATATCTTCTTGAGTTAATATTTTTGTTTTCTTTGCATAAATATCCAGAAGTGGAATTGCTGAACAATTCAATCGCACTTTTTTTTTTTTTTTTTTTTTTTTTTAAATAATATGTGGGTAGCTCCCTGGCTGGGAATCCAACCCAGGCCACAGCGTTGACAGTGCCTGTGCCAAAGCCTTAAGCCACTACACCATCAGGGAACTCCCTTAATTGCACATTTTTAATAGTAATCTCTAATATGTCAAGTTCTCTTAAACATTACAATTTAAGTGCAAATATATACAAAGTATTCCTAAACTTAACATGAAAGTTTTAAGACTTTATTTGTATATTTAAATTTAAACCTCCCCTAGATAGATACCCATAAAAGAAAGGTTTTATTAACTCAAAAATACTTGAGATTTATATCCTGAGAGAATGCAGACACTATATCACAGGACCAAATTTCCTTATTGGCCAGAGTTTTTGACCTGCACCATAAACTATGGTTGCATAGTCTACCTGATAGACTCCAACAATTCTTTCTGAGTCACCTATGACCACAATGAATTTTTCCCCCCGTAAGTCACTATGACAATGAGAAACTAAGTCCATTTCATACAGATGAAATTAATTCTGTCACCCATATGACTTTTGCCTGATTCGGATGGATGAAATCATCATTCCCCACCTTAGTACTTGATTACCTAATCAATCTACTTGCTGATTGAATTTGGCATTGTTTCAAATATTTGTCTGTCTACTGGTCAGAATATCAAGGATATTGTAGTGACATATCCCAAAGGAATTTGTGAAGGTTAATTCTTAGAAGAAGAGATATTTTCCAGTACATCACTAACCACCTATTTGAGGTTGATACCATGGGCTGCAACTCTCACAATAATTTTTGCTTGGGATCACCATCAAAGAATTCTGTTCCTCAAACTCAAGATACAGTTTCTTTTTTTTTTTTTTTTTGGCAGGGTTGGAGGTGGAGGAATCGAACCCAGGCTGCAGTGTTGAGAGTGCTGAAGCCTAGCCACTATACCATCAGGGAACCCCAAGTTATGGTTTCTTAAGAGCCTATGTGAACTAGATAAGAAAACAACAGTGGGAGTTCCCTGGTGGTGTAGTGGCTTAAGGCTTCGTCGCTGGCGCTGTCAGCGCTGCGGCCTGGGTTCGTTTCCCAGCCAGGGAACTATCCACATATATATATTAAAAAAAAAAAAAAAAAAAAAAAAACAGTTAATGTTTTTACCAGAGCTTAATTTTTGGTTAAAAAAAAAAAAAGTAGACTGAACTTCCCATAATTAAGACAATCGATAAAATTAAGGGGTGGGGGATCCCTGGTGGTGTAGTGGCTAGACTTTAGCTCCTTCAATGCCACAGCCTGGGTTCAATTCCCAGCCAGGGAAACACCACTCCAAAAAAAATTTATTAAAGAAAATAAAATTTAGGGATACTCATGAATAAAATGATAATGTAACTCATTTGTCCATCCCATAGGCAAAAGTATTGCCCAAAACACTTTTAGAATAAAATAATAAAAATGAAAAAATTCAAACACTGTAACTTAAAATATAATTTAGAACATTCTTACAGAGTTTTATCAGTGAAATGTGCCATTTACTGATTCATTCAATAAATCTTTATTTAGTACCTTCAGAATTTTTAGCACTGCAGAGCAATTTATGAATACATTGAAACCACAATTCCTTTCCTCCAGGAATTTGCAGTGTAGTTAGAGAACATCTGAAGGAACAAATCATATTCAAGATAGTGTTTTGTATTAAGATTTAGCATGAACTCCATGTTTTGAACATCATAGTATTAATAACGGCATATAGCACTTCAGAGTTTACAAATCATTAGCTCATTTATTCCTCTAAATCCATATTCATTCATTTGAATGAAATAAATTGATGTGATCAGACTATGAAGAAAGTGATCACATAATATCCTTTTGGAAGGAGTTGATTGATACAGGTCATCATAGCAGTTAAGGAGTATTTTTTCAATATTTTATTATAAAAATGATCAAACAGAGTTGAGGGAATTGTACATATGTCCATCACCTATTTTACATTTAACATTTTGCAATATTTGCTTTACCCCATATCTACTTACCCATCCATGAAGTTTAATTTTTAATGTTTTTTAAAGAAAGTTCTAGACACTAGTATACTTCATCTCTAAACACTTCATTGCATATTTTTAACTAGAGTTTAAATTCTTTATTTTGCTGGGAGGTAGTTCCCTGGCTGGGAATCGAACCTAGGTTGCGGCGTTGAAAGAGCTGAAGCCTAGCCAATACACCACCAGGGAACCCCCTAAATTATTTTCTTATAAGGTAAATTTTACATACAGTGAAATGCACAAATCTTAATTGTACCAATAGATATGTTTTGACAAATATACATAAATTGGGTAATATTAATTTTATTTAAAGCGAAGGCATGGCAGAAGCAAGCATAGAGGTCTAAAGAAAGCAACATATTTTAGTGCAAAATATTCTGATTTGACAACCAGAGAAATTAATAAAACATTGAAAATTAGGAGGCAGAGTATTGTTTAAAAACATCTATGACTTACATGCAGTGGATGTAAAAGAAACAAGATATTGGCAAGAATGTGGAGAAGGTGGAAGCCTCAGACCTCACTAGTGAATGTAAAATAGTATAACTGCTTTGCAAAGATTTTGCAGTTCCTCCAAAAGTTAAGTATAGAATTACCATATGACCCAGCAATTCCATTCCTAGGTATAGATAAAAGAATTAAAAACATATTTCAAATACTTTCACATGAATGTTCATAGCAGCACTGTTCAAAATAGCCAAAAAATGGGCACAACCCAAATACCTGTCAAGCTATGAATGAGTAAACTCAATGTGGTATATCCATACAATGGAATATTACTCAGCCATAAAAAGAAATGCTACATCTACATGCTACAAAGTAGATGAACTTCAGAAACATCATGTAAGTGAAAGAAACCAGACATGAAACTTTATATATTGTATAATTCTATTTATTTGTGTGAAACATTCAGAAGAGAAAAGCCCATAGCGATAGAAAGCAGAACTAATGATTGCCAGGGGGTGGAGGGAGGTGACTGCTTAATGGGTATGAAATTTGGGGGTGATGAAAATGTTCTGGAATTAGATTGTGATGTTGGTTGCACAATATTATGAATGTGGTAAATGCTGAAAATTGTGCACTTTAACATGATTGTGGTTAATTTTACTTTATGTTTTGTGACATTTACCTCAATAATAACAAAAAAACAAGAAAGAAAGAAAGAAAGAAAGAAAAGAAAAGAAAAGAAAGACAAAGAATTTTCTAAGAAACTCCAGAATCCAAAGCAAGGTGAATGAGAAGCCTCCAAATTTCTGCTTTCTAATACGTATCTCTTCTCATGTCATGGCTTCATTTCCTATTTTTAGGATATCAAAATAGTCCATATTGAATTTATACTATGTGGCAGCCACTAATCTAGGTACTGGGAAAGCAAACAATGGAGTATAAAAACAGTCATGGCTCCTCCCTTCCTGGAGCTTGCACTCTAGTTGGAGGAGGCAAGTATTAACCAGGTAAATGAAGATGTACAACTGTGACATGTTTCAAGAGAAGTTAATGGTGTTTTGAAAAGGGAGATTTGATGTGAGGAAGACCATTTAACAGGTGAAGAACATCCCAGCTATAGAATAGAACATGCAAAAGGCCTTACAGCAGGAAGAAGCATGGTGTCTTTAAGGACCTGCCAGACAGCCATGTGGATGTAGCAAAGAAGCTTATGAAGAGCCAGACCATGCAGAACCTTCTAAACCAGGTAATGTGAATCAGTTATTATTATTTTGGGGCTGGAACACTGCAAACAGTATTTCTCCTTTGCATACCAGCTCTATTAAGCTTTCTCAGCAGAGACTACTAGAGGGATACTGCCAGGTTAGAGGAGGAAAGATGGAAGCCTTTTTCCTGTCTCCTTCCTGTCTTTATGGTATCCCAGCAAATCTTAAAAACAGTCATGGCTCCTGCCCTTCTGAAACTGGCAGTGGTGGTTTCTTTCCATTATAGCCACTGAATCAGTTTGCAATTTCCCAACACTTACAGAACCCAACTCATTACCCTTTCTTCACATACACTAGCACCAAACTGCCGGGTGTCCCCTACTCACAGGTCTGGGTCCTAAACCCATGGGGCCCTTCCTGTAAGTTCAGAGACCCAAGTATCTATCAAGTAGTATCTCCTTTTCAGAGGTCTGAGTTTCAGCTGTTTGGTCCCTCCTCTAAGTTTCTGTGTTTTAATAATTTTAACCTCTTCCTTTTGTTGTTTTAGCCCTAGGGGTGGTGGCTGTTCCTACAGCTAGGACTTCCATATCTTCTATCTTTCTTTTTCACTTCTTCAGTTGTGTAATTAATAATCCATTATATTAAATTCTCTCTCTTCATATAACATGCAGATTTTAGCTCCTTACATGACCTTGACTGATACATATAAGTATCTTATATTAACTCTTTCAGGTCCAGTTCAAATGCTACCTTCTATGTGTGTGTTTTCCCATTACCCTCGGTCAAGGTTATCCCTTCAGTTAATTCTTAATGTCTTTCTTAAGGCCTATGGGTTTTTGTTTTCATAATCATATGTGAAATCATACCTGTGTCTCTACAATTACACTGAAACTCCTTCACTTCCCTTTCATACTTCATTTTTCTCAATAACACTTGTCATCACTTGAAATACCACATATTTTATTTATTTATTCATTGCATTGTCCATCTCCCACCATTATTATATCTTCAAACCCTAGAATAATATCTAAGACTATCAATGGTGTGCTGATAAACTTGCTCTCAAAACAAAACAAAACAAAACAAAAAAACCACACAACTATTTATGGTACCTGTAATAAATATAGGTCTGATGCGTAGTGTCTGCCAATATCCATAGAATAAATACTCCCACAATCCCACTATGGCCTATTTTAAGCTATCGACTGAATATTTAATAGTCAGCTCTTGCAAGCCAGTACTAGCTGGCTCTAGCACCCCACTCTGTCTGTGACATTGAGTTATTTAACCTGTCTTAAGTCTCAGTTGTCTCATCTGTGAAACATCTGTGGGATAATAATAGAAACTAATTTATAAAATTGTGGCAAAAAGTAAGCATGTTAATACTAGTAAAGTATACAAGTCAGTAGGGAGTTCCCTGGTGGTGTAGTGGCTTAAGGCTTTGGTGCTGGTGCTGTCAATGCTGTGGCCTGCGTTCGATTCCCAGCCAGGGAACTACCCACATACAAAAAAAAAAAAAAAAAAAAAAAAAAAAAAGTCAGTGGCTGATACATAGTATTAATTGTGTTATTTTTATTTATGTAATTATCATGTGTTTTTTTTCTCCACATCTCACCAACATTGCATTGTCAATTCCAATGATTTTTGCTGTATTTTCCAGTTTGTACTGATTGAAACAAGTCTATCAAGTTCGGTGGCATTCTTTGCTCCAGCAACAGAATACATAGTTTCGTGGTCATGATTTGCTGATAACCAACAGGTATAAAATTTTGGCGAACATTTCTCAAGATGTTGACTGATTTCCCCCCTGTGTTTGTAATCTATTCATTAATTTGATTACTTAGCCATTGGACATTCTGCTATAATGGAGCGCAAGAGTTTCCTTTTGAGGGTTTGGGGAGCACAGAAGAGTCCAGGAAGCCTTGTCATTTGTCTCACCCCACTTTATTAATCTGTTTCAGAAGTCTCAAATTGTCATGTCCTTGCCTAGAAAGTGTCTGTCCTTATAGGTGTTTTACTTCCTCTAGGAAGTTGACCTTAATCCTGCCCACCCTTGTTAGAGTCAACCATTCTCTCATTATTGCTTTTGTAGATCATAATTCAACTTCATTTCTTATACATTTGCTTTCACTACCAGATTGTGAGCTACTCTGAGAACATCGACTGCGTCTATTTGTCTCTATTCCCTCAGTTTCTAGCATGCTGCCTGGAATGTGCTGGTTGTTTAACAACCATTTGTTGGATTGGTTTGGGTTGCTTTGGAGATGAACCAGAAGCAGACTGAAGAAAGATGAATGAACTTCTCAGAAATAGAGCACATTGCCCAGTGACAATTGAACGTGAATAAGCAGGGCATATTCTCACAGACAGAAATTTTGTATGATTTGAAAGTGGGCTATGTGGGTGAGTTGGAGAGTAAAGGAGATTCCATTGGAAAAATAGATAAGGACCAATTTGTGAAAGGTTTTCTATTCTTTGCTAAGAGCAGTAGCAGTAGTGTGCTTGAGTGTGCTCATATCAGCTCATGAACTGCTTATTAAATGTCCAGGAATTTTGTGAGCTAGTTGATCTCAAGTTGGTAGTTTGAAATCAGCCACAGAGTGAGTATTTATACCACAAACATCTGCAATTGCTACAATCAACCTTTTCTTTTTTTTCTCAGAGAGCCAGTTGTTCATAGGCCACTGCAAAGTTTTGGACATTACATTGAGAAGGTTATTAAACCTCATAAGGTTGTTATAAAGATTAAATGAGAAAAAAAATACATAAAGTACTTAGGATGCCTGGCATAAGGGAAGCACTCCAAAAATATTATTTGAGGGAGTTCCCTGGTGATATAGTGGCTAGGCTTTGGCGCTCTTTTTTTTTTTTTTTTTTTTTTTTTTTTTTTTTTTTTTTTTTTTTTTTTTTTTTGCTTTTTGGTATGTGGGTAGCTCCCTGACTGGGAATCGAACCCAGGCCACAGTGCTGACAGCACCAGCGCCAAATCCTTAAGCCACTACACCATCAGGGAATTCCATTTGGCACTCTTAACATCGCAGCCTGGGTTTGACTTCCAACCAGGGAACTACAAAAAAAAAAAAAAATATATATATATATATATATATTTATATATATATATATATATATATATATATATATACACACATAGTTTGATATTACCATTATTTTATGCTAGTCATCATTCCATGCACTGGGGATATAGCAGTAAACAAAACAAAATCCCTGCCCTTTAAGAATTTTAAATTCTAAGAATATAAAACATTAAAAAGAAAAATTATTTAATATACCAGGTTCTGATAAGTGCTCTGAAGAAAAATAAATGAGGGTAAGGGAGATAGAGGAGACAGGACAATTTTATTTAGGGTAGCAAGGAGAGCGTCCATGATAAAATGACACTTGAAAAGAGACCAGAAGGAAATTAAATAGTCATTGTGGTTATCTAGGGGTAGATCTTTCCAGGCAGAGGGAACAGCAAATACAAACCCTTTAGGTAGAAATGTGTTCAAGAAAAGCAAAGAATCCAGTGTAGCTGGAGTGAACAAAGCAAAGAGAAGAGAATTTGAGGTCAGAGAGCTGGGGAACACAATGGGCAGATCAAGAAGGGCTTGTAAGTAAAGTGGGAGAGGGGACAACATGAGCAGGTTTTGTGCAGAGGAGTAAGTGATCTGATATGTTTTAGGATTACTTTGCGTTTGATTACTATTATGTTAGAATGGTAACTTGAATAGTTTGGCAAATTTGTCAGATTAGAGAGAGTCTGAGGGCAGAGGAAAGACAAATTGGAATGCTATACTGAGAATCTGATTAGTTTAGGATTAATAAGCATGAAATCTGGAGTCTGTGCTTAACTTATTCTTAGCAATGTGACCTTAGACAAGCATCTTGACTTCTCTGGGCCTCCATACCTTCAGCTGCAAAATGATAGTAATAAATAGAACCTCTCAAGGGTTATTGTGAATATTAAATGAAATAATTAATATAAAGTGCTTAGCACAGTGCCTGGCAAACAGTCAGTCTTCAATAAATGTTTTTTTTCCCCCCAAAAGGTGTAAATTTTGAGGTAAAATAAGAAGGGGAGACAAGCAAAGGTGAAGGTGTAGGGGTAAAATTTGCTTATATGTGCATAAAATCGATATGGAATATATAACTCCGCTCCCCACTTTTCCCCCATCTTGTCTGAAGAGTCAGAGGTCTGACCTTAAGGCATGTGGTAGGAGGAAAGAAGCTCTCTGGGGCAGGATCTAGCTCTCTCGTGTATTCACATATTTACTAGGTTTCATCATTTGGGTTTTTGTGGCACCTTTAAGGTCCACTTTAGCTAAGTATGCAGAGGTTTCTCTCTTTTACCTTAGCAATAAGCACACTTCCCTGAACACAGAAAGAGATGAATGGGAGGAGTGGTGATGACTTAGAAAGTAGGATAAATAAACCTCTGAAAAGCATAAAAGCCTGAAAAGTGCTTATGAAGTAATAAGGGGAAAGACAATAATAAAGGCAACAGAAGCAGGGAAAGTGGAATTAGGTGTGACAATACCTGTGCCTACCTGTTTCCCCATAACTCATCCAATGAATTCCTTTGTTGGTGGTATTTAGAGCCTGGGATTCCGAATATAGATTGGACTTCAGATATTGTTTTAGGCCCAAGGAAACTGTGGGCTGGGCTGGGTAGGGTGAATTCACAGAGGTGAGCTTTCAAACCTACAAACATGAGGCAACAAAAAAGAGGGAGGAGTTCCCTGATGGTGTAGTGGCTTAAGGCTTTGGCTTTGGCGCTGTCAGTGCTGCGGCCTGGGTTCCATTCCCAGTCAGGGAGCTACCCACATACCAAAAAGAAAAAAAAAAAAAAAAAAAAAAAAAAAAAAAAAAAAAAAAAAAAAAAAAAAAAAAAAAAAAAAAAAAAAAAAAAAAAAGAGGGAGAGAGCTTTTGGGTCTTAAGGAGTCAGTAAGCAGGCAGGAAGGAGTTCAGTGGAGTTTGGACTGCAGAACGGCAATTATCAATGTTCTTCAACATCACCACCCCACTTTTTTTAAATCTCAGATACACATAATTATACTGATAGACTCAATCATACATTTCTTTCTTGGCCCACAATTTCCATTAAGCCAGAAAGAGTCCTACTTTTTCCTCTCTTTTTCCTTTTTTGAATGTACAAGTCTATTTGTTGAAGCATTGTTTATAGCAATTGGAAATGTGAATGACCACCAGTAAGAAAATTATTTATTGCAAAATTGTTTATAAACACTGGAAACAAAGCGAAAGGTTTCTCTTTGTTTTTTGGGGGAGAGAGGGGCCTCTCTTTCTTTGAGTTACTCCTCTTTAGCCTCCATTCCCTGTCTCATTTCCCTACCATTCTAAAATCATCCATGTATATATGTACACCATTGGATAAAATATAATTTTTTATGTTGTTGTATTTATTATATTTTCCTTAATGGCTTGTCCTTTCTATATCTTTTTTATTATTATTTTTTATTTTTTTTTATTTTTGGTATGTGGGTAGCTCCGACTGGGAATCGAACCCAGGCCACAGCGCTGACAGCGCCAGTGCCGAAGCCTTAAGCCACTACACCATCAGGGAACTCCCCTTTCTATATCTTAAGGATATTTTCCTCTATGTCAAAATTATCAGGAAAGTTTCCAATATATCTCTTTTAAAGACACATGGTGATTACATTCCCATGTGTGACATACATAGCTGTGCAGTGGGTTATATACATGCCTTGCTGGAAAAATGGAACATTACTCACTTCTCTTCCTATTAGGAATTCAAGTAAGCAAGAACAACGTGAGAATCATCTTTTTTTAAAAAATAATTTTCAGATTCATTGGCAAGCTTGTCCAACCCATGGGCTGCATGTGGCCCAGGATGGCTTTTTTTTTTTTTTTTTTTTTGTAGTGTGTGGGTAGCTCCCTGGCTGGGAATCGAACCCAGGCAGCAGTGTTGACAGCGCCAGCGCCAAAGCCTTAAGCCACTACACCACCAGGGAACTCCCAGAGAATCATCTTGAAACCACTTATATTTCTTAAACTATAAATAACTGGCTGGATTTTAATTGTCACAAGTAACATTACTTGTGACACATATTGCAACTGTGGAGTAATACCTTTGGGGAATCATAGTGGGCACTTGCAATTTCTATCAAAATTATAATTGCATGTACCCCTGTGGCTCAGATCTCCCATTTCTGAGAATTTATTTATTTATTTATTTATTTAATTTATTTTCACTTTTTGGTATGTGGGTAGCTCCCTGAGTGGGAATCGAACCCAGGCCGCAGCGCTGACAGCGCCAACACCGAAGCCCCAAGCCACTAACACCATCAGGGAACTCCCTCATTTCTGAGAATTTAGACTACAATTTTATCTGCGCATGTCTGCACATGTGTGCTGTATTATTTGCAAATGGAACTTTTTTATTGTAAAAGATCGGAAATAACCCAAATGTCCTTCAATACGGGACTGATTAAGCAAATTATACTAAATCCACCCAAGGAATGCTATGCTGCAGTAAACTAAAACAAGATAATGAGGAAGTTATTTTTATACTATTGTATAAAATGTTTTTTTTTTTTGGTATGGGGGTAGCTCCCTGACTGGGAATCGAACCCAGGCCACAGTGCCGACAGCGCCAATGCCGAAGCCTTAAGCCACTACACCATCAGGGAACTCCACAAAATGTATTATAGGATGTCCAAAACATAGTTGTTTAGTGAAAAAAGTAAGGTAGAAAACTACATATATAAATGCTTCCTTTTTTGTGAAAAGGTCAAAACATATCTGAACTTGTATTCAAATTGCATAAATATATCCTAAAAGGATTCATAAGAAAGTAAGAGTAGTGGTTACTAATGGAAACAGGACCAATGAGGGACAGGAATTTGAGGGAAATTTTGTATACCTTTTATATAGTTTCTGGCATTTTAACTCTGTGACAGCATTAATATTTAAAATTAAAATATAAAATGTTTTGGTATATGTGTTGCCCAAGTGAGCCCCAAAATATAAAGTGTTTTGGGAGTGAAGTGGAATACCAGCAAATTTAGAGACTGTTTATTTAATTTACTTCTTTATACTGTCCATTCCTTTAGTGCCTGGGGCTAAACTCCTCCTTTCTTTCTACCTCTGGGCTGGCATGAATTTTAACCTACAAGAAACATGTATTGGAGTTCCCTGGTGGTGTAGTGGCTTAAGGCTTTGGCGCTGGCGCTGTCAATGCTCCGGCCTGGGTTTGATTCCCAGCCAGGGAACTACCCACATACTATAACAAAAAAAAAAAAACAAAACAAAAAGAAAAAGAAACATGTATTAAAAATGCTTAAATTACAGGGAACAGTGCTAGATAGTTGGGCTCCCAAGGGACAAAGGAGACAGGACATAGTCTGAGATAGGACACAGTTCCGGCCCTTGAAATAGCCCAGGTGAATTTTATCACTCTTTTTAGTGGCTAAGGAGAAGAATAAAAAAATGTTCTCCTCTCCTCTCCTCGTCACCCTCCTTCCTTATAACCTTGAAGAATGCTAGAAATATATTAGAATTCCCACTTAATTCTCCTCCTCCTCATTTGGAGAGTACGAAGGCTTAGGGAGCTCAGACATTTTCCACCTGGCCTATGTTGGAAGGCTTCAGGCTAGGGCCAAGACTCAAGTGCTTCCGTTGGGCCCCTGGTGCCTTGTGGAGGCTCTTGGACGTCTCAGATACTGCTGTGACTGTGGTTTCCGGTCTCTTGAGTTCTCATACCCAGCTTGCTGCTGCAGATCTCACATTCCACTTCCTGCTTTGGAAGCTGACATGCTGAAGCTCGGTGATACTCTCAGTCTGTGGGGTCTGTGGGTCACATCTAAGAAGCTTGACTTTCTATTTTAGCTTTTCCTTTCCCTTGACTCATTTTAAATGCCTTGGGGTTACATAAGGACAGAATATAAAGGTTTGCTGGGTAGAAGCTGCAAAAGATTACTTTTCTTTTTTCCTTTTTTTTTTTAAGTGAAACAAAGAGTTAGTTTATTGAAGAGAAAGTACACTCTAAAGAGGTAGGAGCGGGCTCGAGCAAGGAGAGTGGCTCAAGAGCCAAGATTACTTTTCTAATTGAATATCCTATCTCATGTCTTTAATTCTGCTTTTCTTTAGCTAGGGACATTTGGAATATTCTAGACAAGAAATCTAGTAAGAAAACAATCAGAAAATCATTTGCATAGAACTTTGCAGTTTAGATTTATAACATGCTATTTAACTTCAATGTGACAATTCTCTGAGTGAGGGTAGATATCCTATTTTATTTATTTTTATTTTTATTTTTTTTTTAGATATCCTATTTTAGAATTGAAGAAAAGTGATGCTTAAGGAGGGAAAGGACTCTTCCATGCAGTTATGGGTTGCCTCTTGTGACACTGTATACCTTGTACGTATGCAGGGTTTCATTGTGGAGCTATCTTCTGAACGTTGGATATTTAGCAAGAGAGATTCTACTCTCTGGAGTTAAGGCTGCTACACATTCTTTCTTCCACTGACGCATTCAATCACAACTATTAGTTGAATGTCTATACAAAGAAAGGCTCTACCTAAGAAAGAACTGCACTGTTGAGACCAGCTATGAGTGAGATGTTGGAGAGGATCTTAAGGCAGAAAGGTGGATGCTCTGAGGAGGCACAGTGGTAAGACCTGGGCTTCAGTTCAGAACTTTGGAAACTGAAGTTCTGTGGCTAGCAGTCAGTGACTGTCCAGTTTAGAAGAAGCTGGCAAGCCAGGTGTCTGAGGTTTTTTTAATCAGAAAGAGCTTAACTCCCAAGGTACTCTATTCATATCTATATCAAGTTATTTTTGCCTGGCCAGCATCAGTTCTCCCCTCTTTTCCCATTTGCGGGAGATATTTTTAGGGGCAGATTGTTCCTCTCCTTTCCCTGGCAGCCTGGACTAATCCATGTGACCTGAGATTGACCAATCAAAAGTGGCTCCTGGACAAGACTTTGCCTCTTCAGTGAGTGACTCAAAGAAAAAGGGATGCTTAGGATTGAATCACAGCTGTAGTGTGTGGTGTTGCTAGCTACAGCAGATGCTGCTTCTTGTTGGAGCTGCTACTGCACCAATCCTGCCCTCTTGTTGATGCTCTGGACCACTAATATCCTTATATTTCTCTTTTGCTTGTACTTGCAACAGTGTCAGTGCCTGTACTTGCAACAGACAAAAAAAATTTTAACTTACAAATTGTAACCATTTCTTTAGTAGGCTGTGAGATATTTGAGAGCAGGGCCTAAACGTTCTAATGCTCAGCTCAACCCTGGGTCTCAACACATGCAGGTTGAATAAGTGAAGAAACATGCTGTATTTTTATGGGGCTATGGAGTCTGGAATTCGTGGCATTACTATGGTTGTGGGGCAAAAAATTCTGTGTATGCTACCATAGCCACTAACATCTGAGTAACTTCAGGTTATTAGATGTAAACTGAGAGGTCCTTTCTTCCTGTATTTGAGCATTTATCTGAGTCCATGTGGGTGCTTCTGATGTCCAAATTCTTGAAGTTCTTTTTTAAAAAATATGTAGCATTTCACTAATTTGAATGTTATCCTTTGGCAGGGGCCACATTAATCTTCTCTTTAGGTTATAATTTTAGTATATGTGTTGCCAAAGTGAGCACAGCTGACGCTTTTGTCCCTGGTTTCCCAGAACCTGTTTCTAAGCATTACCCGCTCTGTCTCACTTCAGCTGAAGTGATAATGCTTTCTTCAGTCTCCAGCCCTGAAATGAAAAGTACCTCTTCTATGGACTCAGGTCTCAAGAAGAATCTACCAATTTTTTCAATATCATTTGCTTTCCTTTCATTCCTTCCACAGATACACATTAAGCCTCTATTATTCATTAGATTCTGATAATTCAGTAGATATAAGATAGTCCCTAACTCAAATTCAGGAAATAGACAAATACAACGAAGAGGACAGACAAATGAAATAATAACAAACTGTGTTAAGTGTTCTTGAAATTGAAGTGATAAAATAGAGAATAATTGCCATGGGGGAGGCATGTGATCAAGAGAAGCACTTCCAGGTAGTATAGTCAAAGAGGATGGCACTGAGGAGATGACAAACTGAGAACTGCATGAAGAGTCAGCCTTGCAAAAAGCAACAGCGTATTCAATGGCCCAGCGGCTGGAGGGAGCTTGGAAAGAGCCATAGAAACAGTGAACAAGAGTGGAGGATGCAGATGAAGAGATTGGATTGGTTCCTTGTTTCAAGCAGGACAGCAACATGATTAGATTTACATTTTAAGAAGTGCAATCTGGCCGCTGTTGTCTTTCCGATGTAAAATAAAATTGTTATTGCCCTCATAAATTAAATGTTTAGCATTCTCTTTGAGACTTTCCAAGTCCCATTGGGAAACCATCTCAGAACCTTCTGGGGTGGCTGCAGTTCTGATCTTGGGTCCCAGGAGGCTGAATACAGGTCTTCACACCAGCAGTTGGAATCCTTTCCTAGCAATGTGGCAAAGTGGGGAGGGGTTAGTACAAAGGCCCTGAGGCGGGAAGGAACCTGGCTTTTTAGAGGACTTGACAGGGGCTGAGAACTCGGGAAGTTGGATGTGTTAGAATGTGAGAGGCAGGTTAGGCCCAGACTTTCAAGAGCCTGGTGGATGGCTTTACAGTGAAGATTTAGATCTTAATCCGAGGAACGGTGGGAAAAAGGGTTTGAGCAGAAGATGCCCATGATTTTATTTGCGTTTTGAAAAACTCCCACTCCCTGTATGTGAAGAATGGATTGGAAAGTGGGAGGAGTAATGAGCTGAGAGGACCGCCATCATCTACGAGAGGTGATGGTGGCCTAGACCAGGGCTTGGGCAGGGGGATGGAGAGATGTAGGAGGCTTCGAGATGCATTTTAGGAGACAGATTTAACAGGTAATGGATAGTGTCCAGTTCCGGGCTTCGTGTGATTTCACTGATTATGAGTGAGTGGGGACCTCGAACTCGGGATCAGGGCGCAGGCCGCGTTCCCGCGCGTCAGGGCAGTAGGCGTGGCCCGCCTGAGCCATCGCCTCGGTGATCGGGTTGGGCGGGGCCGAGGGCGGGGCAGCTGGGGCGCTGCGTCACTCGGTGGTGGCGATGGTGCGTGTATGTGGGGGGCGGGGGATACGCTGGGCGCGTCCCGAGGGTCACGTGGTGCGCAGCACGCAGAGTCCTTCTGTCGGTTGGTCTTGGAGCGGCGCAGCCGGAGCGGGGCTGTGAGGTGAGCTCGCGGTGAGGCGCGGCGAGGCGAAGCTGGCTGGCCGAAGCCGGGTCTGGGCGGGCCCGCGCCAGGCGCGCGCCGTGCGGACGGGGACCGGGACGGAGACGGACGCCACCGCTGCTTCGGTCCGCTGCCCAACCCTGCTCCGGCTCGGCCCGTCTCGCCCAGCCCGGAGGGAGGCCCGGGGACCGCTGCTGAGAGCGTGGCGGGCGTGCGAGTGGCGCCCAATCCCCAGGGCTGCCAGCGGGAGTGACGGCGGCTGCGGCCAATCAACGCCGCCCGAGGGGGCTGGGCCGTGGGTTGCGGGCCCGGGGCGCGAGCGGGCCGTGTTGGGGGTGGGGGTAAACGCTAGGACCAGAACCTGAGCAGTATGGTACCCGAGAACAGCCCTTGCTGTTGTCTTGTCCTTTGGAAACCCGTTTTATAAAATTGTTTTATCCTATTCAGGGGATCACACCCCTTTCTTAAGCCCCTAACTATGGGAGTGTCTCTTTTCTCTAGTTTTGAAAATGTGAGTGGTGCACTCTGTCTTTTAAGCTCTAGCCTAATTTCCAAAGTCCCCCTAACTGAGGGTATACCCCTTGCCTCAGCCTCCCCCCCCCCCCCCCAAACTAGGAGGACACTTCCTTTTTCGATCCTTCAATCTGAGCAAGCACTCCCTTTCAGATTTGGAGGTTCAGCCCGTTAATGAGTCTGGAGTACAGTAACCAAAGTTTGGGGTACTTACATTTCCACAAATTCAAGGAAGAATCCCTTTCCAGGCTCCAAATCTGGCAACATGCTTTCCAGAATTTCTTAAATTCAGGGGACACTGCCTTTCCTCAGCCCTTCAAATCTGGGGCTCACCTCATTTCCAGAGACAACTGAAAATAAAAATCCAAATCCTGAAGTTTAAGGGTACATTTCTGCAATTACACAAATAAGGGAATTCGCTGCTTCTTGCAGTCACTATTCTTGGGTTTTCATCCTCTTTCATGAGTTCCCCAGATTGAACTACCTACCTTATTTCCTGGGGGAGACTTTTCATGTCTGAGTGTATTTGTACCCCCAAATGTACAGAATGCACTTCTTTTAGTTACACAATTCTCAGGGTGCAGCCACCTTCCTGATGCTTCCTAAATCTGGGAAGGTACATCTTTTTCCTGAGTTCTCATTCCCAGACCATGGTCTGTAGTTCTTGAGCTTTTTTGCTGTCCAAGACATTTTCTTTTCTCAGTTTCCTTCCCTTTTTG
The DNA here is from genome assembly GCA_004026885.1 of Lyroderma lyra. NCBI lineage: Eukaryota > Metazoa > Chordata > Mammalia > Chiroptera > Megadermatidae > Lyroderma > Lyroderma lyra. Next base: position 617,564 of record PVJL010000034.1, read on the forward strand.
GAACCCCATTTCCATTTAGGTGCTCTCCCTGTCTGGTCACTGCACCCATTTCTTCTTCCTTTGATGAATGAGTATCTTCAGCACAGCACTTTCTCTGCTTCCATAGCCTTTTTTTCTGAGCACTCTGATATGGTCATACCTCCTGGGTTCTCCTCCCCTAAGGGAGCGTCCCCCTCCTAAAGGGATGCCTGCTTGTTTTTGGTATCTACTTTACCTTTCTGCTAACTGGAATAATTCTCTCTTGGCTTGCTCTATCCCCCGGGCGTTTTTCTGGTTTCTAACTCTCATTGGACACTGCTCTGCTTACTGGTGGCCTGTAGACCAAGCTTGTCTAACCTGTGGGCCCAGCTGGCAGCGTGCGGCCCAGCGCAAATTCTAAAGCTTTCTTAAAACATGAGATTTTTTTTTTCTTTTGGTGACTTTTTTTTTTTTTTTAAAGCTTATCAGCTGTCCTAGTGTTAGTGTATTTTATGTGTGGCCCAAAACAGTTCTTCCATTGTGGCTCAGGGAAGCCAAAAGATTGGACACTTTCTTCCCATGGAGCTGGATGTGGCCTCAAATCCAGGACTGCCTGATGCCCCAGGGAAAGAATCCCCCTCTCATTTCTTTGGTTATTCACAGGACTCAAGCCTCTTGGTGGTTTGCTTCCTACAACATTCTGCTTAGATAGGGACTGTTTTCTCCTTTGCTTTATTTCCCTCAAGAGATTCTTCTAGTCTTGGTTTCAGCTCATAAGTTTCCTCTCTACATTGATTTTTTTCTTTACTTTTTTCAAGAAAAGAGGTAATTTGGAGGAATCTCTTAGTCTCTTTTTTGGTTCTTGTCCATGGAGTAGAGGTGGGGGATGGATACTTTTCTCTCCTTATCCTCTCACACATCTTCCAAACCTTGCTCCCAACCTCCTCCTCAAAATCTCCAAATATTTGGGCCCTCTTCTCTTTTTAAGAGCATCTCAGTAGATTCTTTTGTAATTCCCTTTGCCTTTCCAGATCTTACTCAGGGCTTCTCAGCCTGAATCCCTAACCAGATTAATTTCTCCACAGCTGGAATCCCAAGTGCTTATGGGATAATGATACCTCTGACCTTTCTCCTTTTGGGGAAGTAGTTGAGTGTGCAGCTGTATGAGGCCACGGTGGGGGAGAGAGTTCGGGCCTGAGAAGCTATACTGGCAGGACAAGGCAGGAAAATACTGCATTTTTAGCACCACATCCTTCTGAATGTCATTTGGAGATTGGATGTTTGCCAAGCACCTGCTTCTTAGGGATGCTGGGGGATTTAATGATACTCCCAGGAACCCTTAGGAATTAATGGGGCTTGTGGAGAAGTGTTCTGAACTCAGTTTTGGAATTTGAATAAAATTAACCATTGTTGTGTTTTCAGAATAACTAAGCTGTCTTATATTTCATGTTCAAGAAAGCCCCTAGTACAAGATTGTCCATCCTGAGGGCTGTGGGTCATATGTGGCCCAGAACAGCTTTAAATGTGGCCCAATACAAATTTGTAAACTTTCTTAAAACATGAGATTTTTTTTGGTGATTTATTTATTTATTTATTTGGCTCATCAGCTATCATTGGTGTTAATGTATTTTATGTGTAGCCCAAGGAAGCCAAAAGATTGGACACCTCTACCCTAGAATGAAGTTGTGTTATTTCAGGAAGTGAAATAGATCCCACGTTTAGATCATTTGGTCCTTAGTAAGTACCAAATTCATTAAAAACAATGGAGATCTGTCTGAGCAGTACATAAAATATGGTATACAGAAAGTAAACAGGTACTTTGTCTCTTTATTTGCCTGTTTGGTACTTTATCTGTGTACTTCTATGTACAGTGCACTGTTAAATGTGTGTATAAATCACTGGGGGTGGGGTGGGTCTTGCTAAAATGCTAATTCTGATCCAGTAGGTTTAGGGTGGGACCTGAGTATCTGCATTTCTAATTTCCAGGTGATGGTAATGTTATTGGGGAAGGATTGAATAGTAAGGTTCTATATACAAAGCCAAAGATTTCTCTGAAAATAGAAAGGTGCTTGTCAAATTTAAATGCTTAAATATTTCTTGCTTACATGTGAACATCATTGTCAACATAGGATCATTCCAGTAAATAACTTCTTGCTGGATCCTCACCTGTCATCCTACATTGGTAAGGATTCTGAGATACTACAAGACAGCAGGGTCACAGGTGTTGGAATTTCCAAGGAGTCCTTCTTGGTCTTCTAGGTTCTGGAAATAGGCCTGGGAAGGGCAGGTGTTTGGACCTTGAGTGGAAGCTGTGGCTTTTCTCTGTATGGAAGCTTCACAAAGGTGAATGCTGGTTGGAAGATGACCTCCTTTGATGGGGATCATGCCTTATCGATGTTGTTTTTCCTTTTGTACCCCACATCTCTAATCTATTTGTAAGTCTTAGTATGTTTTTCCTTTCTAAATGTCTTAGGTCATCTGTACCTATTTCCTGAGCTGTTACCTGTCATGACCTTTTCCCAGCGTGATCCTGTTCTGGACCCTAATCAGTATAAATCTGAATGACTAGACTATTTGTGTCCTGGTCCTCCCCCTCCCCCATCCCTCACATGAATGTCAGATCCTCTTCAGTAACAGATTTGATGGGGATTTGGCTCTAGTCCCAGCTCTTCCACTCAACTGTGAGACCTCAGGCAAGTCACTTAATGCTACTGGGCCTCATTCTCCCCATTTGTAAAGTGAGGGGCTGATTATTTCCAAGTTCTACCCTGCTCTGAGTCTTTGTCAGTACCTTGCTTAGAAACCCAGTGCCTGCGAGTTTGTTATAGCAGATCTGATTTCCTTCACGTGCTCTGTTTGGTAGGCTGCCAATCATTCTCTTGTCCAGGTCACTTCTGCCACTGCCTCTTTTCTAGCTGAGGCAGCCAGCTTGTACTCACACCCAACTTTCGCATTCTACTGCCTCCGTGTCCGCTGCCTTTTCCATGCTGTATTTCATTCAAAACTGCCTAAACTTCTCAAAGGAGTCTTCCTTGAATTCTCCATACAATGTTAGCTACTCCCCTGAATTACTAAGAGAGCACCTGTATTTACATACATGTTTATTTAAGTTCTCTTATTTGATGTATATTTAAAAATTTTCCCCATCGTCCCGTCCAAGCTTTCTTTTTTGCTTTGAATTATCAGGGTAGGTAGAATGAAATTTAAAAATGAAATAGGTAGCTTGCCTTTGGCTGGAGGTGGGGAAAGTGAGATGTAATGCTTTTAGCCCTCTTCTCCCAAGGTCTCCCAGAAACTGGGGAATCAGCTACCTGGTACTTCTTCCTGGATTTTAAAGGTGTTTAAACTCCCTAGCTGAAATCTGAAAGTATTATTTTAAGTACAAAAACCATTTAAAGATTACTTCCAAATGCTCATGCTCTTCCTCTTAGGAATATACTCAGCCACAGAACCCAGATGAGAAATTGCTAAGGACAATGATAAGAGATCTAGATTTTAAATAATGTCATCAGTGAGTAAAATTAACAGTTTTTTGAGAACATTTGATTATTCTCAAAGGCAGTTGCTGAAACTGCCTGGAAATCAGGGCTCAAAGGTGTATTTAACCTCTCACCTCCCTTTCTCATCTTTTTAGGAAGTAGTAGTGGGGAAGTTTACATTTTTCTTGATAAACATTCTTTAAACCAAAATGTGTACTAAGAGCCTCCTTGGTTAGATTGTAAACTTGGAAAGAAAAGGGAGATTTTTCTGTTTATCTCTTTCAGTAACTGGCCTTTTCAGGTTGTTGACTGACTAACCTTGGATTAACTAATTGAAAATAGAAACCTGATTTGTAATGATGCTGTGACAACTTTGCTAGATCTTGGGCTAGGTATGTATCCAGCTGTCCTTTGCTTTCTTTGGCCAAATAATGGAAGCAGTGAGCTTGCAGAAATCTCATAAAATTTTAGGAGCCTGGTATGAGTCACCATGAGTAAACAGTGCAGTTGTATGAAAGGGAGGTGGTGCCTGAATCGTGGACTTTGGGGAAGGATTTAAGACTATGGTTTTTTTTCAGTGAGAGCTTATCCCTTGTCAGGAACATAATCCTAGGTTTTAAAAGGCTGACTCCCAGGCATCTTAGATGACTCTTTGGGCTTTCTTTGTCCTAGTAGAGACCTTATTTTCAAAAGGTTTCTTTTCTGCATGGAAAAGGTGCATGGCTAGGTAGGTTCACATGCCTTCCTTATGTTTCTACAGGTAGACAGGTATTGGGATTTCTAGGTTGTGAAAACCTGGCCTGGAATTGTGGGCATTTTATAATCATAATAAGTATCACAAGCATTTTTTAGAGAACACTATTGGATCTTTACAATTTATCTATTATTCTCCTGTAATAGATGAGGAAACTGAGATGAAGTAACTTGAAGTAACTTGAAGGTCATTTGTTTCTTCCTCAGCAACCCTGATGCTCTTACATCTTCCTCTCTACAGCTACCTAATTCCCCACACCCAGATTAGAGTATGTCACTTTAATCACAATATAAAAGAAGTAGAAGCCTGAAACCCAGGATTGAGGCACTGCTGAGAGAGTGGCCTTGCTCCCTCACCCCAGATTCCATTCCTGACCATGCAAACACTCAGTTGTAGAAGCTCAACTTTTCCAGCTCAAGCTGCCTTTCTCCCTTTCTTGAGTCACTCAGGAGTGGATCCTTTGGGCTGCTTGACTGTCCCTTTGTCTTGTTGAGTAGGGAATGTTCTCCAGTGTGCTTTGATGAGCAGGAAATTGGTCATGGTGTAACCTTTATGAGAATTATACATCTGCAATTTAGAAAGGCAAGCGAGTTAAAGAGACTACCTTTTATGTCCAAGCTGCATGGTATTTGGTGGTTAAGAACCAGGATTTAGAGGTAGAATGCCTGCCTGAGTTTTGAATTCCAGCATTTGCCACTGTCTTGGGGCTACATGTAACTTGGGCATGTGGCTTAAACCTCTTAGGCCTCTCACTGTGTTGTGGACATTGGAAGCAGATGTCCAGCACGGCACATTACTTAACCTGTCTGGACCTCTCTGTTTCCACACTCAAGTATTACAACTGCCTCCCATCGATCATTGGAAGTATCAGTAAATGTTACTCTCTCCCTACATTTCCTAATCTATAAAATGGGAATAAGAAAATCTAATTCATAAGGTTAGCAAAACTGGTGAACTGAAGAGTTGAGTATATGTTCCTATTATTTTTGTCTTATACCTCTCACAAAATGAATGTAAAATCCTTTCATGGACCTTGTTAGTTTATATTTCATCCATAACTACGTCAGTGTTGTCTAAGAGAGATATACTTAAATTTTCTTTTTCATTTTCACACTTACCAGTATTCCTTTTATATCACTAGTGTTTTGATAGCCCAAAGGTGTTGTTTTTAAAAGCAGTAGTAAGTATAGTGAGTTTCGGAAGAATTCCTGCTTCTCAAATGCCATCCTTTCCACCTAAGCCAGTGACCATGGCAAATAATTTGCTCTGAGCTTCCTTTCCCTCCTCTGTAAAGGGGGATAATACTGCCAACTTCTCTGCATTATTGGGAATGAGATATTTGTTAAGGATTTAGCCTGTGGTGAAGATTCAATAAACATTAGCTGTTTCCTGGTATTAATAATAAAGGCCAGGAAGAAAAGTTAGTATTTAAGAAGAAGGTAATTAATTAATTATTAAATTATTTATCTTTAAAACCCCATACATATGAAAGGGTTGTAATTTAGGAAAATGTCTTGGAGGCTCCATGGAATAATGACTACATCTCCAAATTGTTTTCGTTTGTAATATAGTGATAACTCAATTAAAGAATCCTGTAAGAGCAGCTTAGTCAGGTATGTTTAAAAAAAGATGTCCTCCCTTATAAGGAACCCACACAAACCCACTTGAGAGCTACTGACATTTATAGATTGAAACTTCCCTGTGACTGAAAAAAAAAAAGAACAATCCTAAAAAATGAATGTAGCTTTTATTTGGCCTGAAGGGTGAAATTGTGACCTGTCTTCAGGCACCTCGTTCCTTGTGATCTGCCTCCCTCCTCTTGGCCCCCAAGGAATAGTAATAGTTCCTACATTTACCTGTGGATAGCACTTTATTGGTCTCTTTCCTGTTTTTATTCCCATTCTGCCAATGAGGATGTTGACATTATCTGAAACTAGCATCTGAACACCATTAAGGGCACTGCTTATAAGATGCTGCGGGTGCCTATAAGGAGTTCAATGCTTAGGAAGAGACTGGCTCAGAAACAGGCAATTTTAGTGTAGAGTGCTGAATGCTGTGGCCTAGAATTGCCATGGGAGAATATTGGAGTGAGCCCCTGGCCCAGTAAGCCCTGGTTGAGCCCAATCCTGAAGGACCAGGCCAAGGAAACAGTTTGTTTGAACAAAGATCTAGAGGTTGGAACTGCAAGGAGTCTAGGTGTGTGGGCTGTAAAAGCAGTAATAACCTTGAGAGCTTATTGTGTGCCAGGCTCTGTGCTAAGTAATTTTTATCTTCACAATACCTGTGTTAAGGTCGGTAGGTACTGGTACTGCTCTTTTACAGATGAGGAGCATGAGGTTCAGAGAGGAAATGACTTGTGCAAGGTTATCTGAAAAATGGTGGAGCTGGGATCCAAACCAAGGCAATCTCACTCCAGAGTTCTGGCTCATAACCACTTTGTGCCACTGCCCCTCGTTAAAATTGTCTGCTTCACTCCTTTTAAACTCCCATTGTTTGGTTAGGTCATAATGACTAATTCACTGACTGCCTTGCTGCCACACTGAGTAGCTTGAATTTGTTTCTTTAGGGAAACTATTGAACTGTGTGTGTGTTTTATTGAGCTATCATTGACATATAACCTGAACTGTTAAAAAAAATTTTTTTTTTCGGTTGGTTCCCTGAGAGGGGATTGAACCCAGGCTGCGATGTTGAGAGCACCGAGGCCGAGCCACTACTTCACCAGGGAACCCTCGCCAACCTAAACTGCCTGAACTGTTTTAACAGAGACATTTTATATTTTGATTTGTGTTTTAGAAATACTATATCACTGAAGTAGCAGTGAGGAAGATCAGCAACAGTAGCAGTTGACTGGAGTCAGACTACCTGGGTTTAATTCCTTGTCCCAATACTTCCAAGCTTTTATATTTGGACAGCTTACTTTCTGAACCTTAGTTTTCTCATGTATAAAATAAGAATAATAATAATCCTCATTACAAATCCACGAGGTAGGTGATATATAAATATAAAGTACTTAAATAGTAGTGTCTGTCATAAAATAGGCAGTCAGATGTCACCTCAAAAGTCAATGTTGGGAGTTCCCGATGGTGTAGTGGCTTGGGGCTTCGGCGCTGGCGCTGTCAGCGTTGTGGCCTGGGTTCAATTCCCAGTCAGGGAGCTGCCCACATACCAAGAAGCAAAAAAAAAAAAAAAAAAAGTCACTGTTGATTTGGATCTGGAGAGGGTACTGGTCTTTAGGTTTTGAGCTCCATGAGAACTGTTGCAGTAATTTGATTGGGACTGATGGGGGTCCTGAAGTGGGTGTAACCACTCAGCAGTAAGAGAGACTTAGAAGTAGGTCAAACTGGTGACTGAGAGTAGGAAGCAAGGGCGATGCCCATGTTTCTAGCTTGGCACATTGGCCAGTGTTGGAGCCTTAAACTGTGATGGGGAGAAAACGAGAAGGAATTTGTGAGGGTAAGATGATTAGCTCAGTGAGGTTGAGTAATGTGCCAAAGGTCATTCAGCAAATATATTCCAGAGCCAAGCCTGGACACTGGGGCCTTTCCACTGTTTCTGGCAAGATCCACTGACTTAACCAACTCATTCTCAGTACTTTGAAATGAGTAAACTCAACCTGTGTTTGCTGTCTGTCTGAATTTTAATTGTAGGGAAAAACTAGGTTTTTGGAGAAAGCATTTCAAGTATGTGGGAAGAGGGTAAGGGAATTTTGGGGGGCTATTTCTTTCCTCCCATCTTCTTTCACTGATTCTCCCCTCCTCTTTGCTTCCTTCCTTAGCCCCGCAAGTGAAAAAGCCAGCTCTTTTAACGTGGCCTGGAAAAGGGCCTGAAGGAATGGAAATGGTCTTTCGTAGATCCAGTCTTCCTTCTGTGTCCTTGAAACTTGAACATGGTGATGTACAGGCCTTTGTACATACTTGAAATCAACTTGTCACTTCCCTAGGACTAAAGATGTACTCTTTATGTTCCTTATTTAGTGTATTGGATACTATTTGTTAGTATTTCATAATAATATTGGACTGTAATCGTTTGTGTCTAATGCCTTTTTTGCTAATACTACCAGTATTATACAACCATTTTTCTCACCAATACTGAATATTTAGTGTTTATTCCATTAGCTTAGTTACTCCTCACAATAAACCCAGGAGGTAGGAGTTATTAATCCCATTTTGTAGATGGGCAAACAGAAGGTGACTCATTGATTTTTTTTATCTTCATTCAGCCACCAATGAGTGGAGCCAGGATTCACCAGAATCTGAGTCTAAAACCTGTCTGCTCCCATCCATAAGCACTCCCTGGCCTTCCACCAAGACAGAACTATGTCAGAGTCCCCTTGAAAGCTTCTTGCTGTGAGACTTATGTGTCACTGGACTTACTAATGTTGTTTATGCTTTTCTGGGACAGCAGGGAGAGAGCTTCTACCTCCTAGACTTAGGGCCATGGTCGGGGAGGGGAGCTCATTCCCACCTGAGGTGCCTTGCCTCTAGGACTTTGCCTCTCCCTAGATAGAATTCTCTTCCCCTAGATCTTAACATGCTTGTCTCCTTGTCATTTAGATCTCTGCTCAGGGAGTTTCCTGGTGGTGTAGTGGCTTAAGGCTGCGGCCCTGGCGCTGTCAACACTGCGGCCTGGGTTCGATTTCCAGCCAGGGAACTACCCACATACCAAAAAAAAAAAAAAAAAAAAAAAAATCTCTGCTGAGACCTCAGCTCTTCAGAGTCCTTTCTAAACAGTCTTATCTAATCTGGCCCTCCTGCATCACACTAGTTCACATTATTTTGTTAGGTTCTTACCCATAGTCATTAGCCTGCCAGAAATTATCTTCTTTCTTTGTCTTTACTTGTTTTTGCCTGCCTTCCCCACTAGAGAACAGGGTTGGGGTTGTCTCGTCTTGTCTAGTATCTATCTCCAGCACATAACTGACACTCAGTAACTATTGAATGAAGGAGGCCTAAAGATTTAAGAATGTCTTTCACTTGCAGTGTCCCTCAGTTGAAAAGGGGGTTGCTTTAAGTTTAAAAGGCACCATCACCCTTTAATGGAGGTTGAATGCAGTCCTGGTGGTAAGCACTATTAAGTTATCCCAAAGCCTGCTCTGTAGTTTCTGGTGATTGACATTCTTTCTTTGAGTGTGCCCAAGTTTATTACCCCTGTCTCAGAGCTGACTAGTTGAAATGTCTTATTCTGTGCCCATCTATCACTTTGCTTCTTTATTACTTTGAGCCCTCAGTCCCTTCTCTCAGAGCACAGTGGGGTTGTTAGACCTTCAGTTACCATGACTACAGTACTCTTTGACCTCTCCCAAAATAAAACCCAGAGTCCCTATCAGTACATCATTAACTGTGAATATATTATGAATTCAGAATATTCTGCCATTTTGAGTACCTTCTTTTGCTAGACAAATAGGGACTTTGCAGATATTTTCTCAACTAATCCTTATAATAAACATCCAAGATAGGGGCCATTAATCCTCATTTGATGAGTTAGGAAAGAAAATTCAAAAGATGAAGTTGGTAACCAAATGTAGTAATGGTTAAGAGTCTGGGGCCACATGGCCCTAGATTCAAATACTTACTCAGTTCCTTATTATATGGGTGTCCTAGGGTGTCCCTAATTTTTCTTTGTTCTCTGTTTCCTCATCTTTACAATGAGGATTAATAATAGCACTTAACCTCTGTGGTGGTTATATAAGAGGTCTGACGGTTAAGTTTGTGACCTCATCCTAGAAAAAGTGCTACATACCTCATTGCTGAAAATCACTGTGGTCACCTTCGAAGTACTCCCCTTGGGAAACTAAGCACTGATGCCAGCACCTACTGCACCCTTCAGAGCAACTCTTTTTCTGGAATGGCCATCAGAGTTCTTGTGTTACCCTTGATGTCCTGAATGTAATAAAAATGCCTTCCTTTAAATATTTCCTTTATCTTTGGGTAAAGTAAAAAGTCATTGGAGGCCAGATCAGGGGAGGATGTTCCAATACAGTTATTCACTGGCTAAAAACTCCCTCACAGGAGTCCCCTGGTGGTGTAGTGACTTAAGGCTTTGGCGCCGGCGCTGTCAGTGCTGCAGCCTAGGTTCGATTCCCGGCCAGGGAACTATCCATATACCAAAGAAAAATAAAAATAAAAAAATAAAAAAATAAAAACTCCCTCACAGACAGTACCGTGTGAGCTGGTGCGTTGTCATATTGCAAAAGCCATGAGTTGGTGAAAAGTTCAGGTTGTTTTCATCTTTTTCACATAGCCTTTTCAGCACTTCCAAACTTGGTTGACTGTTTGTCCAGTTGGTACAAATTCATAATGAACAATCCCTCTGATATCAAAAAAAGTTAGCAACATCATTTTGACTCTTGATTTGGAGTAATGGAACTTTTTTGGTTGTGGAGAATTAGCTGACTTCCACTGTGCACTGGAGGCTTTGTTTCAGGGTCGTATTGGTATACCCATGTTTCATCACCAGTGATAACACAGCCAAAAACATCATCTTATCTCTCTAAAAGGTCTTGGCAAACTTGGACTCTACTTTGCTTTTGTTCATCAATGAGCTCCTTTTGGACCATTTGTGCACACACCTTTCTCATGCCAAGATTTTCAGCTAAGATTTTCCTGTTTTTCTATTGATGTTTACTTGATCTGCTATGCTTCTCACAGTCAGCCAATGATTTTGAAGCACAATTGGATAAATTTTTGCAATGTTTTTGTCAGTTCTGCTCATTACTGGCCTCCCTGACCTCTTTTCATCAGTGACAATTTCCTCTCAGAAAAAAACATTTAATCCATTTGTACACTGCCATTTTCATCATGGCGTTATCCCCATAAACTTGGACTAACATGTCCCTGGTTTCACTTCCACTCTTGCCAAGTTTAACAAGAAATTTAATGTTTGTTCATTGCACTAATTTAAGCTCCATCATTCTCACTATGGCACACAAAAACATGCAAAAACAATAATGAACGCCACTCAGCAAGATACTGCCACACCTCAATATGAGTACAGTTGTAAGACACAGATGTATCAAGGTTATGAAACCTTACCAAGTTGTTTGTACAGTGCTGCCAGTGTAAGCGTGTGTTGCCAAGTTTGCAAACTTAATTGTCAGACCTCATGTAGAATTAGCTATTACCTTTATAAATGTTTTTTATGTAGGTCTTGTTAGTCTGCAAAAGGGTATTTTAAGCTTTCTTGTTGTTTTTTTGTTTTTGTTTTTTTGTGTGGTTTTTTTTGTAGTATGTGGGTAGCTCCCTGGCTGGGAATCGAACCCAGGCTGCAGCGTTGACAGCGCCAGTGCTGAAGCCTTAAGCCACTACACCACCAGGGAACTCCCTATTTTAAGCTTTCTTAATTTCTTTTATTAGGGATCTGTTGAACATCAGTCATTCCCTTCCCTAATGGAGCTTATAGTATAGTTGCACTACATTTGGTTTTACTTACATACTTTCTTATTCTTAAACATGTGAACTAGATCTAGTTTCCCCAGAATTGTTTGTAAGAGCCATTGATTTTTTGTTTTCACATATGATTTATTTTTATCCTGAGCTGTATTTTGCAGTTTGAAATTACTGAGTCCAAGTGTATAAGCAGTTTTACAGTTTGTTCCTTGCTTCCAGATTGAGATATAAAAAGATGGCCATAATCAGAACCCCAGGCCATAGTCGAAGAGTTCCATTTTCCCCAAGCTGGGTCAGTCTTAGGTTTTGTGAAAAATTTAATATTTCTGTTGTATAATGGTATAGTTCTGACACAGCATTTGGAAAACATCCAGTTGATTAATATTCTTATATTCAAATTATGTTTATGTCTAAAGGCATGAATATAAACATAGCAGTGACTTTGGTAGGAGAAGGAGGAAGGGCTTTGGAGAAGTAAGTGGTTTATGTACCTCTGAGAAAGTCCTATTACTTCTGTTAAGAGGGATGTTTCCTGCCTTGGAGGACGTCAAAAGCTGCTAGCCCCTCTGTACCTCAATTTCCTTCTGCACCTCAGTTCCCTGTTTTTAACATGGGGAACATCACATTTAGTCCTAATAATGTCATTTCGCTGTTGTGAAGATTATGTAAGACAGTATAAAATTTATATATTTATTTATTTATGTTTAAATTTTTATTGAGATATACTTGATCTATAGCACTGTATAAGTTAATGATTTACAATGAGATGATTTGATATACTTGTATACTGGAAAATGATTACCACCATAGTGTTAGCTAACACCTCCATTATGTCACATAAATAACCATTTCTTTTTTGTAGTGAGAACATTTAAGATATACCCTCTTAGCAACTTTCAAGTATATACTATATACTTGAACTTGTTAACAATAATCACCATGCTGTACATTAAGTCCCTAGAATTTATTCAAGTTATAACATGCCTCAAAAGTTTGCACGCTTTGACAGAAGTCTGTTCATTTCCCTCACTCCCCAACTCCAGGAAAACACCTTTCCATTCTCTATTTGAATGAGTTTGGCTTTTTAGCCAAACTGTTTGATATCAAACAGTGTTTGTCTTTCTTTGACATACCACTTAGCACAGCGGTTCTCAACCTGTGGGTCGCGACCCTTTGGGGGTCGAATAACCCTTTCACAGGGGTCGCCTAAGACCATCGGAAAACACATAGCAGATATTTACATTATGATTCATAACAGTAGCAAAATTACAGTTATGAAGTAGCAACGAAAATAATTTTATGGGGGTCACCACAACATGAGGAACTGTATTAAAGGGTCACGGCATTAGGACCTCAAGCTCCTAGTTAGCATAAGGTCCTCAAGCTCCATTTGTGTTGTCACAACTGGCAGGATTTGCTTCTTATTAATAATGCCTGAATAATATTCCATTGTGTGTCTTCTTTATCCTATACTCATAGACAAACTCTTAGGTTGTTTCAATATCTTGGTTATTTTAAATAATTCTGCAATTGTTACCAAATAGAAAGAGTTCATCCACCCTGCACTTGCAAACTTGCAAAGTGTAACACTATGGTAACTGCAGTGGAGACATGGGGTTGCGTTATTTGCAGAGTGTTAAGCAAGGAGAATGGGAAAGCTATGGCTCAGAAACCCAAACTCCTGATCCAGGGTTTGAGGCATGTTTTTAGGGGGTTAGGGGAAATAGTATGTGGAAACAGTGATAGAGCAATTTTTACTTGGAGCTTGGCTGTTTATGGTAAGGGGCTTCAGCACTGGTCTTCCTGGACAGTGGACCCTTTCTTTACCTCTGAAAGTGTTCCAGTGTTCAAGTTCTGATTATGTCCTGGTCCTTTGGTTTTGGGGGTGCGGGCAAGACTTTGGTTCTGGGTGCACCTGGATGTCATGGTTCTTTCCTGTACACATCCTTCAGTCATATGACTTGCAGTTTTGGTCTGTTGTCTCAGAAAAGCAACTCAATGTCTTTTTAAACAGGATAGGTCCATTTTGAGTTGGTTATGCTGTTACAAATCTCCCCTTTTTGTTGTTCATTCCTCATTCTTGAGAAAAATAGGGCAACCAGTCCAGGTTCAATTAAGAAGGATGATTAGCTTCCAGATGGAGTCAGATTTGTCTGCCCATTGTGCTTCTCTTAGGAGGGGGGACCCAAAATACACCAGAATTATCTTTCTTTGATGTGGGAGTGATTGTGCACTCGGAATTTGTTCCTCCAGATCAAATGGTTGACCAAAGTTTTTATCTGGAAGTTTTGAGAAAGTTGCTCTATGACTTGCAGAAGAAACATCCTGAGCAATGGCAAACAGACGACTGGTTCTTCCATGACAACACACCTGCCCACACTGTACTGATGGTTCAGCAATTTTTGACCAAAAATGTCATGACCTCCATGCCTTACCCTCCCTGTTCACCCCATCTCTCCCCCAGTGACTTTTTTTTTCCCCAATGAAAAAAGTCCTCAAAAGGAAACATTTTGCCGTTGTAGAACAAACAGCAGAAGCACTGACAGACATCAAAATTGATGATTTCAAAAACTGTTTTGAGCATTGGAAAAAGTATCTCAATAAGTGTATTGCCCCAAATGGAGAGTATTTTGAAGGTGACAAATATAAACATGTAAGAATAAATGGCCAATTAATTAATTTATTTAAATTTTTATTGTTAGACTTATTGGGGTGACATCTGTTAGCAAAGATTACCTAGGTTTCAGGCATACAATTCCACAGTGCATTGTCAACTTGTTTAAATGGACAATTTTTAATAAATAAATTCTGGGGTTTTTGGGGGTGCCCTCTCGTATCTTGCTCTTAGTCTCCTGCACCGACCTCTTCCGTGATGGTTCCTGAACCTTAGAGGGGCATTCTGGGTGTCTAATTTATAATCAGCAACCATAGCAACAGTAGTAAGATATAGTGGCAGATGATGATACCTGTCCCCTGGGAAGACTGCTGTGAACCATGTAAGCAAGGTACCGGCTGTTATCCTAAGGGGCATTTATTGGGTTCCAAAGTCAATCTTAATTCTTTAAAACTTTCTAGTCATATCTAAGTCTGTGCATCTCTCTCTCTCAAACACGATAATATAGTCAAAGCCTTGGTAATAAAACCAATTTCCAGTTATGTCCAGCACATAGCTTCTAAGCCAAGATCCCAGTTTCTCTCACTGGAAAATGAAAGCTCTTAGGTCAGCCATGCCTGTTTGGCAACAAGCAATGCAGATCTGTTCCTGGAACAGTCAATCCAGGCAGCTGCTTGGACAGTCTGGAGAGACTGCTCTACTAAGATTTACATATTTAAATAATGTCTTTAAAAATATATAAAATATAAAGAAGTAATCCAAAATTAAAATCTTACTTACTAGATAATCCCTGAAAGTACATTCTTTTTTTTTTTTTTTTTTTGTATGTGGATAGTTCCCTGGCCAGGAATCGAACCTAGGCCGCAGTGCTGATGGCGCCAGCGATGAAGCCTTGAGCCACTACACCACCAGGGAACTCCCTGAAAGTACATTCTTAAAGTTTGAAAATTCTAATACAGAAAGATAAAAAATGAAGTCAGAATTTCATGCTTTCTTCCTCTTATTTAAAGGAACTATTTAGACAGTTTCTGCCAAGAAATAATTTTATGTATATGCTATAATCGGTCTATATTTATGTCTGTTTGTTTACATTAAAGGGTTGATACCATACACATGACTCTACACTATGCCTTTTTTTACTTAACAGTGTGTCTTGCAAATAGCTTCATATCATCTACAGATTGCCATTATTCCATCTAATAGGTATTCATCTATTGTATGGATGAACCATAATTCATTTAATTAGGTCTGTTTTGATGGAGATTTTAGCCTTAGAAATTGCAAAGTTATATTG
Source organism: Lyroderma lyra (assembly GCA_004026885.1). Lineage (NCBI taxonomy): Eukaryota > Metazoa > Chordata > Mammalia > Chiroptera > Megadermatidae > Lyroderma > Lyroderma lyra. The sequence goes on from PVJL010000034.1 coordinate 633,048, forward strand.
ATCATCCTTACGGATATTTTGGCCGACTCCTGGGGTTGTATCTATTGGATAAGTTACTGGCAGTGGGACTGTTGGGTTGCAGGTATGTGCATTTTTGAGGATAGTGTCAGGTTACCTCTGGAAAAGCTTTTCCAATTTATGCTTCTACCAACAGTATATGAGCAAGTTATTTTCTCTTCCTTGTAAACACTGGGTTTTGCCTATCTGAGAAGGGAGAATTTATAATTTTGATTTGCATTTTCTTTAGGGTGAGGTTATATGAATATAATATCAATGCTTATTAGACCTTCGTATTATTATCGCCCACCCACCCCTTCCCTGGTAATCTTCACTTCTTACACTTTGGACATTTTTTTTTTTTTTTTTTTTTTTTTTTTTTTTTTTTTTTTTTTTTTTTTTTTTTTTTTTTTTTTTTTTGCTTTTTGGTATGTGGGTAGCTCCCTGGCTGGGAATCGAACCCAGGCCGCAGCGCTGACAGCGCCAGCGCCGAAGCCTTAAGCCACTACACCACCAGGGAACTCCCACTTTGGACATTTTTAAATGAGTTATTTGACTTTTTTTTCTTGTTTTGTATGTACTCTTTGTTAATTAAGGAGGTTAGCTCTCTTTGAAATATGTGTTGTTATTTTCTCCTGGTTTGTCATTTGTGAAAGTGCCTTTTAAACTGTATTACACTGTGTACAGTTAAAGCTTTCATTATCATTGATATAGGGGCATTGACTATGAATACTCCATCTCCTGTGTAGCAGTGGAGTCCTGTGTAGCAGTGTAGGGAAATTTGAATGTAAAGGAGTAATTTGAAGTCCTGCCAAGTTGGCCTTTAAAATGGAATCTTAAAAAAGTACAGATTACATCAGAATTTTTTCTCTTAATTTTCCTTGGTGTCCTTATTGAACATACTTTCTTTTTTGTCTTTTCTGGAAGCTGGAGATTTTTGGAAGAATGGATAAGTTAAAATCTACAGAATCTTACTCCTCTTGTATCTAGAGAAAAATTCGTATTTAAAACTAAATGTGAGAAGTAAAAATGTACTTATGTAATCTTTTTTTTTTTTTTTTTTTTAAATTCCCGCTTCTGTCTTGAACTCCTTTTTTGTTAGCAGGTGTCAAATTGAGACTTTCAGGTGATTTCTTAGGTGTCCCTCCCTTTGCCCTTCATTAGAGCTTGTTCATCTCTTTTCTGTATTTGCATTTGTCTTCCTGGGTTGACTGGAGCAGGGATGAGTTGAATTTCTGATTCCTAATTTCTAGCACTATTCCTTATTGATAGTGTTCATTAATGGTTTGTTGAATGAATTACTGTGAAATTTAAAAACAAACTCTGCCTCTCCAGAGGAGTAGAGGGCAGACTGGGAATGAGACATGAAAGCCCGATTAGTTGTTAATCTTGTTCTATGTAATGCCAGAGAGTGAAACTTCAAGCAAGTGTGGCAGAGTTAAAATGAAACAGGTTTTATTTATTTAGTTCATGATAAAAAAAACTTCTGACAATTTAGCCTCAAGAGGAATTGGTTTTCTTGAGCCATTGGGAATAATTTGCTCATCTTCATTCATTTACTGCCTTGCTCCCACACTCCTGTATTTTGCTGGAGGGTCTCCTGAGGTACCCTGGGGGAAGTTGTATGGTGAAAGTATTAATTCAGAAATCAGTCAGACCTGGGCTTTTGTTCTGGGGCTTGACACTTAGCACCTGAACCTTAGTCCATTTCCTTTAGCCTAATTTCCTTATTATAATAGAATTATTAATAGCTACTAACTAGTCCTTATTTTGTACTCTTTCAATGTATTATCTCATTTAGCCTCTCACACCTACTTCCTGCAGATAGGTATTATTATTATCACCATCCCCCTTTCACTAGCAGCTCAGCAGTGCCATTCTGCCTTTCTTCTTGTTTAGAACCACCTTTTCATATAATCTGGGAAGACAAACTATTAATATGAATATTCTTTGATATGCATGAGGTCAGATAGAAAGATAATTTGATGTGTGATATTTCAGGCAAGCCAGGATGAAGACTTTTCACTGATTGAATTTGGTATCTTATTTTCCTGGAGAGTGTTAGATAAAGCCAGTCAAACCTTTGACTCCCTTCTCTATGGTCCATATAAAACTGCTGGCCTACAGCTTTTCAGTTTAGTTCATATGTGTAGGTTTCAGCTTCCTTAATTTACAACTGTCAACCAAACACTCCTGCCTTAGTTTGATTTTTGTGTTCCCCGATATCAGCCCTTTGCATTGGTTGTTTAATGGCTAACTCATCCTTTACGTTGCATCTTATTTTTCTTGAGGAAAATTTTTGTTGTGAAAAAACTTTACAAATTTAGGACTGTTTTAGAGGAAAAGAACAATCTGTTTTTTTTCCTTTCACTTTAAAAAAATGCACGAGCCTTAATGTGAGCTCAAAATGATATAATTTTGCATCCTACCTTTTTATGTAATATACTGCAAGCAAATTCTTCTTGAATGTGATGGTATTACATATCGGATATGAGGATCCACTTCTGTGATTTTTCTGCATTCATTCATTGCAGAGATTATTATGATCCTGGTATGAGGCAGATGTTTCCTTGACAGTGCTCTGGAATTGCTTGGGCGTTGTAGTCTGTTGAGATCCGAAATTTAGTGGGAGAGAATTTAGTTAGGGGTAGTCTGCTGTGTGGAGGTGGCCTGCTGCAGTGCCTGTAGAAATTAAGAGTGGCTCCATCTTCAAAACTACCATCAGAGCCTAAAGATAGATTTTACTCATATAGAAAATGACCACGAATTTCAGTACCCAAAGTCTCAATAAAGAATAGAAATTAGTGTCGCAAATTTCGTTTGCTTCTTTTGTAACACATAACATTCTAATAGTTACAGCTTGCAGTTATTTAATGTATCTGTTTACTGGCTACATTTTTGTCTTTCCCGAATGGACTGGTGGCTACATGAGGGCAGGAACTGTCTCTCTTTTGATCTTGACTATTTTCCTAAATAGTCTCTCTGCTGCCCTGAGAGCAATTGTTTCCTTGGAGTTGTGAGGGGTGCCCTTTGTAGGTGAGTTCTTTCTCCTTACAGTTCCAGAGACAACAGGATGCTGCATATTGGAGGAGGAACCAGTGGAGGGCACACCTATGTTAGGATGAGGGCAGGAATGAAAGAGGGCCCAGACAGGGTTTCCTGGAGCTTTGTGTTTTGAATGCCTGTTTGTCTTTTATGTGTAGTGAGTGATGCTACACTCTGGGCAGACTTTGCCTAAGTTTCATAAATATTTAATTGGCTTTTTCAGGAGAATAAAGGCAGCCCTGTTGATGACTGAAAATGACAAAGCATCCACCTAACAGACGAGGAATCAGCTTTGAAGTGGGAGCCCAGTTGGAAGCCCGGGACCGATTAAAAAACTGGTACTTTTACATTTTTCTGTTAATTAAACCCCTTCAATAAAGGACTTTTTCCAGCATTGATAAAGAGGGTTAGCTTGGGGTTTTCTGTAGTGTTTTCCTGCTCCCTGACTCTTGGAAGTTGGAAGGAAGCTTAAGTCTTGAGCCATGAGAATGTCCCTCTTTGGTGCAGGGATCCCTGTGTCAAGGTGAACCATTCTGTAATGCCTTGTTCTTACTTGTTTCCTCTTTCTGTCTCTTCTTTTGAAGAAGTTACGAGAAAAAGAAGCATGAGTGACTACCAGGAAGCAAAGAGTTAATAGAGGAGCTGTCTGCTCTTGCTGCCTGTCTGGAAGAAAATAGGAGAGAAAGATCAGGGATAGAAAATGGAAGAAAAGAGGTTGGATCAGAACAGTTTGAGTGTGCAAACATCCCCCCATGTTTTCTGGGTGTGTTGTGTGGTTGAAAGTTAGTCATCATACTGTAGGTGTGATTCAGAAGATGAGGGGTTGTAGTCTGTGTCATTGACTTGTGACCTTGTTGGTAATTAGCCACTTTGAGCATCAGATTCATCTATTAATTTGGGTAATAGTAGTATTGACCTCATAGAATTTTTCCTGAGAATCCAATTTTAGAATATATGGGGAAAGGTCTTATAAACTGTAAAGTGATGGCAGTTGTTGAGGACATTCTAGAATTTGGTTATTTGTTAATGTTTGAGGTGAATGAAAGTAGAGGTTTCAGAACTCAAACCTTTCTGAGTTTTCATAAGGAAAACTACTCTTTGGGTTGTTATCTCAAAATACATAAGCTGACCAGTTCCTGGGGTGTAAAGAGAAGACAAGGGGAAAGAAACAGGGAAATGACTGGGGCAGAATATGCCACTATTGCCTTTTGGGGCTGGGAGATGTGATACAAGAATTAGAGACACTTTGAACACCTAGTTGTTTTCAGGCTGTTTATATTATTCATAATTATTTCTCTTTTTTGTTTTCCATCAGTATTTTTTAAGGCAGCTTTAAATAAAGGAAAATTTTTAAATTAAAAAAATTAAAATATAGAAAAAGTGAAAAGCACAGCTATCCACAAAATAATCTATGTACTTATCACTCAGAATTAATAAATATTAACATTTTTGTCTTGTTTTACTTATATTTTTAAAAATAAAGGATATAAAACATTTCTCATATAAGGGAAGTACCTTTTACACCCTTCCAATTTAGTTTCCCTCTTGAATTCCATAGGGGTGACCAGCATCCTAACATTAGTTGAATTAGCTGAATTCTTTCTGTTTATATTTTTACGTTTTTACTACATATATGTATTCCGTAAATAATAGAATCATTTTGGGTATTTCAAAAAAATTTCATGTGAACAATATTCTATTTGTTTCTTTTCTGTATCTCATGTTTTTATGATATACCCATATTGATGTTATTCTTCTTAACCTCTGTATAGAGTCCACTGTGTCAATATACTATGTTTTTTTCTCCAGTCTCCTATTGATGGACATTTAGATTCCAATTTTTCACTCATGCACAGTGCTACTGTGAACATCACTTTAAGTGTTCTGAGCACATGTGCTGAGAATGTTTCTTGGGCAGTGACTTTCAAATGTTTTTTACTACAATTTTTATAGTAAGAAATGTATTTTAAGTCCAGTGTGGTATTTGCCCATTTATACATATAACTTTAAATGAAGCAAAAATTTAATAAAACAGCACTTAAACTTATTATATGCATTACATTCTGTGTTTTCCTCCTATAGTGCATGCATGTTTTTTTAATAAACACACACAAATGCTGGTCAAAAAGCATTATGTAATTTGATTTTATAATCTACTAATGGGTCATGAATTACAGTTTGATAAGCCCCACTCCAATGAATTTGTTGAGTGATGTGATATACACATTTTCAGTTTTACTAGAAACTGCCAAGTTGATCTCCAAAATGCTTCTATTAAATTACATTCCCTTGGGTAGTGAGCACACAATGCAGCATGTAGATTATGTATGTAGAATTGTATACTTGAAACCTACATAATTTTACCAACTAATTTCACCCTGATAAATTTAATAATAAAATAAAATAAAATTACACTCCTACCAGTAGTACATAAAACTTTGTTTTTCCACATTTTTACCTTTGACAGACTTTCTGGTTTTGCCAAACTTTATTGTTGGTTGTGAAATTTTCACAATCAATGTAGTAACTGATCAGATGAGGATTATCAGTGGATGCTAAAATCATTCAGGCATGTCCAACCTGTGGCCTAGGATGGCTCTGAATGCAGCCCAACACAAATTCTTAAAAAATTAGGAGAATTTTTTTGGAACCTTTTTTTTTTTTTTAGCTCATCAGCTATTGTTAGTGTTAGTGTATTTTACGTGTGGCCCAAGGCAGTTCTTCTTCCACTGTGGCCCAGAGAAGCCAAAAGGTTGAGCACTTATGGGGTGGGATAATAAGATATTGACAGGTACCAAAGTATCCCTACAAATTATTTAGTATTTCACAGGATGAAAAAAGCTTATCTAACCCATGGCCCAAATGTGGCCAGGAATGCTTTGAATGTGCCCCAACACAAATTCATAAACTTCCTTAAAATGTTATATTAGTGTATTTTTTTTTTTTTTTTTTTTTTTTTTTTTTTTTTTTTTTTTTTTTTTTTTTTTTTTTTTTTTTTTTTTTTTTTTTTTTTTTGTATGTGGGTAGTTCCCTGGTTGGGAAACAAACCCAGGCTGCAGCGTTGACAGTGCCGAAGCCTTAAACCACTACACCACCAGGGAACTCCCATATATTATTGTATTTTGTGTGTGGCCCAAGACAATTGTTCTTTTTCCAGTGTGGCTCAGGGAAGCTAAAAGATTGGACACCCTGGGGTAAAATATACCTTTAGATTGGTGAGAGATGATGGTTTTACCTTATACAAGTGATACAAGGAACAGTGGGACAACCTAGCTTTGTATGTTTCCTGATGTGATTCAGTGTGAAACACAGCATTACCGTTGAAACATTCTGCAAAACAGTATTTAATCTGAAGCGTAGACCCAACTTCCAGTTTGTAGGAAATATAAGAGAATACAAGAAGTAAGTTAAACTCACCATGAGAAAAATATATGCCTAACCTAGAATGTGGAATGTTCTATGAAACAACTGTTCAGAACTCTTAAGAATAAATAAATAAATGCCATGAAGTGGGGCAGGAGTAGCAAGGGGAGTGGAGCATTATCGTGGAATTACACTTGATCTTAGCCAAAAGGCCAAGAAGCAATTATTATTGTGGAATTAAAGGAACTAGAGAGACATGAAAACAGAAATGTAATGTGTACACATTTGAGTGAATCTCGATTTTGGAAAAAGACATTTTTGGGTCCAGGAAAATTTGAATATGGTCTGGATATTAGATGTTATGGAATTATTATTGCTAATTAGGATTGATTACATTACAATAAGCATATAAAGTGGAAGAATAGTGATTTTCTACCTCTATCATTCTGTCTATGTTTTATTAGCTGACGTTCTTCTGTAAGAAATCCTCACTGAGCTTCCTTTTCAGTGGGGAGGACAAATACGTACATAAAATAATCAAATCAAATAATTTGTAGGTTGGTAAAGGTGTAGCATGACGATTCTTTGAAGGGTTTTATTTTGGTTGCTGCAATAAAGTGTTTTAATATTGATTACAATAAAGTGTTAATATTGGTTATAATACCAGTATTACTACTACCAAAACTACCAAGTGAAATTTAAGGTTTTTTTTGACATTAAAAAATATATTTGTGTCTAAGTTCGCAAATGTAGTGTTTGTATTTGGGGTATGACAACAGCTCTGATGGTCATTCCAGAAAAAGTTCCAAAACTGCTTTGAAGGGTGAACTAGGCACTGATGTCAGGGGCACAGCTTCCCAAGGGGGAGTACTTCGAAGGTAACCGTAGTGATACTCAGCAATGAGGTATGTAGCACTTTTTCTAGGATGAATTCGTGAAATTAATTGTCTGAACTCATATATTTTTTAATTTACTTTGTATTGCTTATACAGAAGCCTAGTTTTTTTTTCTAATTTCTGTATATAACAGTAACAGGATATAGATATAGAACACCTAATATACTTCTGTTAAACTAGCAACAATGGTAATGATAGCTAACATTTATCATAGATTTGCTGTGTGTTAGGATAATGCTAATTACTTTAATTACTTTACCTGGACTATTTCATTTAATTCCCCATAGTAAACCCATTTGGATCCGAAGCTTAGAGGTAAAATTTGTCCAAGGCACAAATTAATCACTGATGCATTTAAGACTTACTCAGTTCTGTTTGACGACAGTGTTCTGTGTATCTTATCAGAATTATTTGTAAATCATCCAAGCCAGCTTTTCTTAAATAAATAGAGACTGAAAGAAATCATGAAATTAGGATTTTAATTTTTTTAGATGAGGGGTATTTGTAAAATAGGATTTGTATTTTCCATGGAGATAACTAGTTCTCAAAACAGTTTATCTCAGCAGACAAACTATGGAATAGTAGAAAGAATCCATTTTCTAATTTTGGACCTACCACTTTGGTGCGAATTTTCCACATATCCATTTCCTACCAAATAGACAGAGTAATCCTGCCTGCCCTCTTTACCTTCAGAGTTGTGTAAATGAACTGACTGTCTAACACAGTGGTTCTCAACCTTCCTAATGCCGTGACCCTTTAATACAGTTAGTTTCTCATGTTGTAGTGACCCCCATAAAATTATTTTCGTTGCTACTTCATAACTGTAATTTTGCTACTGTTATGAATTGTAATGTAAATATCTGATATGTGTTTTTCGATGGTCTTAGGCGACCCCTGTGAAAGGGTCGTTCAACCCCCAAAGGGGTCGCAACCCACAGGTTGAGAACCGCTGTCATGTCAGAGGCTGTCGTTTCCTAGTAATGATGCTTTGTGGATAGGATGGAAGCTGCCTTTGCCTCTTCCTGTCATCTGTCAGGAGCACACCATCTGCCCTGAACAGTAGGGCCTGGCCTTCCCAGTTCCTGCTCTGAACACAGTGAAAAAAGTTCCTTCTGTCTGTTGTTTTCCTGACTTTGGCATGTTTTCACTACTTTGTTTCATTTAAGTTGATCATGGTCTCCTTCCATTTCTTTTACAAAGGATTTTAAAACCTGAGTTTCATAATGTCCATAGCTTTCTTTCTTTGTTTCTTTTTCTTTCTTTTTTTTTTTTTTGGTGGTGGTGGTTCCATGGCTGGGAGTCGAACCCAGGCCGCAGCATTGGGAGCACCAAGGCCTAGCCACTATACCACCAGGAAACCCCTATCTTTCTTTTTTATTTCTTTTTTATTAGGATTATTTATATTGATTAAGTCTGAGTTCCTGGTTCATACCTCTTCACTTCTTGTACCATCTTTTTTTTTTTCAGAAATATTTCATTTCTGAGCTTTCCACATACATGAATGTATTGAACTTACTGTCTACTATGGTCAGGCATTATGCTAGGCACTATTGAATGAAGAAAAATCTATAGGTCCCTTAAGAAATTTAGAGGCCAGTGTAGTACATACTGGCTTTTAACATTGGCAGCCAATGATTGTTAATCATATATTTTCATGCTTATGTCTTTGCTAATAGCTCACATTTACTGAGTTATTTATTCTGTGCCAGGCACAAGTGTAAAGGATTTACATTTATCCCCTGTTTAATCCTCACAACACTATGAGGGTGTTATTCTCATTTTATATGTTAGGAAACAGAAGCACAGAATAATTAAGTTACCCAGAGTTGCACAACCAGTAAGTGGTGTGTTTAGAATTTGAATTCAGTTAGTCTGGCTTTTGAGCGTGACATGGTATGACTTTCATCTCCATGCTGTGTTTTGTACCTAGGAAGGAGAGTAAAGTCCCTGAAATTAATTATATCATGAGGTTATATTTATACATATAAAACCCTGGGGGAGGACAATTAATTTCATGTGTGGGAATTTCAGAAGACTTCACAATAATGATTTGATGCCAGGTCACTCATTCATTGCTAGATGCTGGAGATAGTAGAATACTGATTAGGACAGACACAGTCCCTGATATTTAGGAGCTGACATTCCAGTGGAGGTAGATAGCCCATAAACAAACAGAAGAGTACCTGTGAGGTTAGGTCATGATAAATACTAAGAAGAGGATAAGTACTGGTAAGTAGATAGAGAGTGACATTGTGTGTATGAGGGTGCTTTTATATAGAGGGTGCTTAGGGAAGATCTGTCTGACAAGGAAACATTTGAGTAGAGCTCCAAGTGAGTGATTCAGGTGGATGTCGGGGGGGGGGGGGGGGGGGGGGGGGGGGGGGGGGGGGGGGGGGGGGGGGGGGGGGGGGGAAGAGGTTCCAGGCAGAGGCATTCAAGTCACAGACTACTGGGTATGTTCAAGCAATAGCAGGCAGGTAAAGAGTGAGGGGCCAGAGGTATGAGAGGAGTATACAAATGTCAACAGGAGCCAGATTGCCATAATAAGGGGTTTGGACTTTATTCTAAATGTAGTAGGAAGTCATTGAAAGATTTTAAGTGGGGAATTGACATCTGATTACAGTTATTAAAGGTGATTGTGATTATTGTGTGTGCAATATGCTATAGGCAGGCACAGGCATAAATAGGGAGAACAATAGTAGTCCGTATTAAAAGTTGCTTGAATTAAAAAGCAGCAATGCAAATGAGAAGTGATCAGAGTCTAGGTATTTTTTGAAGGTTCAGCTAACAGATTTACTGATGATGATGTGAGACAGAGAAGAGTCAAGGATGGCTCCAAGGGCTAAGTACTAGAGTTACTCTTTGCTGAAATGGGAAAATCAGCAATTTGGTTTTACACATGTTAGATTTGGGATTCCTTTTAGATAACCAAGTGGAAATAATTGAATAGATGATTGAATAATTGAGTGAAGCATTTCAGATGTGAGCTCTGGGTTAGAGAGAGAAATTTGGGAGTTGGCAGTGAGTATATGAGATTAAAAGAAAAAGATCTTATTTTGTAGACCAGTTTTAGGTTTACAGTAAAATTGAGCAGAAAATACAGAATTCCTATCTCTTGCCCCCATACATACGTAGCCTTCCCCACTATGAACATCTTTCCTTAGCATGGTACATTTGTTATAATTGATGAACCTATATTGACACATCATTATCATCCAAAGTCCATAGTTTATAAGGACATGTACCCACTATTATGCAAAATAGTTTTACTGCCCTAAACACCTGCTGTGATTTGCCTTTTCTTCCTCTAGCCCCTGGCAATCTCTGACCTTTTTACTGTCTCCGTAGTTTCGCCTTTTTCATGTCATATAGTTGGATGTATATACAGTATGTAGTCTTTTCAAATTGGCTTCTTTCATTTGGTAATAAGCATTTATGATTTTATTTCTTTCCATGGCTCGTTTCTTTTTAGTGCTAGGTAATATTCCATTGTCTGGATGTACCACTGTTTATTTATCCATTCACCTACTGAAAGGCATCTTGGGTGCTTCAAGTTTTGGCAATTATGAATAAAGCTGCTGTAAACATCTGTGTACAGGTTTTTATATGGACATACATCTTCAGCTTATTTGGGGAAATACCAAGGAGTGTGATTGCTAGATCATACGGTAAGAGTACGTTTAGTTTTGTAAGAAACTACCAAGCTATCTTTTAAAATGGCTGTACTGTTTTGCATTCCTGCCACCTATGAATGTGAGCGCTACGTCCGAGCCAGTATTGCTGTCAGTGTTTTGAATTCTGACTATTATAATAGGTATGCTGTGGTGTCTTTTTGTTATTTAAATTTGCAATTCTCTAATGAAATACGATGTCGAATATCTTTTCATAGTATATGAACTCAAGCAACCTTGCTTGAGAGTGCCGGTTAAAGGAGAGTCTACTTAGATTTATCTGGCATCTACCAGTTCTTGTGGGTGCTGGTTAACTAAGAGTCTACTGTACTTATTTGCCACTGTATATTTTCTTTGATAAGGTGTTTATTAAAGTGTTTTGCCTGTTTTTTAATTGGTTGGTTGTTGTTGGTTGCTAATGAAAGATCATTGCTTCTAGGCTTTGGATTTTTTTTTTTTTTTTGAGTAAAAGATAATATCTGTATTGTTTTTTTCTCATTGCTTTAGCAATATATACTTGTTTTATTTAAAAAACAAAACAATCAAGTGTCATAGAACTTAACAGGCCGGAGCCTTTAGAGCCCCCTTGGAGCTTCCTTGGCTGTTCTCTTCCACCCCATCATCTAGTCCTGTCAGCTAATCCTGTCAGATCACCTGCAGAATCTGTCTTGACTCTGACACTGGCTGTAACCTCCACCCTACCTCCTTGGTCCAAGTCCCCATCATGGATCTTCTGGACCCTGGCAGCAGCCACCTAACTGGCGTCCTGTATCCTTCTGGACTGTGCCTCTTCCTCAGGCTCTTTTACACTCCACATCCACTGGTAGGCCCTGGATTTTTAAAACAAATTTTTGATATTAATTTTCATGGCAAGTTTAGAGTTGTAAAGCATTGAATTAAGAAGAGAGTAAAGATGTTACTCTTTTAAAAATTTTATTTTTGAAAAAAACTTTTATTGAGGTATAACATATCAGAAATATAAGTTATAGTTACACAAATCTCAAGTGTGTAACTTGATGAACTTTTATACATGTACGTGAGGGCTGTCCAGAAAGTATCCAGATATATAATAAGAAAAATAGAGACATTTATGGCTGATTTTTTTTGGATAGCCCTCATATGCATGTGTAACCACCACCCAAATCAAGATGTAGACATTTTGGGCACCTAAGAAGACCATTTTTCCCATACCCAGTCACACTGCCCCTTCCAGCCCCAAGGGAACCACTATTTGTGGTCATGCATTAAAAGTGAGACCCATCAGCATGTTGAATGTATTTACCAGCCATAATCAGCTGCCTGGGTTCAGGAGCACAGAATGTCTACAGTTTGATTTACCTAGGGTTGGTGTTTACCCATGCAGGTATGATGAAGGGAGAGAGGGACCAGGGAGTTTAGGGTCTATGCAAGGAAGTAAGATTAAAGTCTACCATTTCTACGATGAGAGTGAGGATGGGAAAACAGGCAGAAGGAACAACTTGAGCAAACATATTCAGGGTTCTAAAAACATGGTGTGTTCTTAGAATCTGGAGAGGGGACAGATCAGGAGTGGTGAGAGATTGGGCTAACAAGGGAGATTTTAAGCAGGAGGGAGACATGGCCAGGTCCCTCTTAGGAACAGAAAAGTGGTGTTCATTCAGTCACCAAATATTTACTCAGTGTCTCTATATCAGGCCTTTTGCTAGTACTGATAGAGGGGTATAGGGGTTGCCTAACATATTAACTGTCAGTTGTTGCTGGTGAGAAATGATTGGGATAGAGGGGAGAGATGAATTCAAGATGTTTCCTGAACTAAAAGTGTCAGATGTTGATTAATGGAAGAGGTGAAAAGGTAGGGAAGGAATTAAGGCATCCAAAACAACACAATTTCTCTGTAGCTTAATAGTCAGCCCTTTGATTTTCACTAAATATAACTTCCATCCATATCTCCTCTGGAGCAAAGGCTGGGGATGGCTTAGCATGTTACTTTTGTGCATAGAAGTCTTTTTGCTTCTGGTGTGTGCCCTCAGCCAGTCATAGAGACACACTCTGATTCTTGAGTAAGTGAGTGTTGTGTGTTTGCAGAAAGGCTGTTTATACAGGGAAGAATCTGAAAGCAGCCTGAATGCCCAATCTCTTGGGGAAAGTTTAGGCAAATTCTTCATTAGCCACCAGGTAGATAGACTGTTATTAATAGTTGGTTAAGATACCTCTGTGGACCTGCTTCACTCCCAGGATATTAGCATATGAAGTCAAATTAAGAGTAGCAGACTTTTCCCTGAGTTTACAGTTAGTTTTGGATACTGATATTGGTTACACCATTTCCTGGTCACTTTATTTGAACCTTCATTTCCACAAATGTAAAATGGGTGCCGTGATAATCTAATAACAACTTCTTAAGTCCTTACAGGATTGTGGTAAAGATTCAGTGATATTCCTTATGTAAAGGCAGTTTATAACCCCTAGAGTGAGTTTACACGCATTAGTTATTAATCGCCCTGTGAGTGAAAGCTGACTGGTTGGAGTGGATAATCAGGGAAATTGTTATCTTTTCTGGTTCCTCTTTTTTTCTTCATGTAACGTTTCTTCAGTTTGTTTTTTCTGGGGTGCATGTGTGTGGGCCAAACAAATTGCTGCCAATCGCTGTCTAGCTGCTCTAATTTAAGCCTGTGTACAGTGTGCAATGTTGAGTGGCTTAATTTTACTCAGAAGTAGCCAAAACTCTGAGCAGCAAGCCTTCCTGGAACTTGAGGTCATACAGTGTGGACAAGCCAACATCGTATTCTTCCATTAGACCTGTACCTCTGCCTTTCTGGACACAGATGTGGAGTTACTCCCTCTAATTTGCTTCACTCTTCCACAGCCCTCTCCTTTCCTTGGTAGAACCCTAGGATAGGTTGGCTTATCTGGTAACTTAGAGCAGTGTTACCCAAACTCAAAAAGATGAGGACTGGTGCTTCCAACCTATATACTATTTATGGATCCCCCTTTTAGTAGCATTGGAGCAAAATGCTGCTGTGTTTGTTAGTTATTGTTATGTAACCCCTTTTCTCAAAATTTAGAGGCTGAAAACAACACTAAACATTTATTATCCTCTCAGTGTCTGTGGGTCAGGAATTCAGGAGCAACCACCTGGAGGGTGGTTCTGGATCCACGTCTTAAGAGGTAGCGGTCCAAGGTGGCTCCCTCATGCCACTGGCAAGTTGGTACTGTTAGCTGGCAGGAGACCTCAGTTCCTTGCCATGTGGATCTCACTGTAGGGCATTTAGAATGTTCTCACAACATAGTACCTGGCTTCCCCCAGAAATCCAAAGGGGAATCCAAGAAGCAGTGGTGAGATATGTGTGTGTGTTTGTGTGTGTGTGTGTGTGTGTGTGTGTGTGTTAAAATACACAAAACATGAAGTTTAACATTTTAACCATTTTTAAGTGTATAGTTCAGTGACATTAAGTACATTTATATTATTGTGCAACCATCACCACCATCCATTTCCAGAACTTTTTCATCTTCCCAAACTGAAACCCTGTACCCATTAAACAATAACTCCCTATCTCCCCTCCCCACAACCCCTAGTAACTACAATCCTACTTTATGTCTCGATGAATGTTAATATTCTAGATAGTTTGTATGTATGACTTATTTCATGTAGTATAATGTTTTTAAGTTTCATATATATTGTAGCATATACTCAGAATTTCATTTCAAGGCTGAGTAATAAACATATTTTATGGATATATAACATTTTGTTTATCCATTTGTTTGTCAGTGGACATTTGGGTTGCTTCTGCTATTTTGCTATTGTGGATAATGTTGCTGTGAACATCAGTGTATAGATATTTGTTTGAGTCCCTGTTTTCAGTCCTTTTGGGTGTATGCCCAAAAGTGGAATTGCAATAGTACTTTTTATGACTCAACCTTGAAATTCCACATTCTAAGAAATGAGGCCACATTAATTATGCTCCTTTAAAGAAAGGAGTGTCAAATTTGCAGGCATATTTTAAAGCTACTTCAATTCTTTTTGAGAGTGGTCATATAATGCCAGGTTAATTGCAAACACATGCACACATTAAAATTCTTTAGTGTAATAGTACTTGAGTATGTATGGTGATCATCTTGATCAGTGCATCTCAATCTTTTTCATGTTATTGCTCACTTGTAATCCAGTTGTGTCACCTCAGCTGGGAAGCTCTGATACACATAGTCCAAATTAAGGAAAAACACAATAAAACATTTCTCATGGAGGCTTTGTGGACCGCCAGCTCTGTGTTCACCATCACCCAGTGTTCATGAACTGTTATTGGGAAACACTCATTTAGAGCATCTGTACAATAGCTATGAAATCCATTAAGGTTCCAGTGCAGCTTTCTGTACAGAGTTCTCTTTCCTTTCTCACTTTCAGTTTCTTGGATTTTCTTGTCCTCTTTCCTGCTTCCCTTCCTCTGTATCTATGCTGATTTACTCATATTGCACCCTCTCCCAGAAATACTCTCCAGCCTCACTGTTTCCTTGATCACCTGGAAAATGCCTCTTCATCTTTTAGAATTGAAATTATCTCCTCTTTGTTAGTGTTGTTTTGGCCTCTCCTTCCTTGACCCCCTCCCCATATCCCTTTGCCCTCTGGTTCCTCTCTACCCTACTTTGCCTTAAGTAGTCTTCTGTTGTTTCCCCTGTAATGTTATAATTACTTGTGAATATAGACTCATATTTATTCCCCCTGAGGGTAGTGAAAAGACAGATGTGTTTAGGGGATATCTAGGTTCCTAAGGAAGCAAGCTATAAACATAAACAAGTAAACAGAGAAGCAAACAAAATAATTACAGATTAGGGTAAATGCATGAAGGAAGCAAGTCGGAAACTGACAGACTAGAAGGAGATAGGGGCTACTCAAGATAGTAGTCAGGGATACTGAGGTGAGGACGCTGGGTGTGGTTAAGATGTGTGGTGTGTCTGAGGAAATGTGTCTTGTGAGGTAGCATCAGTCTCCCTCTGCCAGCTGCTGCGATCACACATCTTCATAGATTTTGGTTTGTATTTCCAAACCCTAGCACACTTCCTGTCCCAGAGTAGGTACTCAGAAAATATCTGTGGAATTGACTGATTTCTCTTCCTCTATTGGTAACCAGTGTTATTAGTTTCTGTCCATCCTAACAGTGTTTCTTTTTTAAATACAAGCAAACACATACATATATTCTTATTTCTCTCTTTTGTAATATGAAAGATAAAAGATATGCACTATTCTGTAGCTTGCCATTTTAAACTTAATATGTCTTGGAAATCTTTTTATATCAATTCGTTGAGTGTATTCTTGTATGTTTTTGTTTTTGTTTTACAGCTGTATCATTCTATTTTGTGGATGTGTCAAGCAGCATATAAACCCAATAACTGTGAAGCTTAATATCTGCCCATTAAATACTTTTCAAAACTTTTAAAAGTATTTACTTTTACATACAAGTATGATGTAACTAAATCCTTATAAAAATTCAAACTACGTGCAAAAGTCTCTTGGCCATTCTTAATCTCTCTCCCTTCTCCAGAGCTGACCTTTGTTATCAGTTTGGTGTTCAATATCTGCTCCTTTCTGGCTAATATTTCCATTGGAAATGTGACTCCCAGCTGCAATGTTAATTTGGAAACTTGAGTCTCATCAGTGGCTGTTATATGTTGAAGCTGGAAATTCTCTCTTCCCTTTTTTGTTTAGATAGATTCCAGTCGTATCTCCTCTTTTGTTAACCTTGCTGCATCTTCTTTAGCTCCTCTTGTAGTTGTCTAAATATTTAGGTTGAACCAGATAAAATTTGTATTTTTGTAGGTAAAAATCAGTTGATTATGTGATTCCTGCTAATAGTTTTAAAGCTTAATTGGTTCAAGTGTCTTGCTTTCCTCAAGGACAGGGGCCAGAACACATGTCTTATAAACCCTTTCAAGACCTGGAATTGACTGCCCAGATCAAAGTCACTTAATAAGGTTCTATTGACTGATGAAGCTGAGCTGTCCCCAAGGCAACTAACATTTGTGATCTACCAAGTCTTCCTGGGTTGATATCTAAGATCAACCATCTGTCTGTTCTCTGAAATGCAGTTGGGTTGCTCCATCCTCCATCCTCCACGAGTGACTTGTATCCTTGTCACACTTTAGAGACGAAAGGAGAACCATCTTCTATTTAGGAAACCTTCCTGACCCCTTGGTTATCACTGATCCTCCTGGAGAGTTTTGTGTAGTCTGCAGGTAGTGGGATGACTGTGAAGTTTTTTGAACAAGGAACAAGTTTTAGGCTACACTAGGGCCCAGAGGTCCTTTACACTCCAAGTGTGTACAGTGGAGTTGCTAGCCTAGGAATTTGAAGTTGATTCTGTGGACTCAGACTTTTAGAAGGCACTGAGCAGTGCAAGTTCAAAAGAATTTGGGGTTTGTCCTGAGGTTGCCAACTTTTTATTTTGCCAAATAAGGATGTTTAATATAAGTGTATAATTATAACTTTTTATAGTTAATACATGCTTATGGTACAGCATTCAAAACATACAAAAGGATATATATTCAATAAAATAAGTCTCACACTTCCTCTCCAGTTTCTTAACTATTCAGTTCCCCTCCCAAGAGGCAAACCGGGTTGCTTAATCATCCTTCCAGAGATATCCCATGTATTTAAAAACAGGTACAAATGTATTGGCTCTCTCCCTTCCCCCAAACAAATACTAGTACATTCAAAACTATTTTTCATCTTGAGTTGTTTCCCCCCCCCCCACTTTTCTTAGAAATCTTTTAAAATCAGTATACAGAGAACTGCCTCATTCTTTTCAATTGCTGCATAATTTTAGTAAGGGTATTAAAAACAGTTACCACTGTTTTAATTTAAAAAATATTTAAGCACCAAAAAGTTAGAAAGAATGTGATTTTTGAATAAATAAAAGTTCTGTAAATTAAGTAAATTTAGTTCTTTTAAAAATTAATTTAGTGCATTGGTCCAAAGACCTGTGTTTGAAAACTTTTGCTGGAGATAGTAAACCATTAAAGAAAGGGCTTTGGATAGGAGTGTGTTAGGGCAGGTTGTGTTATTTTAGGGAGGCTCACCAGTCTCTGACAGGCTGAATGCATGATAACGGAAGAGGAGTATAATTAAGATATTCATGTCCTTCCCAGTTTGCAGAGAGGAACCCTTTTTTGTCTTCTACAATTGTACTACTCAGTTCACCAGATTATATAGTTAGCCGTTCTGCTAACTTGTATTGATAGCAGCTGTACGTCAGTTGGATTGGAGTAGGGAGACTAGTTTAAGGGCTATTGATTCCATCTTCTAATATTTTTTGAGCAACTAATGTGTACAAGGGCTGTCCAGAAAAAGTCCAGCCATGAATGCCTTTTTTTTATATTACATGACTGGCTACTTTCTGGATAACCCTTGTATATAGATAGCACCATTAGGAGATTTGAATAGCATACTCTATCAGTCCTGTGTGAGAAATACCCACATGCAGTGATAGGAAACTGAACTAAGAAATTGAAATTGGAATGGGTTGTTGGAGTTTGAGAACCTCGGCATTGAAAACATGTGGCCTAATGGGAAGAATAGGAAGAGTGGAATTCATGTGCTCAACATTTATTGAATGCACAGTATCCGTAACCTATGGTGATAGATTAATGCCAAGCAAACTGCCTTAGAGGATCCTATAGGATTGAAAAGGACAGTACACAGACACAAGGAGCATGCCTATTCATTTAGGTAGTATGTATTTATTGGGACAGCAGGATACTAGGTGCTAGATATATGAAAGGAAGGAAATGGTGCAAATCTAGGTTGTAGGGAGAAAATATTGGTAGAATCTAAACTTTCTCAATCTAGAACAGTAGTTTGATTAATGTAAGAGAATAATTACATGCAATTTTAATTTTTTTAAAATTTTTGACCATTTATTTATTTTTGGAATGTGCAATACATTTGTCTGTTGAAAAATGGAAAAGTATTAAAAGTACACTGCAAAAAGTCTCCCTCTCACTTTTGCCCTTCCTTGTCCCCATATCCAGTTTCCCTCTTGTACTAGTCAGGTTTAAATGCTGGAAACAGAAATTAGTCTGGGTACTTCAACCACAAAAGGATTTAACACAAGAAATTGGGTACTTACAAAATTGTTGGAAGGATTGGAGGAGTGGGGCTCAAGGGCACTGCCCCTTAGAATGTCAGTTTGAAGGACCCACCACTGAAGCTGTGATGTCACCACTGCCACTTCCATCTCCACCACTGCTGCTTGACACTCAGGAAGCCAGTGACTAGACATTAGCCCCTTGCTACTGCAGACTAGCATATCAGTATCACCTGGGATCTTGTTTAAAGCTCTTAAGTCTCTTGTTCCATTTTAACAGTGTGCCCTGATGATTTGTATTACATGTAAGTATGAGAGGCCCTGCACTAAAACTTTGGTTTTGGCCACTGTAGTTGCCTCAAAACCCACAGGTCTCCTTGCTAGTTGTAAGGGAATTTGGGAAATGTAGTTGTTGGTTTTCTCAGCTCAATCTAGAAGGAGGGTGGAATGGAGATTGAAAGAGTCCATCTACTGAACTGATCATACTTAGTTTCTTCTGTATCTTTCCAGGCATTTTATGCATATTTAAGCGTATAGGAATATATATTCTTAATTAAAAAATAAACAATAGATTACCCTAGTTAAAATTTTCCATTTTCACTCTAGCCAGGGAACTTGAACTCTCACTGCCTTTCCCCCTACCTCCCAATTTAGGATTGTTCACTGTTGTCCTACACAGTGTGCTGCACCTTGCTCTTTTCTTTAATAGTTCATCTTGGGAGAACTTTCCATATCATGGCACAAACCCATCTTCTTTTTAACATCTGCATGGTATTCTACTTTACTGATCACAAAATCTTAAAATTGAGAGTGTCTAGTACAGTTTGGGTTTCATGGCATGCTTATTTATTGGAACATGTAAAGTATAATCTAGTTGTTAAATGTTTACTTTCTGTCTCCTTAGTGCTCAGGTCTTGTGTATCTGTCATCTTGTTTAACTTGCACTAACCCAGTGTGCTGGGTATCCTTCCTCCACTTCACATGAGAGAGCTTTGTAAAGTTAACTTAATAATTCATAGGCTAAAGAATATCAAGGTTGGAATTCGAACCCTACGTCTATTAGCCTCCATAGTTTGTGATTTACCCTGTTATGCAGAGCCTCTAAATGGTAGTATTTATTTGAAAGTTCGGTAACCTACTCCAAGAAGTTTGGAAGGATACAGTTTTAGATATTTTGGGTGGGTATTAAAGCCATTTCAATTTTTTTTTCCTGACTCAGGTATCCAGCTCACATAGAAGATATTGATTACGAAGAAGGAAAAGTACTCATCCATTTCAAGCGTTGGAACCATCGTTATGATGAGTGGTTCTGCTGGGACAGTCCTTACTTACGCCCTTTAGAGAAAATACAGCTGAGGAAAGAGGGCTTACATGAAGAGGAAGGATCTTCTGTGAGTAACAGATCTGGGAACTTCTATAATGAGCTGAATCAGCCATTGGGTACTTTATGTTCCAGCCTTTGATGTTTAGTGTGAAAGTCAGTAGCAGCTGGGGACCAATCTTTATTTAGACCTGTAGTTGGAACCCTGAGATCCCTAGGGCACTTTGGGCTCTTGAAGAATCAGTTGTCATCTGCTTGTATGATGTTATTGATGTGTCAGCTCATAAACTAGTTTGGTTGAGACTACATTGATGATTATATTCTCTTTTACTCCATTAGGTCATTTTTAAAGCTGATCTGCTCTTGGATCACTTAGTAAGCAACCATTCCATCATATCAAGGTCTTTTATAAGCCCTTGAAAAACTTGGAATTGATTGGACACTATTCCTGTTTTCTAAATTTTATCACTATGCTTGGAGCTTTCATTGACTTCAGAATGAAGGATGGAGTATTAGTTTTGAGTTTTTTAGATAGACATTGAGATGTCTGTAGAGATCCTGCTGCCTTTGGATCTGACTCAGCCCTGGATTCTGTTTTCCATTTTAACTCTGACCAAAGAACTTGAACTGTCACTAGCCTTTCCCCTCTACCTCCCAATTTAGGATTGTTCAGTGTTGTCCAGTTTGATTACTCAATATTTATTCTATAGAATGTATCAATGTAAACTGTGTACAAGGAAAACAGTATGAAATATTAAAGGTGAATGGGTGCTTCCTTTGGCAAAATGGCCTTTTTAAAGCGTGGATGGCTTTAGGTTGCATGAATGCTTCTTCCCTCAAAATGAAGTGGTTCCCTTCCTTCCAGCTTGTATAATGTGTGTATTCCCTGGTGGTCCTGGACTCTTAGACTCACTTTCAAGGACAGGGTAGGATTATCATCAGTCTCTGCTGCACTGCTCACACCTCCTAGGATGGGAAAAGTCTTGTGTCTTTTTGTTTTGACTCCTAGTACTGAACAGCAGAAATACCTTCCTCCATCCAAATAGTCATCTCCCGTTCCCACTCTTGTGAATTCCAGCCTCTTTTTTGATTTTTGGTACCGTGTATGTCCTATGAAATTGGGTTGGTAACAGGATCTTTTTTTTTTGTTTTTTAATGTTTTTTAGGAATTTCAAATAAATGAGCAGGTCCTTGCTTGCTGGTCTGATTGTCGTTTTTACCCAGCCAGAGTCACTGCTGTTAACAAGGATGGTAAGGCATTTTGAGTTGTAATTGTTTTTTACTCATGACTTAGGGGGGAGTTTGTATTAGTTTGATAATATATTTTCAGATGTACTTATTGCCTAGAAATTCTCTCTCTTCAAGTTAAACACTATGTCAGGAATTAGGAAGAAATTACAAATGGAGAGAAAGCTGGGTTAAATAGGGTAGTTTGATTGTTTGCCTTCCAAATTTTAGTCATTGTTTTCTGAAATAGTCATGGTTCATCTGTCATTCTGCTGGGAAGTGTGTAGATTCTTGCTGTCTAGGAGTTCATAACATAATTGATGAAATAAGCCCCTAAAATTCCTTTTATGTACTTGTGAATAGCCTAGAAATGAACGCCAACACATATTTCTTAAAAATATCCTTTGTGAATGCGAGGTGATTGAGAGTGGTCTGTAATATCAGAGTTGCTAGTTGAGATTGGGTAGCTGGAGTTTAGAGTTGGGATACCTTTGCCAGAGTTTAGAACATAAAAGGAGTCAGGATAGGGACTGAGACCCAAAAAGACTCATGTTGCTAATACAAAGGCAAGAGGAAGGTTATGAAGATAATAGGTATGATAGCATCCTGACACGGACAGCAAATTCTGGGTCTAAGTAATGCCTTTTTTTATAGCATTTTCTACCAGGATACTTACAGTATATTCATGATCTCAGTAGTTATATTGAGTAATCAGGCCTCTTATTACTACTGTTAGGGGTGGCTATAAGGCCAGATTGACTTTTTATTCAGTGAAGTTATTCAAGTACTTATTCAGCACTCTGCTAAATACTGGACCTTGGGCTGACCAAGAATTTTGTCTAAGAATAGGTTGAAATGGTAAAAAAATGAACGGTTTTCATGTAGCAGAAACTTTAGTTTCTCTGTTGCCCCACATCCACCCCTTTAGCCTTTAGACTGTTGTGGGTTAATAGATGTAGGTCAAATTATGTGCCAGATGTAAGTTATCCTTAAAGCAACAGCCCTCTTGCCTCAGGCCTCCAGAGGAAGATTGTATCTTCTAAGTTGTTTAAGCAGTTACTGATCCTCCAGTTGATGGTTGATTAAATCTTTTTTGGGTAGTTCCTTGTTTCCTTAAATTACTTTTATAAGCTTGTGTTCAAAATAAAAACCTCTGTGACTAATTTTCATATATGTCCCATTAACCTAAAAACTTACTTTAGAGGAAAACTTATATGTTATTAAACTTCCTCAAATCCTTTTAGTGAAAGATATAATTCACTTTTTAAAATCTCATTTTCAAGATTAATAATTTTTTCTGCTTTTACTGGATTTAAATCATAGGATGTGAAATACAGGTATTCTTCATGTACACTGATGTGTTCCTGAAAGTCTATTAGGTTGATTTATCCTGATTAAGTTTTATTTTCCCCCTGAGTAATACCCATTGGAGGTATGCCCCCTTGAGAAAATGGCTGCCCATTAGAACAAATGAAAGTTGTGGTTAGTAACATGGGTAACTCTGTAGATAAAGGAGGTAGCAGAAAGGAAGCAACATTTCTCTTTTGTTTCAGTGATGTCTCAGTGTCACATGGAGGACAGAAATGGGGCAAAGGAAATTGGATGAGAGGGTAGCAAAGGAATGACAGACAGAGCAAGAGCGATTTGGGAGCCCTGAGAGCCTCTCACAGCAGGGTAGGAGTGGCTTTGTAGAACTAGTAAAGGCTTAGGAACCTACTGTTTGTTTTGCATCTAGTATCTGCAGAGCCCAGAGTTTGGCATCATGTATTAAAAACAACAGCAGCTACTGTTGAAGTAGGTTTAGAAATAGAGCCACCGGGGAGAGGCAGGGCAGGTGCAGATGGGGCAGATAAATCTTAAGGGGAGTGGGGAGGGACCTTTGTGTGCAGTTAATGAGTTAATGGTGGTTTTGTGTGGGTGGGTTTGAGATCTTTTGAAATAATCACTTCAGGACTAAAAGTCATTGGCCACATTATCAGCCGTAGTTAATTAAGGAAGTTTTTAAATGTCTTTTAAACTGAGGAAAGGAGAGGTTTACAGGTTGTTTTAAAAAAATCTTTTCAGTTTATTTCCTTCATGAGCTAAAATTAAGGAGAGTCTTGAGGTTGTTTGTTCCCAAAAAGGTCATCTGCTGCCCTAATATATGGGTTCTTTAAGCTCCGAATTCTATCTGGTGAATTTTAGTTAATTGAAGGACACTGGAAGTGAGTGGAGATTTCTGCCAGAACCTGTTTTCCCGAGTTCTTGAGTCTGAAGTCCTGTATTATGCTGCTACCCTATTGGTTCTTGAGACTAATTGGAAGTGGGAGGAGAGAAGGTCATTGGGGAGAAGTCCTGAAAGTTAGTGGAACTAGCTGGGTGGTATTGTGAAGGAAAGGTAGACTTTGGGGGAGCTAAGGTATTTTGAGATGAGATAATGGCCCTTAGGTGCTTAGGTCTTTGGGTTAGATTTTATCTGTGGGACCTAGCAGACAGTTTCTAGTCCATCCTTATTCTAGAAACTGCAGAATTGGGAGGGATGATGTTGGGCTCTCTTTTTACTCTTTCCCTGCTATTTTCTAACCTGTTTCAGTTTTGTCTATAGCAGGGGCCATCATAGCTTGATAGCACTGTGAGTAGAAGCTCTGCTGGCAAGGTGCCCCTTTATTTCCTGTAAAAGTCATTCTGTCTTGTTAGTGATGCCAGGAATAGGTCTGGGATATAGCGAAGTCACACTCTGGAGATTCGTCTTTGGAAGGCATGGTCTGGTTTTCTTGCTGAGGCTGAGCATTGACTGAGCAGGCTGATGGGTGGAGGCTCTTAGCTGGTGTGAAATGGCTGCTGGCATTGGGAGTCTGGCATGATTAAATGGCAACTAAATAGTGACTTCAGAGTTTCTTAAGGGAGTTATTTAGCACTTGGAAACTGGGGAGGGCAATGCTATGTTATTTAGCTCTTTTCACCTGGAATGGTTCTTTGGGAATGGTAAGCAAGCATTATTTCGGTAAAGGCAGCCACACCTGGTAGCTTTGTAGACCCTCAGTCTCTGTTGGAGTAAAAGACTGAATTCTGCTTCTAGGGAATCTTTTTATTCAGAAGCCATCTGTGGTGAGTTGACCTTCGTTCTTTGCTGGGGCAACTCAGGTCTCCCCTTTTTTTTACACTGGGATGGCAGAGCCACTTTTTGTTCAGAGCTTTGTGCCCCCAACGTGGAGGAAGGACTTTGCTTGGCAAGGCATTCTCTCTGGGGGGAACTGAAAGTATGTTCACATTTACAACAAAATGAAGAATTGTTTCTTCCTGTTGAACTGTGGTTCTTTGAGCAGGCTAATCAGGTCCCTCTTTCTGATGGTTATGCATATTCTTAGGTCCTGTGGTGCGCTGCCCCCCCCCCCCGCCCCGCCCTCAATTTAATCACTGGTGTAGTGTCTGAAGTCTGTATTTATAATGAGATTCTATGGAAATGGTTTTATTTCTAGAGTCTCTGGTTGAAGCAGTTACTAATTTTTGCTTTCTTTATGCTGTAACTGATCCTACATTTGAAATACGGGGACACTGGGACTATGTGAACAACTTTGCACAGAGATAAAGGAAGATTTAAGCCCATACATGCAAGTGGTAGCTTGGCTCTTCTGTGGTGGGGAGGGCTTGGCGCTTCTTTTTAAAGTGACTTGGTGGGTGATATAATTAGAACCACTTATTGATCCCTTGCTCTATAACAGTTTCTTTGTTAAACAGTTTCCATATCTGATCTCATTTATTTCTTCCCACAAACATTTCCGGTTGTTGCCATCAACTCCATTCTCATTTTAAAGATGAGGAACTAACCTCACAGGAGAAACTGCTTGAGGTTACAGAGTACATACACTCATAAATGGTAGAGCTAAGATCTGAATGGAGGTCTGTGGGACTCCAGAATTGCTGAACTGCAGTTCCGGTAGTACCACACTGCCCTTCTGGAGCAGGGTTTTTCTAAATGGCAGGAGTTGTCAGAGCAGATGTTCACTGAGAGAGTGTGTATGTGCATGCATGCATGTGCCTGAAATGATGGTAAGGGTGGGTATAGATGGTCTGCATGCTTTGGAGTCTGGTGGTGCCTTGATAGCTCTGATTGGGAGACAGTCTCTGGTCCCAGCCCTGCTTGGTGATTACAGGCATTTCACTGCACTTGCTCTGGACTCATTGAGAAATTGAGGAAGAAATTGGAACAGGTGAGTAGTTTTGGAAATTGTTAGCCACAGAACCTAAGCCCATTATGTAAAAATTGCTAAGAAGAAAAGACTCAGAGGGAAGGGAAGGTGCGCCTGCAGACAGGTGCGTATCCCTCTGCCCACCCACTGAAGCACACATCTGTGGGAACCTCAGGACTTTGGGAAGTGATGTTTGAAAGCTTGGAGTTTCCTATCCATGGCATTTTGGAATTCTCTTACTCTTGGAAAATAAGCGGGATAGAGAAAAGACCCCAGAATCACAATTATGGTAGATTTCAAGAACAGAAATCTGTCCTGTTCAGAGTATCCCTTTGTATCCCTTTGGTCCTAGAGAAGATGAGCTTGCTATGCATCTCTAGTTTGGTTTTCACATCCTTTCTGCTATCACTGACTATTACAAGGTTGTCTGATATGCTGAGTTCTCAACTTCAGGAGGGGCAAGGCCAGGAAGCTTTGTTTCACCTGGCAGTTAAGGACAGGGGCTTCTTAAGGGAGCCTGAGCCAGGACGCCTTTGTGTTAAGGACGGGCTTATTTTGAATTCTTTCATTTACATTGTTGGTTAGATGTTGTTTATGGCCATGGGACAGCTTTATTGTCACCCATCCATGAAAGGATTCCATGAGAAGACACTCTTTTAGTTATACATGAAACCATTAAAGTGGATTTGGGCCATTGTTGTCCATGGGATGTTTTGTTCTCACTGATTTATTGAAGTCCAAGTTAGGTTCTGTACATGATCAAAGGAGAAAGTTTCAAGATGATCCCTTGTGGTTTTTTGGAAGTTAAATATGTCAGAGTTGGGGTATTGCTCTCGAAGAAGAGTGGCCCCTCAGCACCTTTGGCTATAGTTTGAATCCTTTTAGAGTGACCAGTTGTGCTGTGGCTCAGTGGTTTGGACCTCAGACTCAGAGAGACCTGAGGAATAGGCAGTGTGGGGCAATGGGAGGAGAATTGGTCAGAGGTCAACAGACATGCTTGGGTTCTAATTCTAGCTTTGTTTTAGACATCATGGAACGTGGGGACACCTTTATCTAAGGTGTCCTTTTTGAGTCTGCCATCAGGAATAAGCTTCAAAATTGACCTCAAATAGCTGAAATTGTACTGTTGGAAAGTATGACTTAATGTTGCCCTTCTGTATGTTTGAAACATCTAAAAATTGATAATTTTCATTTTGATGTAGCTAATGCTAAACTTTCTTTGTTGATAAAATAATTGAAAGTGAATGCTTGAATGGCTTGTTGGAACTCTTAATATTTAAGATTTCATGAGAATGGGGTGCTTAAGGCCCTGATCTCCTGCCCCCATCTCTAACCCCATTCCCTAGACTGGTCGGAGCTGCCCCATGATTGCTTGAAAAGCGTCTGTTGAGTGTTCCATAGCATTACTTAACTTAACATTGCTCTGTTGCTTGCCAACACCCTCACAATAGAGGCAGGAAGACAGGAACCCAGACCTTCGTTGTAATTGCTCATCAGTCATTGCTAAGCTGCCTTATGTAGAATCTTTTACCATAGCCTGTCGTCATGTTTGTTTTAACCATCTATGCATGACTATATGAGGTTGGAGTATTAATTTCGCAAACTCATCCTAGAAAAAGTGCTACACACCTCATTGTTGAATATCACTACCGTCACCTTCGAACTACTCCCCTTGGGAAGCTATATACCAATGCCAGTGCCTAGTCCACCCTTCAAGTTTGGAACTCTTTTTCTGGAATGGCCATCAGCTGTCATCATCCCCCAAAATCTGACAGTTAAGTTGGCAAATTTGCCATCATGTGTTTATGTTGGCGGCACTGTACAAACAAGTTGGTAAGGTGTCATAACTTTGGCAAGGTGCGATGACAGTTCTGATGGCCATTCCAGAAAAAAATTGCTTTGAAGGGTGGACTAGGCGCTTGGCAGTGCATAACTCCCCCAGGGGAGTACTTCAAAGGTGACCATAGTGATATTCAGCAGTGAGGTATGTGGCACTTTTTCTAGAATGAGTTTGCAAAATTAATTGTTCAACCTTGTATATCCTGAATATCTAGCTTGTGTGGTAGCCGTTTTCTTTCTGTGTTGGTGACTCTTGTGACAAATAATCACCTTTATTTATAATTACTAGGAATAAAGATTAGTAGGTAATTAATAATAGTGTAAGCCAATGGTTCTCAGACTTGCATTAGAATATCAGGACATTTCTGTGTTGCACCCCCAGAATTTTTGATTCAGTACATTGGGGGTGGGGCTGGTAACTTGCATTTCTAACATGTTACAGGAGTTTGCTGATGCTGTGGGTCTGGGGACCACACTTAGAGAACCACTGATCTACAGTGAGCCAGGTGTTATGTGAGAGAAAAACTGGTATGAAATGTGGTCTCTGGCCTTGGAGAGCCTGCTTTTGATTTGGGATCTGCCTTCTATGTTAAGGTAGACCTAAGTGTGAGGCTCTGCAGGCCAGGTGCCAAATGAGTCTTTGAGAAGTTCAGAGTAGGGAGAAATCTCTAGTAGCTAGGAAGTCAGGAAGCTTTTGCAGAACTATTGTGTCATTTGAGTGGGAGGCTTAAGGATCAATGAGTGGAATACCTGATAAAGATGTGGTGGTAGAAATGTCACAAGGCAGTTTCAGTGGGTGACAAGTAGCTAGTCACTTTGAGTGGATAGATATTGTATGCTGGTAATGAAAAATAAAATTTGGCAAGTAATTGGGCTCAGACTGCATCAGACTTTGGACACTGGAGATGGTGGCTTTCAGTAGAGGTGGCTAGCCTTTGACAGGGTCCTATTTAGGATTGGAAGAGAGGTGGGTGCAGTGGGGAGAGAATGTATAAGAAGAAGGTAATCAGCCAGAAGGTTTTAACTGTCTTACTGCATTCTTCTGCTCTCAGCCTTTGGGAATTTCCCCCCGCTTCCATGTTGAGTGTGAAATTGGTCCTGAAAACTGACCATGTTTACCAGTGGTAAACCATTATATAATTACCACTGGTTCACTGGTAATCTTGACAAGCTTATGTATGATTCTTTTATTTATCCCTGAGACCAAAAAAAAAAGAAGGGACACAGGTGGGTTCTAAGATGCAGAAGTTTGAAAGTGTTGGTTTGGGTGCAACTAATAAGAACTTTTGTAGTTGGATGCCTTGTTTGGGAAGACAAGAGTATTTGGGTTTCCAGCTCCATCATTTTTTGGCAGAGTGATTTTTGTTGGACACTTTTTTCTAATGGAATAAAACTGGTGATGTAGTAGGCACCATTGAATGTTTTGGCCAGGTCTCTGGTTTTAAATATTGTAACACAAAGGTAATTCATACAGATTTTGAGGTTAATGTGACCTCTAAAAACATTATACCTTTAGTAGATGGTCATGTTTCTTCTAAAGTTGAAAAGCTGTTACTATCTTTAAGTCCAGAAAATAAAGATTAAGTAATAAAATTTAATAATTTACCAATAAATAAATAAATCTGCCATTTTCCTCACATTCTTAATTGCTTTACTGCTCTTTGTTCTTGGTCTAAATTCAGTGCAAGTTTTTTATTTTAATAAAGCATCATTACAACAAGTTGTTTTTTTGATGGATTTTTAATCTGTATAGATAAAAAGAAAGGCAAGCATACTATTATCTTAGACACAAATAAGAATAATGTGATTCTCAGCTTTTAAATTTCCATAAGTTCATTATGTCATTGGAGCTCCCTTGTGTTTATGTTCTGAAGAGTTTTGTCACTTTCATGAAACTGAAAGTTAAAATCATGGTATCTTCTTGAATTTTAGGTACTTACACTGTGAAATTTTATGATGGAGTAGTTCAGACTGTCAAACATATTCATGTCAAAGCTTTCTCCAAAAATCAGGTGAGAAAGGTGGTTTTGTGATTTGCGGTATGAATAATGCTAACGTTGTAGTTTTGTTTGTCAAATAAAGACATTATTACATTTGTTTATGATGGCAAAGTCTTTGTTTCCTCTATCTGACACAATTTCACCAGAAAGCGATACGCAGATTTTCAGAAATTGTAAATATTTGTTCCTCGCTGCCATTTCCTTTTAACACAGATTCTTTTTTTTCAAAAGCACCGAATACTTGTATACCATTACCTGTTTCTGTTTCCCTCATCTTTTCTAGAAAATGTCTGGTTATTTTTCTGACTCCGTGTGCCCTGTACTCAGAGCTGTTACCCATCCCAGGGAACTTGCTGAACTACTTGAGGAGATCTAAGTATGTTATCTCCTTATCTAACGTTGCCTTTAAGCTCAGGACCACGACATGGTGGTTACAGAGCTCCCGTTTGGTAGGATTTGGCAATCACTTGTACTAGATGTGCCTGGGTTGAACATTTTTGATACTGGAAATATGGTGCACACGTATATGGGCCATGTAGAAGTGTTGCCTATTTTCTTCATGATTTTTTTCCCTTTAATCTTTTTCATGTTTATGTCTTAATGAAGTAGTTGAGGGGAAAGAGAGATCAAAATTTGGATATTGATGTTTTTAAAAACTCTTTGATTGTTCCTAATTGTTACTTACCTCTTTGTTGGTTGTTGATGTGACAGTATTTGGTGATGCTGGAACCTGTTGTGTCTTTTCTTATGATGATCAAATGCTTCCACTTATCACAGACTTGTAAATTCTCTGTACATATATTTAGCAATTTCAAGGGCTCATGATATGTGTCATCTTTAAAGGTAGCCTCAAGACTTTTTTGCCTTTTGATGGTTTTCCTTTTCAGAAAACAGTCAAAATTATAAAACTTTCCCCAGGAAGATGTTTTCTCTTTTATCATTTGCCCCTCAAGCATCTAAGAAGCTATGTAGACTCTAAAATATTATTTTAGCATTCAGTTTGACATTTTTTTGTTTTCAGTATGTGCAGTGAGTTAATATAGAGGACCATATTAAGAACTTGTCCTAAATTGTCAGATTGTTATCCGGAGCCCTGGACTTCCATTTGGGGAGGTTATAGATACAAACGTTCAACTGTTTACTCTGTTGCACTCAATAAACTTATTGATAGCTTTCATGGTGTTTTGGCTTGAAGCTGGGCACCTTACCCAGTGTGGATTTGTGGGTGCTCTTCTGTTCTCATTTCCCAAATGCTTCTAAATGTCTCACCTCATCTCCGACTTGGCAGGTGGTCAAGCACAGCCCATGACACCTGTTTGCTTGTTTTTCTTTTCCAGAAGGACATTATAGTTTGTTTAAATGACTTCTCAGCTCTTTTCAACCCTAGATTATAGAATCTAGGGTTCTATAATGGACACATACAAAGCATAACTTCTTAAAATTATCTGTCAGATAATTTTTAAAGCCTTTTTTTTTCATATAGTATTAGAATAGATTGAGGTTTCTTCTGTAGGACTACACTGTCCTAAATGTTTTGATAAACTATATTCTAGGAATATTTCTTTTTCTTTGGAGTTATAAAAATAATACATGTTTGCTGTAGAAAATAGGAAAGCACAGAAAGCACAAAAAAGTAAAAACTATAATTCTATTATCTAGATAAAATTGCTGTTAACTGTTAACATTTTGGTGTATATCCTGCTGTTTTTTTGTTAAATATTTATGTATATACATATTTCTTTTCAAAATTGGCATCATGTAGTATATTATTGTATTATAACTTGCTCTTTTAATGAAATAACATTTTCCCCTAGTTCCTTAATACTATATGAGAATCAGCTTTTAATAGCTAGCTATGTAGTATTCTATAATATGTATGTACTCCTATTTTGTATAACCAATTCCCTAATGGTCATTTAAGAATATTTGTAAATCTGGGTACACAAGTCTACTTATTCGGTTAGCAGAGTGCATTTCTAGGAATTCATTCTAGTTAAGAGTATAAACTTTGGGGTTCCCTGGTGGTGTAGTGGCTAGGCTTCAGCGCTGTCAATGCTGTGGCCTGGGTTCAATTCCCAGCCAGGGAACCACCCCCAAAAAACAAAACCAAACAACAACAAAAGTATAAACTTACGTCTTTTGA
This sequence comes from Lyroderma lyra, assembly GCA_004026885.1. NCBI lineage: Eukaryota > Metazoa > Chordata > Mammalia > Chiroptera > Megadermatidae > Lyroderma > Lyroderma lyra. The sequence goes on from PVJL010000034.1 coordinate 664,773, forward strand.
CCTAAATTGCCACACGCCCTCCTCTACCCAGGTGGTTGCAATTTACATTTCTGCCAGCAGTTTCTGAGGAGTACTTGTTCTCAAACCTGGCTTCTTTCAGAAAATTTTTGGGATTTGGAAAAATATTTCCTTCTAAGCTCTAACCACAAGAATTCTCTTAGTTTATTATTTTCCTATGGTGCAAATTAAACTTTGACTCAATGAGTATTTAGGCACTCCTTCCTGCTTCTGGCAAAGATCTGTGTGCCTAGTGTGTGCTAGGTGGTGGGGATCTCATGTGAATCTGGTAACAGTGGAGACAGGTCTTGAAAGAGATACATATACAAATAAACTCACTTATAGTTTTGGCAACTCCAGAGCTTTCAGAGCTGGCTTTGTTATGAGATAGTCATACTAGGACACAAGATTTTTAGGGTCAATTTTATGTTTGTTTGTTTTTGTTTGTTTTTTTATGTGGGTAGCTCCCTGGCTGGGAATCGAACCCAGGCCGCAGCGTTGACAGCGCCGAAGCCTTAGCCACTACACCACCAGGGAACTCCTGTAGGGTTAATTTTAGAGACAATAACAGAAGGAGAGTAACCAAGAAACAGTACTTCCTTCTGATGGACAAAACTTCAGCAGCTCAGAGGTACAGTAGGTGGCTTGTTAGACAGGAGAGGAAGCAAAGATCCTGTTTTGGGGTTGGAAAATCTTTAGTTTTCCTATTTGACCTCCAGTGTGGGTTCTTCTCTTCATAGGAAATCAGCATCCACTGGCAAACTGAACCAGGCCTCTGAAAGGTCCTGGATCACTGTAGTCATGCTTGAGGGAGGAGAAGGATGGGGCATGAGGCATTTTCTTAATACATCTCTGTCAGAAAGATTGCTTTCCGTAAGAAATCCCTGGGTAGGCTGACCAGACATCCTGTTTTAAACGGGATAGAAAACAACAGTACTGTTTCATTTCAAATGGTACCAATGGTCAGCCCAGTCTTACGGGCTTATTTAAGGTTATCAGTAGGCTGACCATACATACTGTTTGAAATGGGATAGTACCATTTTTTCCTGTTTAAAATGGGATGTCTGTCTGCTCAGCCTATCCCTGGAATAGTTGTTTATCCCTTTAATTATTTTCTAGTGACTTATTAATCATAAGGGAGATACCTCTGTCTCAGAAGGAATTAAACATGACTGCTGTTTACATTAAATTTAGGATTGGTTCCCAAACCTCAGAATATAGGTGGATATTTTCAATGTTGCTTTCTATTATGTGACTTGGCATATGTCCTCTTTTAATTTCTTTGTTTGTCTTCATAAGTTTGCAAAAAAAATCTGATGTTATATTTGCAAGTAATCACAAAGTGTGTTTCATCGCTATTTTGCTCATTTTAGAATATTGTGGGTAACGCTAGGCCTAAAGAAACAGATCACAAAAGTCTTTCATCATCTCCTGATAAACGAGAGAAGTTTAAAGAGCAGAGAAAAGCCACAGTCAATTTGAAGAAAGACAAAGAGGACAAAGCCTTAAAGACTGAAAAGCGACCCAAGCAGCCTGATAAAGAAGGGAAGTTAATCTGTTCTGAAAAGGGGAAGGTGTCAGAGAAAAGCCTTCCCAAGAACGAGAAGGAAGATAAGGAGAACATTTCAGAAAATGACAGAGAGTACTCTGGAGATGCTCAAGTGGATAAGAAACCTGAAAATGACATTGTGAAGAGTCCACAAGAAAACTTGAGGGAGCCAAAAAGAAAACGAGGCAGACCCCCTTCCATAGCTCCTACTGGTGAGTTTCTTAAGTGGGCTCTGTATTAGGCAATGCCAGAGTGTTCTGTGGCCTTCTGTGGTTCTTTTTCACTTCTCTATGTCAATCCTTCATTGTTTGGGCTGACTTTGAATTGTCCTGTGATCTGAAAACAAGTCATAGATATATAGCCAAATTTTAAGGGAGGGATATATCTAGGTGAATATAGGTTGGGAAATATGTCTGTGACTGAGCTTCTGGAGTGGTAGGTAACTGTCCACTATATCCTTTAACTTATATGATGAAACCTAATAAGCAGAGGCCTTTTGCTTATGCCTAATCAAATGATCTCAGTTTAAGTAAGCTTAATAGAGCCTGGGATCAAGAAATACTGTTTTCATGAGAAAGATGAAAGGAAAGGATAAGTAAAACAGGTGTGGGTGTCTGAAGGAGGCCCACTGAAGGAGGTGGGGCCAGAAAACTCTGGGCCTAGGAAGATAGGAGTGCATTTGAAATTGAGCTCTCTGGAGAGTGATTATTGATTAGAAAATTTCCCAGTTAGCATAAAAAGCTGAGATTGCTAATTGGTGTAGGAGTCAAGGTTAGAGGGTATAGATTTAGGGAAGAATGCACAGTTCTTAAAAAAAAAAATTGAAATTTGAAATTATTCTAGAGTAACCCAAGAATTAAACACACCCTGAATTTCTTCCTAAGCCAGTCCTTCTCTACATGGATTCAGTGACTTGAAGAACCCCCCACCCCCACCCCCCCAACCCATGGTCTCTGTAGACTTCCTGTGATTATCTTGTGGTGGTCTTCAGACATTATTGCTTGCATAGTCTCTACATGAATTTTGAAAAACTCTGAATCCCCTAGCACATTTGCAGAAGATATATATAAAATATAAAATTTATCAAAACTACAGTTAGCTCTTTCATTGTTTCCATATGATGTAGAATGAAAAGCTACTCCTATCAATCCAGACAGCTACATCAGACCATCAGACTTAATTTTCATGGCAAAAAGTCTACCTTAATTTACTTCAAATAAATGTGTTACCACTCATTCCCAGTGGGACACCCTTCTCACATCTGAGTTCTAATTTTAAGATATGAAATTAGATAGGTTGGTTTCTTCCCAGATGACATAAAGCACCTCCTCCTTCAATAGTTGTGATTAGATTTTGCCCTCAAGAGCTGAGTATGCTGTGATTGTCCCTAAACAAATCTAGTGCCTAGACCTGCCCTCTCCAATATAGTAGCTGCTAGCCACATGTGGCTATTGAGTACTTGAAATGTGGCTAGTCTGAATTGAGATGTGGTGTAAGTGTATAATACACACCAAATTTCAAATACTTAGTATCAAAAGATAAAAGCAAACCAAGAATATATAAAATATCTCAATAATTTTTAATATTAATTACATATTGAAATATTTTTGTGTATATTGATTTAAATAAAGCATATTCTTAAAATTAACTTCATTTTTTAAAAGGCTTACATTTGTGGCTTATATTTCTATTGGATAGCAATAGCCTAAATTCACTCACTGCCTTTCTCAACAGGGTTCCAGGAGAGAACGAATCTCTAATGTTCAAGGCATCCATGATCTATAATGAATTGACTTCTCTCCTGAGCATTGAGTATGGTTATAAACCACCCTTGGTGAATTGAGAAAATAACCTGCGTGATTGGTGTTCAAATGAGGAACCCTAGTTGAGAAAGTCCAGGGGTTTTAAACTTCTGGACAGTGTACCATGTTAAGATTTGGGATGAGTGAGAGGCAGGCCTTTTTATGTAAGTAGGAGGAGGGCACTTACGCAAGGAGAGGTGGGAAATGTGAACTGGCAGAAATATGTGTCCCCATCTCAGTTTAGGAAAGAGTATATGTGGGAATTGAGTGTTCTGAATCTGATTTCTGTTGTGCTATTCATTCTCTGGCTTGCACCCTTTTGAAAGTGTGTAGTGGGGTAGTTGCACTTCAGTTTTCAGATTGTTCTTATGAAGCCACCTGACTTCATTCAAATAAAATAAAGGCCATTCAGTTTATTGCTTTCATTTCGTAAGTGTAAGATTTCATAGCATGTAGGATCAATTTAATAGAGAAATAGTGTTTTCCAAGTTTTCTGTTAACATTTGCCTGAGGTGTTCCTCCCCAGTCAGAATCTCTGGAGCAGAGTCTGAGAATGTGAATTGTTAAACAACCTTCTCAGATTTTTATTTATTTATTTATTTATTTATTCATTCATTCATTCATTCATTTATTTATTTATTTTGGTGGGGGGTGTGGTAGTTCCCTTGGCTGGGAATCGAACCCAGGCTGCAGCATTGATAGTGCCGAAACCTAGCCACTATACCACCAGGGAACCCCTTTCTCAGATTATTTTTACTGTAAGAAGAATTTGGGAAACACTGAAGTTCTATATAGTCAGCCCAATTTGTATCAAAGCAGAGAAGACTTGCCAAATATCTCATAAACAGTTCAAATTCCCTTTAAAAATTGCTTTGGAATCATTTCATTGACTCTGGAGCCTTGAGCTCTCTCGATTGTACAGACTTGATTGAAGCAGGATTCGAGCTACTTAAGGAGGATCGTTTGTCTTTGTTTAATTTGGAATGTGTGTGATCTCCAAGTTCCCACCACTTGGAACAAAATAATGTTGGCACATTGATAGAAGATTGAATACAGGAAGAGCCAAGGAGTTCAGCACTCTCATCAGGTTTGCTTCCTCAGAGCTCAGCCCTGTTTCTTGTTAAATGGCAGATCTGAAGTTATTATCATTAGAGGAGTCTTCTTTTCTGTTCCCCTTCCACTTCCTTCCCTTCTTCCCTCTTTCTTTTTCCTCTTTCTCCCTCTCCTTTCAACCTTCATCAGACCCCTTAGCCCTCCCTGCTTTCACCCAAAGCTTGCCAATTTTTTTCTTTTGTTTTTTATTTCTGCCAGCCTTTCAGATTCTCATCTTTCCTGATTGGGGAAGAGCTTTTTAAGTGTTAGATTTAAAAATAAAAGTGAGTACTGACCAAGGGTTTAGCATCTGTACTGCTAAATTACGTCAGAGCTGGATTTGTTAGTGATCAGCAGCCTTGCCTGGAACACTGACTATCAAATAAGCATAGTCTCCTGAGATTTTTCTGGAATTTTTTTAAGAGGGTATAAATGTTGACATTATTTTTGGCTCCTCAAAACTAGGACCAATGGCAAGCTAACTAATTTAACAAGTCAAGATTGAAAACAGTAATCAAGCTAGAGTCCTAGGGTATACACTTTAGGAATTAGCCTGCATATTGGATTTCCTGAATATTGGATAAATCAAGTTTTGATGGACAGACTTGATGGTGAGGAAAATGACTTTTCTATTGCTCTTGCACCTTCATATTTTAAAGCAGTCTTGTTGAGGTATAGTGTTTTTAAAGAGAGGATTTCAGGAGAGGAGTATATGACTAGAGCTGGGTCATAGGAGAGATCAAAAAAAGAGATTAGGAAGTCAGTCTGCAAGATGTCAGTATCTCCCATAAGGAAGTAATTTCTCACCTGTCTCCCCCCCACCCCCACCCCCACCCCCTGCTTAGGTTAGAATGCCTCTTGGTCTGTTTATCAGGCAGGGATCTCTCTGTCTATCTGTCTTGTCTGTCTTACTTATATGTAATGATGAGGATTGGATACTATTACATACCATTTTTTGTGTGGTTTTATCTACATTGTAGCTGTGGATTCAAACTCTCAAACTTTGCAAGCAATAACATTGGAATTGAGAAGACGGAAAATATCCAAAGGAAGTGAAGTTCCATTAAAACGTCCTCGGCTTGATAAAAATTCATGTGAGTCTTCAGTCTGTGCATGTGTGCCTAGAAATTTTTGTTGTTGTTGTTGTTGTTGTTGGCTCCCTGAGCGGGGATCAAACCCAGGCTACAGTGTAAGAGTGCTGAAGCCTAGCCACTACACCACCAGGGAACACCCCCCCGCCCCCACCCCATGTGCCTATAACTTGACTTTGATTGTGTTAGTTGCCTCTATGTCCATCTTTTCCCCAAATCACTGTAGGCTCTAAGGCTTGTCCTTGATTGCAGGAGCTAATGTGAGTGGGATTTGATTGGATTAGAATTTTTGGTGGAAGAAGAACAAATCTCAAAGCACAAACTCCATTAATGTTGGGTTCAGTTGTGCCATCTACATACCTATAAACTACATTTGATTTGGATTCTACTGGAAATTTAGTGGCTTTGGAAATTTAGTGGCTTAGGAAGGGATGGATTTTATATGCTGAGTGAAACTTTAAAAATATTATTTATTGATTTAAAAAAAGTCTTGTTGGCTCAAAAAAGGATTTGTGATGGCTCTAAAGTTCTAGCTTACTGACTTTGAAAATTAGTATATAGACTGTTATGTTGGGAAGCCCCAACATAGAAGTTAGTTGTCAAATTTGGGACACAACCTTGGCACATATTTTTCAGACCACAAATCCTTAAATAGGAAAAGTCTATCTTGGCAGAGAGACTGTACCTTTACTTAAAACTGTAAAGAAAGGCTATTTACTTTATCACTTGTCTAATATTCTAGAAGTCTCTCTAAAGTCCATATAGAGGACAGCCAGTCCAGAAACCTATAATAGCAGAGTTATTTCTTCTGGTCTCTTGACTACAACTCTCTTAATGGTTTATAGCCCAGGAAAAGTCAAAAAACTACTCAGAAAACACTGATAAAGACTTATCGAGGAGACGGTCCTCCAGGCTGTCCACTAATGGGACCCACGAAATCCTAGATCCTGACTTGGTTGTATCAGATTTGGTTGATACGGTTAATACTGATCCTTTGCAGAACACATCATTCAGTACCAAGGAATCTGAAGAAGGTGAGTCAAAGTCTGTTTGGGAATTGTCTTGCCAACCTGAAGCCTATTTAGTGATGACCAATCTAAATTGTTGTGTACTGCCTTCCACAAGTTTTAGATGGTCTTGAAATCAAGTTATTAAATGAGCTGCAGTGCTTCTTGTAATTCACTGATGGTTCAGTAGACAAACTTTCTGTATACACTTATGATTGGTTTTGCTTATGTATGTGTGAATGTTGGGTTGGTGGTACAATACTTGAAGAGCTATGCCCTTCTCTGTTCTGGTGGTGTTTTACTCCAGTGCCTCTGCTTTTTTGTTAATGCCTTTAGCAAATCCTCCCTTCAATTTAGCCTCTTACTAGCCTCTTTCTTAAGATGCTCACAGCCCTGACTGTATATGCTGGAACCTGTGGATATATTCTTGAATATATCCTGTGAGATGAATGACTTCCTCTCAAAAGTCCCTGGCTCTTTCTTAGTCTGTTGAGTGGTTTTGGTTCCTAGATTATATATATGTGTTTGTTTCCCAAGTTTTTTTTTTCTTCTAGGTCAGTTGAAATCTCCTTTGGAAGCTGGCCAGGTCTCATCTGCACTAACTTGCAACTCCTTTGGGCATGGAGTTGGGGCTGCAGACTTGGAGTTGAACTGCAAGTCCATGGGAGAAAACGCTATGAAAACGGAACCGGATGCTCCTCTTGCTCAGTTACAAGAGATTTCTACTGTGGCAGGTTCATATTTAGAGTTAACATAATTCTCCTTTAATATATACTTTTGTTTCTGTTTTGATTGTGAACTACAAACAGTGGATTTTTCTAGTGATGTTTTTTTCACCTTTTATTTTGGTATTTGGTTCTGAGTGCCTCAAGTCCTTACGCTGGCCTGCAGTGGGCCTGCTTCTCCTGGCCATCTGCTACCTCTCCAACTGCGTCTTTCTTCACTCTTTCTCCTTCCTATTGACTCTGCTCCAGGCACATGGCCTCCTTGCTATTCTGCAAGCACAGCAGGTCCACTCTCACCTCTGGGCTTTCATTCAGCACACTTTTATTAAATACTGTTTATTCCTATCAGAGCAAATAGTTCCATTGGAAAAGTTATTTCATCAGTTCAGGAGTAGGTAATATTTAATTCATTGGGTCATTCAACAATTACTTGAGCATTTCTTATGTACCACAACTTTGAGGGGGAGAGAGGAAAGCTGGACGGGGTTGGGAAAACACAGAAATGAATAAATTACCTTCTTGACCTTAGGAGAGTACTTACTTATAGGAATGGATTGTCCTGGATACTTCCAGTTGATAAATGTTGAATAGCATTATTGATTGATCATTACCCACCTTAAATATTTGTATCTGTCATAATGTTGACAACCTTTTTTTCCAAACAAAATTTCTAGTAATTTCTATTTTTTGATGCAATGATTCTTTTCCCAAGATTCTTATTAGATATGGGAATTTAAAAAAACTCAACATATGTGGTCAGATAAGGAATGTTTTGAAAATTAATGTGAAAAGGTATTTTAGTACATTTCTGAAGTATTAAAAGTTAAATCATATCAGTTGCTCATTAATTTTCTTCATTGAAAAACAATATGGCAGGAACTTAAATTCACCCCAATCTTTGTAGACTTGGTATGCTCATCATTTTTGAGTCATAAGGAGATAACAATGAAAGGTTTTTTTAATGTTGATTTTTAAATGAGATTTGATTTTTCACAATCAGAATACTAAAGAACACTAGTTTTTTATAAGTACTAGCTCTTCATGAATTGTCACAACTATCTTCTAAGGCATCTTGGGTCCCTGTTTTAGAAAATATTTTATAAAGAGTCATATTGCTGTTTTTTTTTTTTCCTATACATTTCAAAACCAATACATGCTAGGAGAAATTAAAACCAAGTAAAAGAAAAAAGCGAAAAGTCCTTCTCATTTCTAATTTTTCACCTATTGTTCCTGTTTTATAGCAAAGAGCCTAATACTTGGCCAAGAAGGAGAGACTTTAGCCAGAGTTGTGTACTTCCTAATTGGCTGGAAATGCAGGGTCTCTGACTCACATCCATGGAATGAGTGCCTAATGCCATCTGTTGAGATGCTGAGTGCTTTATAACTCGAGTAGTGAACACAATCCCTGCCTTTAGTGAAGTTGTTAGTTTACAGTATGTGATGCAGAACCCCCACTGCTCTGGAGCATACCTGGTAAAGCGTTGTGTACACTCTGAGTAAGAGGGTTATTAAGTAGGGTGGCCAGGCTTGAAGACTCTGTGTGGTACAAGTGATGTCAGTACTGCACACACGGGAGTGCCTTTTGAATTCTTTAATTTGAAGGGGGCATTCTTTAATTTGATCTGGAAACTGAATGGTGTTCCTGGTGTTCCTTTTGGAACAAGGCTTAGTGGTGAGTACAGGACGATCCAGAAAGATTGCTGGGAGAGAAGGCAGTTGTTGAGAACTCATTCACCAGGAATGTGTTATGTAAGTGAGCAGGAAGGAGGGCAGCTATCATCATTAGAAGCATCCAGTGAGGATACTGGAGGCCAGGATGCTGCTGTGTTAGTCACTGTTTAGTAATCACGTTCCTAAGCTGGTGCTAGTCTTGGAATTTCTAACTTGGTTTGGAGTCATGACCTGAGAAATCAGTGTGAAGGTGGCTGTTGGGCAGCAAACAGGAGGAAGAGCTGGAGACGCAACACTTCTAGTTCAGAGAAGAGAGGATTAGCTGTTCTAAATGCAGCTCTGACATTTGAGGAAGCTCTGCCATCTTGTGGCGTAAATGCTTAGTGATTTTTGTGAGGGCTGAGTGCAGGGATTTGCAATCTGGAGGGTAGCCTTGGGCAGGGTTGCTTTCCTCCTACTTGAATATTTTGTGGCCTCAAAATATTTTTCCTGCATATATATTTTTCCTGAATATATTTTTAAGAAGTTTTTATTTCGAAATAATTGCAGACTTATAAAAAAGTTACAAAAATAGCACAAAGAATTCCTGTATAGGCAAACCTCAGAGGTAATATGCAGGTTTGATTTTACAGGCCACTGTAATAAAGTGAGTATCACAATAAAGTATGTTGTAATCTTTTTGCTTGTGGAGGGTCTTTTTTTCAGTTTGTGAAAAATGCAATATATATGAGGTACGATGATGCACAATAAAATGAGGTATGCATTGTATATCTTCAACCAGATTTCCCACTTGTTAGCAGTGTCGCACTGTTTGCTTTATTGTTCTGTTTTTTTAAAGTATTTTTTTCTGAATTGTTTGCAAATTAGTTGCAGACCTTACCCCTAAATACTTCAGTGCATATTTCTTAGAAACAAGGACATTCTCTTACATTACCACAATATAATTATCAACATCAGCACCTTATTAAAGCTTTATCAGTTGTTATATATAACAGTTATGGGACAATTGTAGCAAAAGTACCCCCCGCCCCTCCCCCCACATTCAACCCTGATGACACATTGGATTTAATTGCCATGTTTCTTTTTTTTTTTTTTTAATTCATTTTTATTGTTAGACTTATTGGGGTGACATCTGTTAGCAAGGGCCATGTTTCTTTAGTCTCTTTTCATCTGAAACAATTCTTCAGACTTTCTTTGTCTTTCATGACCTTGATATTTTTGAAGAATGTTGATGTTCCTTAATTTGGGGTTTTCTGATGTTTGCTCATGAATAGATTTAGGTTATTCACTTTTAACAGAAATACTGTGTAAGTGATAGATTCTTTTCAGGAGGGCACATGGTACCAGTTTGTCCCATTTATTGGTGATGTTAACTTTTGATCACTTGGCTAAAGTAGTAACTACCAGGTCTCTCTGCTATAAAGCTATTGTTTTTCCCTTTATAATTAAAAAACCCCTTGTGAGAGGATACTTTGAGACCATGCAGATATCTGTTTCTCATTCAGTATTCACCTATTTTAGAACCCATTGGTATTTCTTGCTGGAAGCAGCTTTAACTACAATGACTGCCAAATGGTGATTTCTAACTCTGTCATTCTTGCTACATTTATTAGTTTGTATACTATTATCAGAAAGAGCTCTCCCTTATTTTTTTATTTATTGTATTTGTTTATGGCCACATGGACTTACGGATTCTTACTTTGTCTATGGGTTATAATCTGTTTCTATCATTACTTATTTTAATACACATATTGTCCCATATTTGGCCAGTGGAAACCTTTCAAAGTGCTTCCTATGTCTTCATCATTCTTTGAGCAGTTAATTACTTTTTGACCTAACAAGATGTTTTACGCTCATCTTATACTTATTCAGTCCTGGAGTCAGATATTTCTCCAAGAAGCCATGTTTCTTTTAAGTGGAGAATTGTATTTAGAAACCAAGATCTGAGTGCTAGATGTGTTTATTGTTTCTGGGATATAGAAAGAAAATGTGCAAGTTCCTTATTACCGCCTGCCTTTCTAGCCTAAGCCTCTCTCCAAAGGTAACTGATGTAATAGTTTGATTTCTGTCCTTTGGATCTGTGCATTTTTATACTATCTTTTTTCCTACCTATAACCATACATGGAGTTGTTTAGTATGTACTGGAAAACTTCTGTTTTTACTTAACAATATAGCTTGAGATTATCCATATCATTAAGTACAGAGCTCAAACTTTCTTTTAGGTGGCTGATTAGAATTACATAATACAGCCATCCCATAATTTCAGCTGTTCCACTGTGGACATAAATATTTTTATTTTATTTATTTATTTTTATTCTAAGCATTTGACTGGATTTGCTGTGAATATTTAAATCATGTTTTCTTTTGATTGCTTTTGTTTCTTCAAACCTGAAAAAATTATTTCTTCACAGACCTGAAAAATGTTTCATTCATTATACATTTGAAGTATGTGTCAAAAAAGTATTCAGCTACTGACTTCATGTGGTTTCAGTGCTTGACTAGAACACTGACTGTATTAGGGGTTGGTGCTGAGGGAACATAAGACAGTGAGAAATGGCTCTTATCCTCCGGCTGGAAAAGTTTCAACAGGATCCAGGAGCAGATCAAAAGTGCTATAAAGATGGGGTGGAGCAGGTAGTCATTTGTGCCAGGAGTTGATGGCATGTAGTCTCTGAGATCCAGGGCCATCTGGACACCTTCCTACACGTGGAGTGAGCTGGATCTGGATGGAAGTGAAGACTTGGCTGAGCCACAGGAGAAGGCAGGCAGAGGGCACAGTGTGAGCAGAGGTGTGCGCTGTGGGAGCATGAAGTTGAGGCCTGCAGTAGGCTGGGGCAGATGCTGAGGCCTCACTGGATTAATGGGATATGAGTTTGGAAAGCGACATGATACTTAGAGATTGACATGGGCTTAGAATGCCAGCCTGAGTACTACTAATCAGAGTGACTATAACCATTATAGTCATCTAACTGTGAGGTTTTGAGGTACTGGCAATGGCTATACAAAAAAATGGTTAAATAGGACATTTATTTCTAAGACAAGTTTCAGAAAACATAGTTTGAAAATCCGAAGTATGAAAGTAATGTATGTGTAGTAATAATTGGAACCTATCCAATTATTACTAACCAATGTCACGCCAATAAATTTAACAATAAAAAAATAAAAGTAATGTATGCTTATTGTAAAAGAGAAAGTATAAAGTATTACCCAAACATATAGAAAATGAAAGGGCTTCTGATCCTACTCTATTATCTATTGCTATGTAACAATATTGTCACAAACTTATTGGCTTAAAGCAACACATTTATTTTTATTTATTTATTTATTTATTTTTTGTATGTGGGTAGTTCCCTGGCTGGGAATTGAACCCAGGCCGCATTGTTGACAGTGCCAGCGCCAAATCCTTAAGCCACTACACCACCAGGGAACTCCAGAACAACATATTTATTTTTCCACAGTTTCTGTGGGTGAGGAATCCAGGTACAGATTAACTGGATCCTCTGCAAGGCTGCAGTCAAGGGGTCGACCAGGGCTGCATTCTCATCTGAAAACTAACGGGAAAGGCTCTGCTTCCAGGCTATTGTTGGTAGCATTCAGTTTCTTGCAGCAAGGGCCACAGTTTTTGGCTGGCACTCTCAACTCCTTGCCACACGGGCCTCTCCATGCAGTAGCTCACAACATAGCAGCTTGTTTTATCAAGCCAGCAAGGGAGTGTGCCAACTAGTAAGAGGGATGTTACAATCTTAAATAACATAATCATGAAAGTGACATACTATCACCTTTGCCAAATTCTGTTAGAGGCAAGTTACCGGTCCTGCTCATACTCAAGGGGAGGGGATTTATACATGGGTTGAATACCAGAAAGCAGAAATTATTAGGAGATATTTTATAGCCTGTCCCTGCCTCCACCCCACCCCCCAGACACAACAGTACAGAAAACATTTTGTACAGTTACAATTATTAAAAGCAAATTCAAATTCTTTGGATTATTTTTCTCTGTATAGTAATAATTTGGGAGAGGCAAGAGCAAAGGGTGACTTTTTGGATTTTGAGCCTGGGAGCCAGGGGAAGAGCTCTATGCTTTGCTCTGATTCCGCCAAACACCTGTTAAACATGACGAAGAACACAGATCATTTGAATAGTAATACCAATATCTGTTTGCAAATACTGATTTCCATACTGCTTTCTAAAACAGGAATACATTAGTTTCTACCCCAAGGGCAATTCAGTTATCCTCAGCTTTTGAACCCGGCACTCACAAGGATATAGTTTCTACTCTCTGTGTCCTAATAATTGTTCCCCTGTTGACAAGGATTATAGTATCTCAAGAGTGAAGGATGTCACTTAAGTGGTGCCATCAGTGACGTATGTTCCGAGGGAACTGTCTTCCCCTTGGGAAATACACACCTATGTATGTGAGACTTGGAATTTACCTAGACACTGGCCAGCAGCCCTTTTGGCAACCAATGGCTCTCCCAGTTTCTTGACCATGTTTCTTTCCTTTACCATGTTTCTTTTTTTTTTTTTAATTTTTTTTTATTTTTTTATTCATTCATTTTACCATGTTTCTTTTATTGCAAGAACACCTTTCTGGGGTGGAGTACAATATGAAAATATATAAGAATTTTGTGGGTTTTTTTCTATTACTGAAAATAATATGGCTATTATAAACATATAGAAAACATGGAAAAGTAAAGAAAACTGATTCTTTAAAAATTTCTCATAGGTTTATTTTTTATTTATTTTAAAATTTTTAGTGGTTAGACATTTATATAATTTACAGTGATCCCCCAATAAGTCTAGTACCCATCTGAAAACACTCATAGTTATTACAATATTATTGACTACATTCCCTATGCTGTACTTTACATCCCCATGACTATGTTGTAATTATCAATTTGTACTTTTAATCTCACCTCTTTCACCCAGCCCACCAACCCTCCTCCCATCTGGCAACTATCAAACTGATTTTTTTTTTTAGCTTGAAATCTCATAACCAAAAAGTTGCCATTGTTTACATTCTTACAATTCTAAAAAATAATAGATATAATAATATATGCTATTATATAGTCAGGTGGTGGCTAGCAGTGATACTCTTTAAATCAGACCTTAGCTTTGTTCACATGGTGGTGATTGGAGTTTTCTGCAATAATTTTTGAAAGACTCTTGTCATATGGAAAAGGAATTATTAGGTTGACTCACATGAAATGGCCAATATTTAACCTTTTTAACCTAAAAAAATGGCAAAGCCATATGGCCCAAGAGGAGGAAATTCTAGAGAAACCATTTGTATTTGGTTTTAAGAAAGAATTTTAGGATATCTTGGAGGTTTGAGTTTAGAATTTCTCCACTGACATGCTTGTCCTGTACAACTGCTAGTCTGAGAAGTATGTATTCTATTTTTCTTCTTTTAGCTGCATCTAACTGATTCGAGCTGCGTATATCTCTTGTCATGGATAGAAAGTGATTTTAAGGCATTTTGCTTTGGGATATATGGATGTGTGTGTAGAATATTTTAGTTTTTAAAGTTGCCTGTATAACAGCATCTACCTGATCATCAAGCTTACCAGTTTTACAATCATACCATAGTGCTGCATATGAAATAGAATATGATTTAGATTGAGTTTAAGAATATTTTTATTCCTTTTGATTATGGAATGGTACTTGAAAAATCACAATATTTACCAGAGGTTTAGCACACTATCTGCTTTTAAGGGAACTTGTGTCATTGCATTTAGGAAAAATTGGATTCACTCAAAAAAGGGTATTTTGGGGTAACTATTCTGTAGAGTAGAAATGACTTGAGTTTAAAGTGATTGCTCTCATTGGGCGTGAGGGCATGTGAAGGGAGTCTTTTTTTTTTTTTTAATTCATTTTTATTGTTAGACTTATTGGGGTGACATGTTAGCAAGGATTACATAGGTTTCAGGCATAAAATTCTACAGTGCGTTGTCAACTTGATGTATAATAAGTTCACCACTTAATGTGACTTCTCTTTCCATCACCTTATATTTAGCTTCCCCCCCTCCTCTCCCACCCCCTCCCTGGGAGTCTTTAATAAACAACTAAAATTAAACATTTTTAAAAAATTACAGTTGACATACAATATTATATAAATTCCATGTGTATAATGTAGTACTAGACACAAGTGATCACCCCAAGTCTAGTACCCATTTGACACCATATATAATTATTACAGTATTATTGACTATAATTAAACTGATTTTCTAACACACATGAAGGCCTTGTGACAGCTTTATTTTTCGTCATTCGTACTCGACTGACCATTGTCTTCTATTTATTTGGTTTTGGGGATTAAAACTTTTTTATCTCTTGAATTTGATTATTGCATTCTCCAAGTTCTCATGCCTTCAAGTCTCTTCAGTTGGTTGTCTGTTGTTTTTTTTTTCCCTTTATTGCTTCTGAGTCATTTTTATCAGACAGAGTACCTGGTAGTGAAATATCAAAAAACTCAATACTAAAACCTTTGTAACAGTTACAGTCTCCTTGTGCAGAAACTGTTGTAAGATTCTTTAGGTTTGATAAAGAGATGCCACCAGAATGATCCCTAGTTCTGTCCACACAGAGAGGTACCAGAATGGTGGTGAGTCTGAATCTGGCCCAACTCATGAGTAACAAGTGCTGGGTTGGGATCCTGATTTTTGTCCTTAGGATTTTCTCTTGTTTTTTCCCCTAAGTCTGAAACCCTGAGAACTTGTATGGCTGCTTTAAACAAGCAAGCAAGCAAGCAAACAAACATGTCAATTGCTTCTTTCAAAAAGTGAATCACAGTTGAATTTCTGTCATTTACCCTGAGTAATCTTGGGAGGTAATAGTAGTCTGATTGATGTTTCCAGGTACATATGCGTGCTACTCTTTTATTTTCTATCACCATGTGTTAATGTGTGTATTGTTTTAACTAGGATAACCACAAAGAATCTTTGTTTTTGTTTTTCAGTAACAAATACTTTTAAGAAAAGAGATGATTTTGTGACATCAAAAGCACCAGCCATTGACTTAGATCACAAATTTAGGTGCAAGGTTGTGGATTGTTTAAAATTTTTTCGCAAAGCTAAACTGTTGCACTATCACATGAAGTATTTCCACGGAATGGAGAAGTCTCCAGAGCCAGAGGAGGGCCAAGGAAAGAGGCATGTCCAAACGAGGGGCTCTTCAGCTTCAGACAAGGCTAGCCAGGAGAGCCTGACCAGGAAACGAGTCTCTGCCAGTTCACCAAGTAAGTATTTTCATTCCTTGCTGTGTCTGTATCATGGAGGGTTCTGCTGCTCAGGTCACAGTGCTTGCTTTTCTGACACAGAAAGCATGTGTTAGGTTGGTCTGGTCCAACTGAATCACAAAAGATTGAAAATGACAGGTGATCCTCAGGAGTTGCATCATGGAGCTCTGGCCCTCCCTCCTGGAGGAAGCAGAAATATCTAACTCTTTTTCTTACCTCAGTCTCTTACTGCTCAAATTATCTTGAGAAAGTCATTTAGCCTCTGAAGGCCTTGTTACTCCCAGTATGAAGTGGGAACAGTCAGGGAAAGGGAGCTCTTTCCAAAACCAGCAGGAGAATTTATGCTCAGGATAGCATATGGGTGCAGTCATCCCATTGCCCCCCTCTGCCAGTAGGACAAAAAAAGCAGAACTAAAAGGCAATGATACATTGTCTTCCTGTGGGGTCCACATTTGAGTCTGATTTCACCATAATTACACCTGAAGATAGTTCCCTATAACACTGTTTATCTACTTTTATTTATTTATTTTTGAATTACAGTTGACATTCAGTATTATTTTATATTAGTTTTAGGTATGCTGTATAGCATAGTGGTTAGAGGTTTATGTAATTTATGAGGTGACCACCCCGATTGGTCTGGTACCCACCTGGAACTATTACATAGTTGTTAAAATATTACTGACTATATTCCCTGTGCTATACTTTATATCCCCGTGACTATTTTGTGACTACCAGTTTGTACTCCTTAATCCCTCCACCTTTTACATCCAACGCTCAAATCTTTCCCATCTGATAACCATCAGTTTGTTCTCTGTATCTAGGAGTCTGTTTCTGTTTTTTGGTTTTTGTTTGTTTATTTTGTTACTTAGAGTCCACATGTAAGTGAAATTATATGGTATTTATCTTTCTCAGTCTGACTTATTTCACTCAGCACAGTACCCTCTAGGCCCATTCATGTTGTCATAAATGGTTAAGATTTCATTTTTTTAATGGCTGAGTAATATTCCATTGTATATATGTACCACATCATCTTTACTTAATCTTCTGTTGATGGGCATTTAGGTTATGTCTTGGCTATTGTGAATAGTGCTGCAGTGAACATAGAGGTGCATTTATCTTTTTGTATTAGTGTTTTGGGTTTCTTCGGATAAATACCCAGAAGTGGAATTGCTGAGTCATAAGTTAGTTCTATTTTAATTTTTTGAGGAACCTCCAAACTGTTTTCTGTAGCGGCTGTACCAATTTACAACCCCACCAATAGTACAGCCTTTTTTTAAATTTTGCATAGAAACTACAATGGTGGTAGTAATAACCTTTTTGGAGATTTCTTCTGAAATTTACAGAAATTGAAAAATTATGTATCTGGGGAACTGCAGAACAATTAGTGAGTTTCCAGTAAATTCTGTAAGCTTCCCAGCTTATTTTTACCTGAAATTGTAACATTATTATATATTTTTGGCGTTTAGCTTCGTCATTAAAATACATTAGTATTAGATGACTTGTAAAAATCTGGGTCATCTGACAGCATGTATAAAATCAGATTTCAGGAGAGTAAGTCAGGGCCTTGCAAAATAAGGTGATGTCTGATCCTGTATGTAAAACCAATATACAAAGGTTTTGCCTTATGGTATAATAAACAAACCTGGGTAGATTGATTTTATACTTTATGTACTGTTCTCAGATCTCATGCTAATATATAGTAAGTCCTCACTTAATGTCATTGATAAATTCTGAGACTTTAAGCTCAGTGGTGTATAATGAAGCCAGTTTTACCATAGGCTAATTGATCTAAACAAGACTAAGTCCTGCTTCTGCCACTAATGAGCGGAGCCTCAGTTATTACCATATGTGAACTGGGGTCAGTAGACATGTTCTGCTTTTATGATGCTACTGGCTGTCAATGAGAGCAAGCAGAGCATGATATTAAGAAGATCTCACGGGCCCCAGCACTGCAGAGGCACCCCCTGTTCTAAGCATCGCCCCTCACTTTTCTCCCATCAAAGTTTCCCATCTATTTCCTCATGGTTTTGCTGGTGCTTGACTAATCTGATAACTACATTTCTTAAGATTGAAAGAATAAAACCAGCTCAATAGCTCACCTGTTTTCTCGGCAGATCTGGGTTTCACTTCACACTGCTAAGAAAGCCCTTATCTTTAGGAGTAGAATTTCAGACAGTTGCAGGAGTTCAGTTGGGGAGATGTTTCAAGGTGAGACTCTGATATCAGGTGGCCTATGACCTGGTTTATAGACAGTGTGAACTTGACATTATATTTTAAGTGAAAGACAGAATATTATAGGATTTATGCTGCTTGGGGATAATTACTGTAAAAAGAGTACCCCCTTTACACTGAGTGCTCTGATTATGGCAAGTGGAAACGGGTTCTAATTGAGTTCTTGGATGGAGATTCCTGGGGCTTCTAGTCCATCAGGACCAGAAAGTGCTCTGCAGAGATTTTTTTCTTTTTGTTCTCCTCAATTTTCTTGCTGGTAATGTTGAGCAGGGGAAGCAGTTGTGGTGTGAGTCCATAAACCCTATCTTAGTAGTAATCCTGCTACTGTCTATGCATGATCTGAGCTCTTTACAGATCTGATTTCCTTTTTTTTTTTTTTTTTTTTTTTTTTTTTTTTTTTTTTTTTTTTTTTTTTTTTTTTTTTTTTTTTTTTTTTTGTGGTTCCCTGGCTGGGACTTGAACCCAGGCTGCAGCGTTGAGAGCGCCAAAGCCTAGCCAGGGAACACCCTGATTTCCTCATTTCTAAAGTGATGATGTAGGACTAGGTTGAATGAGACAAGGCCCTTTTCATGTGGGGAGAAAAGCACATAAACAGATAAAGTGAAAAGGGCTAAATCCTACATTAGGGACATACTATATTATAAAGTTCTGTGGGAATACAGATTCAGATTTTGCCTGTAGAGCAGGGGTGGGATGTCAAGAGGAGAAGGTGACATCTGAGTTAGGCATTAAAGGGTGAACGTAGGACCAGAAGGCAGGGGAATAGGAAAGGTACCCTGTGCTGGAAACAAGCAGCACAAAGGTTCAGAGGTATTGAGGGCAACAAGCTGTCATGATCAGTTGTCCCAAAGGTGCCCTTCTGATTCTGGCCTTCACATGTTTCCTCTTCCCTCAGCCAGGCCAGGCCTTTAGTCCCATAAGTGAATTTGAAAGGTCAGTTTAGACTTTGTTTTCCAAATGAGGTTTCTCAAAGTATCAGAATCCATGTAATCAGGGACAAGTTCAGGCTTCCTTGGTATTTAAGTTTGTTTCTGCATCAACGAGTTCAGTCTTCACTAGGCATTGGTCCTCGAAAGAATATTCTAGGATCAAAGGGAACCTCACTTGTACTTATTATCTATTGTCACATCCCTTTGGTTCACATTCTAGCTCTGGATGAACCTTGGGGCACCGGAATGGATACTTCTTTGTCAGCATCTGCACCTTTTCTTTGGTACTAGACTGGCCTTCTCACAGGGACATGCCCTCTTTCCCCTTAATGGGAGGAGAGCAGTATGAGCTTAATTAGGGTACAGATTACAATGTCTCAGTGGCTGGCTTAAACAAAACAGAGGTTTATTTCGCTCTCAGGCCAGACTGCTCTTCACTTTATAGTCACAGAACTTAACTCGCTGTGGCTGAGTGAAGTTGTCTAAGGCCAGACTTCTCCTCATTGTTCTAGCAGGCCTAAGATGTTGTTCTCTACATGGTCAATAATTGCTCACCACCTTGCCTGTTTTGCAGCTGCTGGGAAGGGAAAGGGAGAGCATGCCTCTTTCTTTTAAAGGTACAACCAGAAGTACTACACATCACTTCTGCTCAGCCAGGGAAAGCTGGAAAATGTACTCTTTTCCTGTCCAATAAGGATAAATGGGTATTGGAGAATGCATAGCAGTCTCTGTCATGAGCTAAAGCAAAAACAAACAAACAAACAAACAAAAAACAAAACAAAATGCAGGGCTCAAGGGAGGGGTTTATTGGAGGGTCCTTTTGGGCTGATGCCAGGGTGGAATCCAGGTGGGGGACTGATAGGAGATGAGGATAGGAAGTGAGACGTGGTGAAATGATGGTCTTAGGCTGTGAGCATCACTTTCTCTGATAGGCAGTGAGAGTCTCATCAAAAGCATACTGAGATTAGTCCTGCCCCTTATGCAGGTCAAAACATGCTCTGGTCACTGCATGTCCCTGCTGCATGGCTGCGCTCTGTGGTGTATAAGCAGTTCTCCCATAGGTGCGGGTAATGTCATTCTTTCCTCATCTCTTCTGGGAGCAGCTGATGCCCTTGGTGATGATCTGATGGTGATGACTGTACAGAGGAAGCAAGGAGGGCTCTGGTATTTCTTCTGATGGGCACCTGTAGCCTAAGGAGAGGACAAGTTGGCCATTGTGGAAAAGCCTTGCCCTGCTCAGGCGACAGGCTGCTCTCTGATCTAGAGGCCTGGCAGGAAGTCGCTCTTTGTTCATCTGAGTCTGGGCATTCAGGAAGAAGCCGTATAGCCAGGTATATGTTCTGTGGGTCACAGATGGTCAAGTTGTCTGAAGAGAGAGCTGACAGCAGGACCAGTACTACTTTCTGGGCAGAGAGTATCACAAGCAAGATAATAACAGCTAACAATACTTGCCATGTACTGGGCACTGTTTCAAGTTCTTTACTTGTATTGCCTTATTTGATCCTCGGAACAAACCCTATGAGATGAGTACTATTGTTTCCACTTTATATATTGGAAACTGAGGTACAGATGAGATGTATTAACCTGAAACAATATCTACACATCTAGCAGGTGGTAGAGTCATGATTTAAATCTACTTGCAGAGCCCATACTAGGCTCTGCTGTACTTTAGAAAAGGACATTCTGCCCCTGGGCCCTGGAGTATGAAATAGGAGTGCCTCTCTCCATGAGGCTTTCTGTGCACATGAGTAGACCATATGAGCTCTTCCTGTTGTCACCTCGTCTGCCTCTGTTCCTCAGGGACTCAACCTGGGTTAGCTTATTTCTTGCTGGGCAATTTTCCCCCTGAGCTTTGCCACCTAAGACAACATATGTCTTCACAGTCTTCAGCCAGAAGCCAGGGTAAGCCTCTGAAAGCTTCTGTCTTCCCTCTGCATTCAGAGAACACAAGCTTCTATAGCACTAGAGTCTTTCTTCTTTTTATCCTTGTTTACTTCTCAAATTGAAGCCTCAGGAGGGGACTCTTTAAAGCTTAATATGACCATATTTCTGACCAGCTGCAACACTTGGAATGCTTTTAGTTACAAGTAATAGGAAACCCAATTTGAATTGACTCCACAGTAAAGGGGATGTGTTGGCTCACGTGTTAAAGAGGTCCAGGGGAGATACTCCTCCCGGACTGTTGGTTGTGGACCCAGTGTCTAAACCATCTCACCTGTCATTGCTATTTTCAGGTTGAATACACTTGTAGTCATAGGATGGTAGCCAGTATCATTTAAGGCTCCACGCTGCTTTGTTCAAATCTAACAAGAATGTAAGAACTTACCCTTTTTATAAACGTTGGACTAGTGTCCTAAGTTTGGATCAGATTAGTCTATTCCTGTTCGCTCAGCCTCAGATTGTCTAAACCTGTCACTGTGATGAGGGGCATGGGATTACTGTTACTGGTTTATTCATTGTGGAGTCAGTACTGTCCAGACCTTTTTGCTGTACCATGAGGCAGGGGTAGGAAAGGTTCTGGGAGATGTCTACTACAAAGTGAAAAGAGAACCCTGCCCAGCCAGGGAACGGGTGATGGTGTTGAGCTATAGCACAGCTTGTTTCCTATTACAGGTCCTAGGACTTAGAGGCCCAAGTCCTCCGTTAGGTCTGCGTTCACCTTTTCCATACACCAATTTATGTGATCTTGCAAATTCTCTGAATTTCACTTCCTCCGTTATAAAGTGGTAATAATGTTAAGGTGTAGCTGTATTTTATGCAAAATTAAAGTTTACCAGTTTGAAATTATGTAATGTAAAAAGTCTTATTTTATGTACAAAATTTGGATTAATGCAGATCCCAAGAAATTGAGAAAATTTATCAACCACATGATTTCAAAGCTGGTAGGCCAATGAGAGCGTATTCATTATACTTTCATCCTATGAGAATATTAGTCATAAATTATGTGAATTTGAATAATGTGGGTTCTTCAGGATTCCCTTATATGGAATGAACTGTCCGATCCTTCTGTTACTGCCTCTTGTTTCCCTAAAGGATGTGGTGCTGTTTTATAAAATGAGAAATGCAGAAAAGATTGTTCTTAGAGAAGCCCAAAGGAACTCCCATACTTAGGCACCAGTGGGGTATGCCCTGGCTTTTGGCAGTGTATACCCTGCATCTTGCTTTGTGAATTATACCTCGGTTATAAAAGAAAAAAATAATCAAAAACAAAATCCTGACACCCAGATCACACCTTAAGCCACTTAAATCAAAATCTTTGTGAGTAGGACCTGGGCATTCACTTTTTAAGAATATCCCCCCAGTGATGGCAGTATGTGATATGCCAGTGTTGAGGAGCATTGACCTAAGTAAGGTCGGCAAACTTTTTCTGTAAAGGGCCAGACCTTAAATATTTTCAGCTTTGAGGACCACAACGTCTCTGTCTTCACTACTCAACTCTGCTGTGGAAGCATGAAAGCAGCCATGGTCAACCTGTAACGAGTGGTGTGTTTCAGTAAAACTTATGGACAATAACAGGCATGGGTCCAGAATTAGCCTTCCCCAGGTCTAAAGGTTAAGTGATGGAGAAAAGGCTCCAGAGCCCTGAGCAGTGTGGAAAGTGACTTCCCAGGCAGAATAGACCCCGAGCTCTTTTCTACTACCTATTTTCGTTCTTCACATTGGACATGCTTACTTAGTTAAGAATAAATACCCAGAATTGTAAACAAAAAGTTAGAATAGAATGCCCATACTTACACTTGTATTTAATTCTAGCTGCAACAAAAGACAAGGAAAAGAATAAAGAGAAGAAATTCAAAGAGTTTGTGAGAGTGAAGCCAAAGAAGAAAAAGAAAAAGAAAAAGAAAACCAAACCTGGTAATTTTTTCTGTGGGGTGTTTCACTTGGGTTTTCTTACCGTGGGTGGACCAAGGGATTGCTTTCTCCCTAGTCCCGTCCTCTGAGTCTTCACTAAGGAGAGAAAGGGCTAGCAGGCCTTTAATGGAGCTTGTGGGGTTGGCCTAGCATGGGCCTTGGCAGGGGAGGAGCCCACTCATGCCGGGAGTTCAAGGCTACACTGGCATTATTAATAGAAAAGCCCTCCCTTGGGCTGCATTGGCCAGTGTGCACCATCACAGGGCAGTGCATATGAAAGCATCATAGTAGCAGGGGATATACAGATGAAGGACTGTAGTTGTGTACAGACACAACTCAAACACACATGTCTGAACCCTTCAGGAAAGGATTCACTTCTTGAATAGTGTGTGTCTAGCCCTCAAAAATGTTGGGTTTTTTAGAAAATCAGTGTATCAGCTTTTCAGATGTGGCTAAAAGGATACCACGTTTTATTCTCAGTGTATCTTCTGGCTTAGAAAAAACAGTCTTACCAGAAAAGGGGGAAGAGATGTGCTGATGAGGAGGAGGCTTTTGGCTTTGAGGTTCTCAGAGGTAGCTAAAAGGATTAATTTCTAAGTTATACCTCCCACACCCCTTTGTACTTGAATTGCTCTCAGGCTTTGAGCTGTTTGAACAGCAGAGCTGTTGGTTACATAGGATTAATTCTGGAATGCCCTGATGATGTCTGGGAGTGCTAATTCCTTCCTGATCCTGGTTCTTCAGAATGCCCCTGCGGTGAAGAGATCAGTGACACCTCCCAGGAACCTTCACCCAAGGCATTTGCTGTTACCAGGTGTGGGTCCTCACACAAGCCCGGGGTCCATATGAGCCCTCAGCTCCATGGCTCAGAATCTGGAAACCACAAAGGGAAAGTGAAAGTATCTGGTAAGGAGGTTCTCTGCTGGCTTGATCATTTGTATAGCACTACAGTCTGAAAAGGCTGGATTCATGTTGATATTGTATTCAGTTCCCAGGCCCTCTGCAAGTATAATGTTATATTTTTAAAATAAGAAGTACATCAAATGAAACAAAGGCCATTAGTTGTGCCTTCCCTGAACTTCCCTTCTTTCCAACTTTACTCTTAGTTGAATGTCTCTTAGGATCCTCTAAGCCAGTATGTCTGAAACCAAATTCATTATTTCCCATCCTCTTGCACACCTGCCCTCCCATTCCTCCATTTCTTGTTTGATGGTTTCCTCATCTAACCGGGTTACTCAGGGAAATCTGAGTTAACCTTGAAGCTTCCCCTCCTCCAGCAACTTATAAGGTGATTGTGAGTTTAAAAGGAGTTAATAAATATGTAGAAAATACTTAGAAAAGTGCCTGAATAAATGATCAGTAAAGGTTAACTGTAACTATACCTAATCAGGCTCTAAGACCTAATGATTCTAGTTTTGATTATCCCTGGAATCTTTCCCTTCCTCATTCCCCACCATGTACACAGTTTTTTTATTGTAAGCCAGGTCCTGGCTGAATGGGGTGAGGCTGAAGAACATGTTTGAGTCCTTAGAGATGAGGATGTGTATGGTTCCTGGGGAATTGTTGCTTCTATGATAATGAACTCTGGTCTTGAGCAGCTGCTTACCTTGGGCTTCTCAGTAAAATGAGGAAATGGAGTTCAGTTCACCACTAGGCAGCCTATATTGTTTGGGCTTTTAACTAGATGACAGGCACAAGGAATAGATTGGAGTCACCATTTTCCACCTCTGTGAAAGTTCATAGAATAAGTCTATAAGATTATTTCCACTGTTGACAATCAAGGATTTTAAAAATGTTATAATGTAATTTAAAATAGTGACCATTGTTTTCCCTTTCCTCTCAGAGGAGGATAATCTGAGTGAGTCCTCTTCTGAGAGCTTTCTTTGGAGTGATGAAGAGTTTGGCCAAGACATTGATGTGACCACCAACCCAGACGAGGAACTCGAAGGGGATGACCGCTATGATTTTGAAGTGGTCCGCTGCATCTGTGAGGTTCAGGAGGAAAATGACTTCATGATTCAGGTAGGAAGAGCTTCCAGGAGACAGGTATGGAGCAGCACAAGATGATCCTTGGAAGGAATTTTGAGGGACTAGAGTTTGAGGTCTGCAGAAATAACAGATCATGTTAGAAGTCCCAGACAGAAAATATTATCGGCAGCACATTGAGTTTTGCTTTTTGGTTAAGCTTCCTCTGAATCTCAGGCTGGTGTAAATAGCCTATTAATAGAAGAAGAGAGAATCATTGAGTCTCTGCACGATCATGCTCGTGCTCTGATTGGGGCAGCCAGGACCCATAAATGGGAAGAGCCTTACCTGTGGTCACACAGTGAAGAGTTGAGAAGCAGGGCCCCAAATCTCTGGAGTGGCAATTTAATCTTCCTATGAACTTATAGGAAGGTTAGACCTTCTCGCTGAGGTAAATTTTCTTTATGGCCTAAAGAAATGGAGGCCAGTTTTATATTTTATCTGTTTCTTGTTTTTTATTTTCCTGATATCTGTATCTGTCATTTCCATCTCTGGGATGTGCTTGCAGAGTGGACCTCCCTGCCTGCTTGGGGAGACTGCTGGCCAGCACCTGCTTGCCTCTGGCCCTTGCCTTGCTCTTAGTCTGGTAGAGGTGGCTCCTATCTGGCTGATTCCAAGGCTTGTGGTAAATACCTGCGTGTCTTGGCCAGATGCCTGGCTGTCCAGAGAACCTGAGTTTTTTAAGTATGGTTACATTAATTAGGATTTTTTTGGGAGTTTCTTTCCTTTTAACCTGATATTTATGACCTTAAGTATGTCTTAGGCCAGTGGTTTTCAAATTTTTTCAGCATCAGAACCCCTTCCTTTTCCTGTTGGACTCTTTCATAGAAACCCAAAATGTGTAACTAGTAAAAGCAGCAGTTTTGAAAGTTCAAAATGGGTAAACTTCACTTTTAAGTTCAGAAATGTGAATGGTAGGCCTATTCCTATGAAGTCTGATATGCAGTCAGGGTTGTGACAGTTGCTGACTTGGAGCATTTTAGTTACTGTTTTTCTCTTTTTGTGAGATAAGGCTAATGCACATAGCCTTTGTATGGGTGACTTTTCCTAAACTGCATGCTACGTAGTCACTTTGATTAATCAGAGATGAGAGGAAAAGCTTTCTTCCAAGAACAGCATCATACTGAGCTAGCCTAGCAGTGCAGAATTGTGTGTACTAGTGGGCTCTGTTATCTTAACATTAAACTTGGAACCCGTTTGTGTATGCATTTTTCCTTTTAAGTTTGGTTTTTTAAAGGATGTTAAAGATTATCAGTTTTTGTCCTGTATCTCTGGGCATGTGCTCATTTGGAGGCCTTAGAAGGCTCATTTGGTCTTCATTTGTCCATAGACATCTTTAGTGAGTGAGTAATGAAGGCCCCTCTGCCAATGCTATTCTGGCTAATTAGTATGAGACCCAGTGTTGATCCACTGTGGTACTTTCTCCATTGACTTTTCTTTAAGTCACGAGGATCACAGGATGTTTGGTGGGTGGGGCTTGCTGGGCCATTCTGTGCTGTATGAAGAAACTAAGTTTGGAGCTGTTGAGGCTGTACCAGCTGTCACATGGCAGAGTCAGGAACCTGACTTTCATCTGCTTCCCAGACTCCACATGGCCTTCCATGAACTCAGCTCCACACTGTGGTTTCCTGTCTGGCATTGTGGTGATGACCTCATTTCAGAATGCCTTGGGTTTTGTTGTATAAGACTTTTCCTGCTGTCTACTTGCTTTCTGGCTGGCTTTGTGTTAAAGAGGGACAGTTTCTGACTTTTCTTTATCATTATGGGCAATGTATCTTTTCTACTAAGTAACTTTTAGCAAAAGGCATAATTTAGAGGGAGCTAATTAATGCATTTAAAACTTTAAATTTATTCATCATCTAGTATTAAATATATTCGTTCTAGAGACGGGTTCAAATAATTTTTTCTTAAAATAAAATTTTAACTTACTTTGATAATTTGTACAATCCTAGAACACATTTGAAGTTTGTTTCCTAGAAGATGCATACATTAATTTTAATTGTTCTAGGGGAGGTTTTGGCAAACTTTTTCTTAAAGGACCAGATAATAAATATTTTAGGCCTTGGGGTCTATATGGTCTCTGTTGTAACTACTCATGTCTGCTCTGTGCAGCCATCAGCAATATGTAAAATGAATGATTATGAGTGAGCATGTTCATATAATACTTTATTTATAAAAAGAGGATTCCAGCTGAATTTGGGCTATAGTTTGCTGACCTTAGCCCTAGAGCAACAGATAATGTATTAGGTGCCAAACTCCAGTAAAAATTGGGTAATAGTTTTAACAAGAAGCCCATTTTAAAAGTTTTGTTTTGAAATATATATTGTTTATTTATTGCTAGCTAATGCATTCACACATTTGAAAGTCTAAAAGGTATACATAGGTATATAGAGAAAAATAACACCCTCACCTGTGTCCCTCAACTACCTTTCCCTATAGGCATCCCTTATCATCTTCTTGTATATCGTTCCAGAAACATTCTGTGGCTAAACAAGCAGTAACAAATATATTCTCTTCTTTTCCCCAACCCCCATTTTTTAGAGATAAAATATACATAATATAAAATTTACCATTTTAACGATTTTAAATGTATGTGGAATTAAGTGATTTGGCATTGAGTACATTCATATAGCTGAGTAACCATCCTTTTTTAAAGCATAAACATTATATGTGGTGTTTTCAATATCTTTTTTTCGTATAACAATATATAAGTTGAAGACCATTTCATTTTCAAACATAGAAAATCTTCCCCATTTTCTCTATGGCTGCATAATGAATGAATGATAATTCGTTTAACCCTTCCCTCTTGTTGGACATTTAGATTGTTTCTGATCTTAACAGTGATGTAATGAATAATTTTCTCTAAGTATACTTGTGGGATTGAGCTTTGAAAGTGGAATTCCTGGGCTAAAGGGTATGTGCATTTATAATTTTGACAGATATTGCTATTTGTCATATCAATATTATATAAGCCTTCCCTGGAGGCAGTACCAAAGAACACTCTCACCAGCAGCCTTGTTAGTACAAACTTTTTATCTTTTCAAACTTTTTATCTTTTCAGATAAGTGGAAAAAATAGTTTCTTAGTATAGTCATTTTGTAATTTATTTTTAAATAAACTTTTAAAAAATTTTGTAATTGTAGCATTGGAAAATGCAGAGAATCACAAAGAATAAAATGAGAATTACCCAGATTATTTTTACCCAGGGATAACGTAATATTTTAAAATACACATATACATATGTATATATAAATGAAAATTATGTTCTACAAACAGTTCTTCATGAGAATAACACTTTTATAATGAAAGTAGTAAATGTTTATTATAAAACTTCAGGCACTATCTAAAGGTGTAAATAAAGGATTGGTTGATACTTACATGTAATCCCCAAACCTGGGAATACTGTGTATGCATATTATTAGTCTTGTTTTTATTTCACATTAATTGAAATTAATTCAGGTCACTTTACATTAATTTATTCTTTTAACGATTGATTTGAACATCTTTTTATTTAAGAATTAGTTTTTTTCCTTTGACTTGTCTGTTGATGTCCTTTATCCATTTTTCTGTTGAATGGTGGGTGATTTTACTACTCATTTGTATAGGCTTTTTGTAGATAGATTTTTGTATTGGCTATAAGAACACTTAGAACTATTTATATCCTCTTTGTCATCTATTTTAAGACTTGCCTTATAAATTTTTGTTTTTGTGAGGTCAAATATATCATCTTTAATGGCTTCCGAAATTTGAGTAACAGTTACTTCCTCATTGGAAGTTCATAAAAGTTTACAGAAAAGTTAATAAGAGTTTTCCCTTGCTTTCTTCTGGCGCTTTTGAGATTTTATTTATTTATTTTAAAAACCATATAAATATTTGATCCATCTGGAATTTATTCTGGCATAAGGTAAAGGTTATGGCTATCCAGTTCTCCCAACACCATGCCCTACCGATGCCACCTTTATGTACATCTGTATGTATTTGGGTCCCTTTCTGGAGTCTCCTGTTTTCCATCGATCCACCTGTCTATATATTTGCTTGTACAATTCTATTTTAATTACTGTATCTTTATAATATTTTTAAAATACCTAGTAGGGCTGGTACCTCCTTTTGTTCTTTTTTACAAGTTTCTTGGCTATTAATTTTAGAATTAGCTTTTATCTAGTTCCAAAGCTATTCATTCATTATTTTATTAGCACTGTATTATTTTTATAAATTAACCCAGGGAGAGATGACATTCTTATATGATAATAACTTGCTGTCAGGAGTAAGGTGCACCTTACCATTGACTTAAGTCTCTGTGTCCTTCAAATAGAATTTTAAAATTCTCTTCATAGAGATCTTGCATGTTTTATTATTAGATATTTTATCTTAGGTATTTTATTCTTAGATAGTCTTAGATTTATTCTTAGATATTTTATCTTTTGTGTTGTTCTTGTTCGTTTCTAAATTTAAACTTTTTAAAAATGAGCAGGTATGGCATGAAACAAAGTTATTTTGAACTTTTCAACTTCTAGGCCTGTATTTGATTCAATTACAGCGAACCCTAGTTCTCAGGACATGTGGAAAGCTGTTGGTGAGAGAGACCTCGCTCTCCTAGTCCGTGCTCACTGCCCGTGGCTCACTTTTCCTCATTGGAAAAGGAGGGAGTAGCCCGTGCTCTCTGAAGTCTCTTCCAGCTCCATCCCTGCTGACTCTGACATATGATCAGCTCTGCAGAGGCTTTGTACCTGCCCCCGAAAGCCCTCTGAGCCGGGGACTGTCTGACGCCAAGTGGCTGAAGACATCCTGAGCTTTGGACTTTCAGTCCCTTGTGTCCAGGCTGGTTGTGCATCTTCAAGGCCGGGTCAGGAAGCCTGCTGTCCACTTTTCAGAGCTATCTGTTTGGTTGGGTTCTTAGAGGTTTAGAGCCCTGGTTTGGAATTGCTTCAAGTATCTTAGTATCTCTTTTGGCTCTGCTTTTTCTTTCCATTTCCTCCTTTGAGGGGCCTTAACCCTCAGGCTTACTCTCCTCAGGTCTCCCAGTGCGGCCCTCATTCTCTGCTCCTTTCTTTCCCTCTGTGTCTCCTGCCCCTTGTTCTCTGCCCTCTCCTCCTCCCCCTCACTCATGGTAGGCCGTGGAGCCTGCGGGTTAAAAGAACTAGCTTTGCAAGTTGCCTGACTTGTGTTCATATTAACTTTGGCCTCTCTTTAGCTGTGTGACCTCTGGTAAGGTAGAGAGAATAAGTGCAAAGTGCTAGCTAGCACTTGGTCATTCAGGGAGGTATCAGAGTGAATTAGCTTGCCCATTAGTAGTAGTAATAGGCTCTTAATGGATTAAAGCTGTGTGTGTTCTGGACTCTGCGATAAGAGCTTCCATACATGACCCATTAATTTCTCATAAACAGCCCCACATGGCTGGTAGGGATAGTATCTCATTTTGCAGATGGGAAAACTGAAGCCCAGGGTGGGGAAGTGACTTGTGCAAGGTCACATAGCTAACAAATGCCTGTGCCAGAATTCAGCCTCATGTTTTTGTTATTCCAAGTTAACCTTCCTCTAAGCACTTTTAACAGCTTTGGTCTGTCCTCATAAAGTGATTAGTACAGTGAAAGCCTGTAGAAATGGAAGAGGAAACAGTCATTTTTCTGAGACCAACATGTTTAATCTAAATGTTCTTTATCTGTGCTGTCCAGTTTAGTAGTCACTAGCCTTACGTGGTTATTGAGCACTTAAGATGTAGCTAGTAGAACTGAATTTTAACTTAATTGATAATGTAAATGTAAAGAGCCACAGGCAGCTAGCAGCTGCCATGCTAGCTAGCACAGTTCTAGATGAGTGGTTACAGCCCTGCTCCTGTGCAAATCATTTGGGGATGTTCTCCCTCTCCTCTCCTCTCCCCCCCATGGTCCCTTCCCCCACAATGGGTCTTAGTTTTGGATGGAATATACCTTCTGAGTTTAATTTTTATTGCTTCTTTAATTCTAACAGTGTGAAGAGTGCCAGTGCTGGCAGCATGGGGTCTGCATGGGATTACTGGAAGAAAATGTGCCTGAGAAATACACCTGTTATGTTTGCCAAGACCCTCCAGGTAGAGACTTTTAGAGTCAGGGATATAATAATATGTAGCCTTTTCCTTAGCACAGTTGGCTGTGAAGTAGCCTAAGTGTCTTTGATCTTATGATTCATTTTTTCAGTATTGGCTCAACTCGAACTCCTTGCCTTCGTTGCTCATTCACCTGGTGGCCAGCTCTTCTGGACTTAGCAGTAAAAGACCATGTTTAAAGAGGTTTACTAGTGGAAGGCCTGACCTTGAACTAGAATTTTTATTATTGTGGTAACAATAAAAACAGATTTTTAAGTCTTTAGTACAGTATCATTTGTAAACTAATCACAGTGTTGTACAGCAGATCTCTAGAATTTTTTCATCTTGTATGATGGAAACTGTAAAAATTGGAACACACTACAAATTTGCATGTCATCCTTGTGTAGGGGCTGTGCTAATGTTCTC
The DNA here is from genome assembly GCA_004026885.1 of Lyroderma lyra. Taxonomy (NCBI): domain Eukaryota; kingdom Metazoa; phylum Chordata; class Mammalia; order Chiroptera; family Megadermatidae; genus Lyroderma; species Lyroderma lyra. The sequence continues at coordinate 696,469 of PVJL010000034.1, forward strand.
TGTATTATTCCACTTTTAGACTGTGTGCTGCCAGACTAGCATCTTTTCCTTTCCTTGAGAGTTCATGAGTATGTGGGCTCTGTCCTTGGCTTTTTGGGATTGTTGGAGGGTTCAAAACATGCCTCTGCTCCGTCTGATGGTATCTGCCCTCCATTGGTTTATTGCCACTAGGGAGATACGCCCTTAAAGGGAAGTGGAAAGGTGTGGTTTTGAAGAGCCTATCTGCCACCCAGAGCAGTGAATTAATTCCTTAGCAGAATCAGCTAGTTTCATGTTCCATGGCCACAGGGCTGGCCTGTGACTCTTGGGTGCCCTTTTCCAGAAGTATCAGGAATGGATTATAAGTCGGTGGTTTTTGTCTTGCTGTCAATAGGATGGTGACCTCTTCTCCCTTCATCACTTGGAAGGTCTCCCCTCAGCTCCAGTCCCATAATCCTCTTACAGCTAGACAATGCTTGAGAACCTCTGCTTCTGTTACTCCTTTTAGTCCTGTGCAGGGCCTGATAAAAACTCCTAGTCCCATTTTTGCTTGTAAGAAAGAAATTGATGCTCTGGGATAGGAATGACTTTCCTAATCTCATAGGCAAATTGGAATTAAAACTGCCTTGTGAGGCCAAATCTCTTGATTTTGCTGGTTGTATATAGAGGAGCAAGTAGTTCCCCTCAGGGCCTGATAACCTCTGTTATGACACTGTGTCTCCTTGTGCTAGGTTAGTCCATAGACAGAGAGGCATTGGCCTCTGTTTTCCCCTTTATCCCAAGAAAAGAATATGGTCAAATTAGTCTGTGAGTCATAGAATATTACTGATGAGCAGGATCTCAGAGACCACTTAATTCAGCTCCAAGATTTGACAAGTGCTAATACAGGCCCAAAAGGGACATGACAGAAGAGGAGAACCAGTGTCTCTGATAAGGATACTCGGAATCCTGCTGCTCAGGCTGCAGCCACTGCCTCTGAGATTCCACACATAATCCTTATCCTTAGGGCACTGTTGAAAAATCTCTTGTCTAATTTATTATCTCTCATTGTTTTCCTCCTCTTTTTTCTTATAAGAAATCATACACCATCTTCATCAATTCCTACACATTTTGTAAACTTTTATAATTCTAATTGCCAAGACTGAATAAATTCCTTCTTGAGTTGAGTGTTCAGTGTCTGTCACAATTGGAGACTATGTTTGATTCTGCAGTGATTTGGGCCAGAAGTTTAACTTAACAGATTTATCCTTTGAAGGTTACTTAAAGATGTTTTTAACAGAATCAAGGTGGATCCCTCCTACATATCTTGGTAAAGTCAGAAAGAGCCCAAGGACTTTCAGAGGGATTACCTGAGTTATTTCATGGTTTTTAGATATTGTGAGGTAAACAATAGTCTGGTTAAAAGTTGTTCCCTGGGCTTTCAGAGAAGGAAACACTGCCAAGTTACATGTGGTATGTTCTCAGTCCTTCATAAGGATCCCTGTAATGAACAAGGCCACTGAAGCCATCTAGTTCATCTTTTGTTTAAGAGATGGGAAATAGGTCCAGAGAAAGGAGAAGGCCTGATCATTATTTAGTTAGGTGGTAGGTGACAGTTGGAGGAGAACTTGGTGCTTCTTTCCACTTATTTGATAAATCCATTCAAGATGCCTTTTTCCAGGCACTGAGATGTAACTGTGAACAAGATGGTTCCTATTCTTCTGGCTCTTAGTGGAGTTCGGACCAGAAACAGATGTCAAAATAAGTCAAACAAGAACTTGTTAGGGATGAATGCTGGGGTGGGGTGGGGGGTGGGACAGAGGTAAAAAAATGATCAGGTAGTGAATGACTAGGAGGCACTGAAGAAGCCCTCTTACTTTGGGAGATGACAAAAGGCCTTTGAGGAGAGGTGGTCAGCAGCCATTCTGGCAAAGCCCTTGGGGAATAGTGCTCCAGACAGGCTGCTAGAGCAAAGACCCTAAGACCAGAAGGAGTTTGATGTGTTCCAGAAAGTGAAAGAAGGCCACTATAAGGTTGGGGTCAGAGAGAAGGAAGGAGCTGGGTCCTGCAGGCTTCAATAGGCCCGAGTTGGGGCTTGGGTTTCTTTTGTGTGTGGTAGGAAGTCTTTGTAGGTTTTAAGTAGGAGAGGGGATGATGCGATTTAAATTTGAAGAAATATCCAGGTTCCCACTGCATCTCTGGCCATTTCCAGGAAATTAGGAAATTTATATTCCTTATTTACTACTTTATTCCCAGCACCCAGTAGAGAACCTGGTATTAATATATAGTAGGTGCCAAATACATGTATGTTGGCTGAATAAATGACCAAATGAACACCAATCCATTCTTCCAGTAATTTGTGTGATGATTGTACAATGATGAAATGGCTGAGGTTTCATTCAGGCCAAGTATTAACACTCTCATTGTCACTGTTTTAGGTCAGAGGCCTGGCTTCAAGTACTGGTATGACAAGGAGTGGTTGAGTAGGGGTCACATGCATGGCCTGGCATTTTTAGAAGAGAACTATTCCCAACAGAATGCCAAGAAGATTGTGGCCACCCACCAGCTTCTCGGTGATGTGCAGAGAGTGATTGAGGTTCTGCACGGTCTGCAGCTCAAGATGAGCATTTTGCAGTAAGTGTGGCAGCTGTAGCTTTGGGGACATGTCTGATTGGCATGGTCTGGGGAAGGGAGGATAAATTTGAGAAATTGGAAAGCCACAACATCAGTGATGAGATAAATGAGTTTGAGACCTTTACAAAAATTCTCAGTTATAAAAACGTTACTTTTTTAAAAAGAAAATCAACTTTATTGAGGTATTTATATAAATCACGTTCACAAATTTTAAGTATTCATTGAGTTTTGACAGATCTATATACCCTTCCAGCCAGCACCACAGGGAAGATGTGGACTATGTATATGTCATTGAGTTTTTTTGTTTTGGTGTGTAGTTTTCAGTTTTTTGTTCTTTTTAAAATTGTGGTAAGATATACATAATATAAAAATTACCTTCTTAACTGTTTTAAGTGTACAGTTCAGGAGTATCAGGTACATTCACTTCGTTGTGCAACTCTTTTCATCTTGTAAAGCTGAAGTGCTGTCCCCATTGACCAACCCTCTCCATGTCCCCTTCCCCAGCCCCTGGCACCCACCATTCCACTTCTGTCTCTATGAATTTGACTGTTCTAGATACCTCATATAAATGGGACCCTACAGTATTTGTCTTTTTATGACTGGCTCATTTCACTTAGCATAATGTCTTTGAGTTTCATCTATTTTATAGCCTGTATTGAACTCCTTTCTTTTTAAGGTTGACTAATACTCCATTGTCTGTATATACCACATTTTGTTTTCCATTATTCCTAAACATTCTTTTTTTGTGGGGAGAGGGAAGGGTGGGTTGTTCCCTGGCTGGGAATTGAACCCAGGCCGCGGCGTTGAGTGAACTCCCTCATCCTGAACATTCTTGATTGGTAAACAAAGTAAGATTGAAAGCTGTTGTAAGAGGTGTTGTTGGCAAGCCTGCTCTTTAGCATAGGGATTGCTCAGTAAATTTGTCTTTTGATGGTTTGCTCATACAGAAAAGTTTTAGACATCTTAGAGCTAGATTTCTGGCTTTTCGTGGCCAGAGTTTGGAGTTAAATTGAGTGAAAATTCCTTTCTGTGGCTGCATTCTATATGTCAGGTGACCCAAGTTCATGTAAGTTCTGAGAAAGACATGTGGCTCTTATTGGGTCTTTGGTTTTTATAACCTACTCCCATTATACCAAATAGGGCAACTGGACCTTGAGTGGGGCAGCCCCCTTTCCATGGTTTCTGGGGGTAAAGCCAGGACTAGAATTCAGGTCTTAGCTCCCATCAAGTACTTGTCCTAACCTTTCTAACTGCCTCCCTTAGCGGTTCTATGAATTTTCTTTTGGTATCAGCACAGTCTATGGCAGGGACAGCTTCCCTTCTATAAAAATTTCTCCTTAGGTTCTCCTGTGAGCCTGCCCATAGTGTACCACTTTAGTTAAGTCATCAACAATGACAAACTGGTGCCACGAGTGAGTTAGATGTGACAGGCCACTCTCCAACAAGGTTTCCTTTGTGCTGACTAGTCCTGGAAGACTTGGAATCAGGAAGACTTAGGGTGTCAGCTCTGAGGTGGCAGAATGAGGTTCTGTAAGATTACTCCATGCCTTCATATTTAAGACTTATTCCATTTTTGCAGGAAGCCTTCAGTGAAGTGTGTATAGGGGAGGGGGGGTACCCATGTGTGGGAGTTGCTCATGAGTGAAGCTTGTGCTTTCCTGCTAATCTTGTTTCAGTATTTCTCAATCAGGGATGGGAAAGTACTGTTGACATTTATACCATGGGATAACTCTTTGTATGGGGTTGGCCTAAGCATTATAGGATTTAGCATTCCTGGCTTGTGTGAACTAAATTCCAGCAGCACCCCTCATCATTGTGACAGCTAGAAAGGCCCACACTTTTCTATACATCTGTGAGCCACATGTGAGGAGCTCCTGTCTGTTCTTCCACTTGTTTCCCAACACTTCCTGGAGGACATTGCCCTTCTAGCTAGGAACTGCTATAGTTGATGAACCTTACTAGAGAAGCCCAGTTTTTCTTCTTTCCTCCTTTTCACCGTCCTTCCCTTCTTTCTTTCCTTTCTTCTTTCTTTCATTTAATGCTCAAAGGTTATAATGGAACTTCTGGGTGGTTCCAAAGAAGAGTTAAAAGGTGAAGTTTATCTAAAGTAGTGGTTTTTAAACTTAAAAAAATCTAAACACCCCACAATAAGAAATACATTTTATATCACTCACATGTATAAAACTGAAACTAAAATTTCATAAAATACATACTCCTACTTTGATAATTTCTATTCTGTTTTTTTCAATTGATTCAGTAAATTAATGACCCTCTATTGGGTCAAAACTTAAACAGTGAATGAATGTGGGAAACTCTAAAGTCATACACAGAGTTTTATGTGCATATACATCTAGGCAGAGCTTCTAACAGATTCTCAGAAAAGTCTATGACCCCCCAAAGAATCTGAATCCCCATTCTTAATAACAAACTTTCCTCTTTGGAATGGTGAGAATAGAAGATTTTAGAAGAATTGTTGGGGTTTCCTGGTGGTGTAGTGGTTAGACTTTGGCGCTCTCAATGCTGTGGCCTGGGTTCGATTCCTAGCCAGGGAACTCCCCCCTTCCCCCCCCAAAAGAGGAATTGATAAAAACTTTATTATTGGATGACTTTTAATTCTACCTGGGCCATCATTGCATTTTTGTAATTGAGTGCCATTGCATGCTGGGATTATCATGACTTCTGTATTAATAAGTTAAGATTATTTCTAATAACTCACATTTGAAGAGCACTTTACCACCAGTGAAGTACCTCCATTGAAATTAATTCACGTAATCTTTATCAGACTCAGTGGTTGATGACAGACAGATGGTTAGCCTAGTTTTGGAGAGGAGGAAATGGGAACAACTTGTACCAGCTGCACTGCTGATCATCAGCTGAGCTGAAATGCTAGGGCCAGTCCCACTCACTGCACTTATATATAGCGTGAGCTTGCTTGGAAGTAGTCTCCTCAGAGACCATGGATTTTCATTCCCTCTGCTTGGCAAGGAGTGGTTTGTGACCAGAAGGCCCTGGTGGGAACTTTGCTCCCTGCTGGGAGAGTGTTTGGGAACTGAGAATGTCCATAACCCTCTCCATGTTTGCCCTCCCCACAGGAACAGGGACCACCCTGATCTGCAGCTGTGGTGTCAGCCTTGGAAACAGCACTCAGGGGACGGGAGATCTCATTCCAAACACATCCATGTTGCTGAAGCCAAGAGCAAGGAGGAATCCCCAAGCTATAGAACTTTGAACGGGGCAGTGGAGAAGCCCCTTCCCCTGCCCCTGCCCCGGTCTGTGGAGGAGTCTTACATCACCAGTGAGCACTGCTACCAGAAGCCCCGTGCCTATTACCCTGCTGTGGAGCAGAAGCTGGTGGTGGAGACCCGGGGCTCTGCCCTCGATGATGCAGTCAGCCCCCTCCATGAGAACGGCGATGACTCCCTCTCCCCACGCCTTGGCTGGCCTCTAGACCAAGACAGGAGCAGGGGCGACAGTGACCCCAAACCCAGCTCCCCAAAGGTAGGTGGCTCACTTGTTCTTTGGGTGCTTGTAAGTTCTCCTAGAGTTAAATATTCTGTGGACGATGATGATTATGAAATTGTATTTATTGTAAAATTATACTTAAATTTATTTATCATAGGTGTTTTTTGGGTCTGCTAAAATGGGTGCAAAGTCAGAAGAGCCCATTTAAACCAAAGATCTTTGGTTCTGGGAAGCACCCACAAAATGGCATGGTCAGCGGGGGAAGGGGTGGAGAGGTAGGGAGTAGCAAGGAGAAAGGGTTTGCTTGGGACTTGATAAATAGGACCAAGTTAGGAAAATGAGTTTGGTTTTTTGTTTTTTTTGTTTTTTGTTTTTTTAAACATAACATAACGTTATAATTGCACCTAGGTGCTAATTCTTAGCATGAGGAAAGAATGAATCAAGTGTTATGTTAGGCGTAAGTTTTTCAGTACAGTTCTATGATAGCTTTACTTTGACTGCCACTCTCATTCTTTTCTGGAGCCCCCTGTGTCATCTTGCCAAAGTTGTCATCTTTAATTATTTGCTGGTCTTGTTCAGCCTTGTCCTCAGCTGTTAGTGAGGCTCTCTGTCAGTGTGATTTGGGAGGCTCTTATTCTCACTTTCACAGACTTTACCCTATGGGTTGGTATCACCAGCATTAGAAACTTAGCTGCTTATTGCTGAGAAGGAGCATCCTAGATTATAAACCCCTCAGGGGTGGTTATTGTAGCTCATTCAGCCTGTACCTTGGCCTGTGTCTCTATACAATGCTGGGCAGGGCTGATAAGGACAGTCTTTGGAGAAAGACCCAGTACCAAATCTGGACTCTGCAGTTTACTGTGTGATTCTGAACAGGTCACTTTACTCCTCAGATGTGTCGCCTCACCTCCTATAGAATGGTGTCAGTGATGGTGCTCTTTTAGTCTGTGAAAATCTCTGAGCACATGACTTTGCACACAGTAAATTCTAAATAAATATCAGCTAGAATCTGTTTGCTTTCAAATAAGTGAACAGTTGAGATCACAAACCCCAGAAAAGTTTTGTGCTCTTGCAGAGTAGTCAGATTTCATAGAGGTATCTGGCACATAATAAAAAATTAGAAAATACTGGGCCTAAACAAGGCAGCCAGGGTTAAAAATCTCTTTCACTGATTGCCGGCTGACTATAGGCCAGCACTGTGTTTTATAAACCTTATTCCATTTCATCCTCATGAACCTTAAAAGTAGATTTTACTATTTCCTTCTTTCCCATAAGGGAACAGAGGTTCAGAGAGGTGAAGTAACTTAACCAGGTTCACATATTCAGCAAGACATGGATCTAGGAATTAAAACTAATTTGTCTGACTCCCATGCACTAATCCTTCTCGGCACTTACTCTGCTCTGCTCTGATTTTAGACCTAGGGCTTTGGGCCAGTCACTGGGGTGCTCTGAGCTGGAGGTCTGTGCTGCCTTGCAGTGGTTGCATTCGGTACACAGCAGGGACACTTCTGCCCAGGGTCCAAGAAAGAGGGAGAAAGGGAAGATAAAGATCTGGAATATTCAAACTGCAACTGGTTTTTAAATAGTTGGAAACACTGGCTGGTTGGAGAAGGGGCTGAAAGCTGTCTTCACCCAGTAACTTAAATGCCATTGCATCTTTAGGTGAGGGACTATGTCTCCAAAAAGGTCCTACCAGAGGAAGCCCCTACTCAGAAGCTGCTGGACAGAGGCGGAGAGGGGCTGCTGAGCTCCCAGCACCAGTGGCAGTTTAACCTGCTAACCCACGTGGAATCTCTTCAGGATGAAGTCACGCATAGGATGGATTCCATTGAGAAGGAGCTGGATGGTAGGGCTTCTTCCCTTCTCTGCCTCACTTGCCCAGTCCCTTCTGCAAAGGAGAGTGTATAAAGAGCAGCTGAACTGCCTGCAGGCAGTGTGGGAGCTGAACAAATCTTTACTAACCAGGTTCTTAATTGAGTTTTTAAGATATCTGAGGATTAATCTGGAAAAAAAACTTTTAACTTTTGATAAAATATAAAATGAAAGCCTTCTCCTCTTTATCAGTAGTGATTTAAGAACTTGACTGAGTGATTTATGTAACCCTTGGGTATTTCTCCCAGATGTTAGTGATAACAGATGGGCTTGAAAGATGGAACTTGTGATGATGTACAAGATCAAGTTCAGTTTCTTTTGATCCACAGGAAGCTGCCAGTTTCGTTGTTTTTGTTTTTAGTTTGGTTTTTGAAGACAAAATTCCTTCTTGATTGTTCACGTATTTACTAATTATTAGTTTTCATTTTTTGTTTGAGGATGCTGTGTACAGTCAAGCTGTTATTACTTTACTTTGGGGTTATAAAACATACTTAGCATTAAATAACTCAGATAACTGTCACATGATACCCGAGCTAGGGTCATAAGGAATGGCCAGGGCATAAGGCCATGCCAGAGGAGAACGGTTGTGAGGGGAAGCAATAAAAGAGAGACTTCCTGTAACCCCTATCACTGAAATGGAGCCTTGAGGAGAGTGATGTTTTCTGGTGGAAAGTGGGTGACTTAGAGTGGACTGGCTTGACTGGAAAAGGACTGCCCTGTTGGAGAACAGTGAGAGAAAGAAGTACCTACATGCCCTCATGCTTAGGACCTGTGCCTGAGGCACTGGGATTAGGATGCTAATGCAGGGCCCATTGTGAGGGCATTTCTGAAAGGAATGTTTCTGTCACTATTTAACTCCTAAAAGGTTTATTTGGACTCCTTAGAATTTCAGTCTTAAAACCCCGCTCATAGATTGCTGAAAGAGGATTGAATGCCAGACTGAAAATTACAAGATTTTGAAAGAATGGTAGCAGGAGTGGCTCTGGGTTTCTGATAGGAGGCTTAACACCAGTGGAAACAGAGTGAACATTCTGTTGTTGCCAAAGGAAACCTTGGGAGAAGTCAGAGCTTACCTACTTTTTACTGACTTAACTCCTCCTGCCTAGCTTGGGCTGCTCTAGGATGGGCTCATTGAGTGGGCGGTGTGATAAGGAAGATAAGCCTGGGCTCCCTGCTCTGGCCCTCCAGAGAATCTCTTATGTGTTCTGCTGATTTGGGGCCACATACTCTGTTCATGATCTAATAATACTCTGGGCCCTGAGAGGTACCAAGGAAGCATGGAAATCAATTGTAGGGGTTTTTTTTGTTTGTTTTTTTAAGTGACTGGAGAGTTAATTTCCTTTTTTTGTTGATGTTTAATTTTTAAATTTATTGTTAAATTTATTGGGGTGACATTGGTTAGCAAAAATTACTTAGGTTCTAGGTGTACAATTCTACAATACATCGTCTGTGTGTTACGTTTTGTGTTCATCATCCAGAGTCAGTTCTCTTTCTATCACATATATTTGACTCCTCCTCCCTTCTCTCCCACCTCTTCCCTCCTTACCCTCAGGTAACCACTAAACTATTGACGGTGTTCAATTGTAAGTTTAAAGATTTTATTCAGATAAATAGACTTTTGCATTATTTTTAATTGATTCATAAGAACCCTGTTTTATTTCTACTATAATGGGAAATGAATTCTTCAGTTCATCTAAATAGCATTAAGATAAGCTAAGCTTGTATAGGAATTGGGATTCAGTATCCCTGGTGGTGTAGTGGCTAGGCTTCGGCTCTCTGAACGCTGTGGACTGGGTTCAATTCCCAGCCAGGGAACTCCCTCCCCCAAAAAAATAAATAAATAAAAAGCCTAGTAAGCTTTTATATTGACTGGTAAATATGTTTTAAAATGTCATTGTTTTAATTAACATTAACTATTACTTAACAATTTATGTAGTTGTGTGAACGGTATTGTAAAACTAAAAGACAAAAAATGTTTAGTGACCATGAAAATACTGAATCTTTTAGCATTAGAAATATTATTTTAAGAAAATATGTTACTTTAGAGAGCACTGGCCTCTACCCAGACGGTTTGGGAGAGTGTATTTGAAATGAAACCTTCTGCCTTGCTTGCAGTAATCATTGCACTGAGAGGCTGTACAACTTCCTTAAAACCTTTTTCCCATTTAGAAAAAAGTAAGTGCAGCTCACGTCCGAGTTCATTTAATTTTAGATAAACACAGTTTTCAATGTGAAAACAAAATGTAAAAACTGTTCTTGGACTTATTTCTAAACAAAACTTGTCTCTCATCCTAATGTAACAAATATATATGATGACCAGTATTTAATGGTACTTTTTCACATGGTAAATTTCAAAGCACAGAACTTTCGGGGTAAGGTTAGGACTGTAATCCCCAAGGGTAAACGCTGCAGGCGCAAGTGCCGCTGGCAAGTATTCTCAGGGCCAACGGGAGAAGAGTTAAAAGAGAAACTTGGGTTGATGGTCCAGCACATAGTGTGGAGAAAAAAGGTTGGCCTGCTGGAAGCTGGGCTCTAGAGGAGAAGCTGTTGGCTTCCACAGTTCTGTGTCTGGTCTTCAGCCCTACAGATCTAAAGAAATACTCCACCTTAGGGTCTCCAAACAATGCTCTTAACCATGCTCAAGACTGTTCTAGTTTACACACTTGTGTTCTTTCTTCTTATGCATGCTTCCTGGGTCACCACGGTCTTTGCTGAGCCTGGAACCAAATCTGAGGTAGTTACAGTGACCATAAGAGAGGGCCCTCTCAGCAGTTGTCAGATCATCTTGCCAGGGACAGACTAACTGACATTCATTCTTTCTTTTTCTCTCTCATTGACTTTGGACCATTTCTCTATTTATTATTCTTGTGCCCTTTTGCTGAGCAATGGCCTGTCTCCTTCTAGGTGTGTGTGTGTGTGTGTGTTTGTTTTTAAACTTACTCATGTATTGGAACTGGTCACTGTGGAGCTTTTCTTGCTCAGAGGGTCACTAGCTACTCTCATGTGACTGTGATCCTTTACTCTTGGTTTTCAGGTTCAAGTTTGAGAAGTCTTATTTTTCTCATTTTTAAGTCCTTGTTGGGATTAGGAGGAGGGGAGATTTCTTCTCCTTGAAACTGCCAAATACCAAGAAATCTGAAAGAGGGAGGAAGGTGAGCTCTTTGGAGCCACAGCACTCCATGGGGCATTCCACCAGACCATTCCCATCTTCTCTAACTACCTTTGTGGAGTGCCTGCTATATTCTGGGCACAACTGTGTGTTAGGGTATAGTGGTAAGAAAGGCAGAGCCGGCCACCGCCTTCATGGAGCTTGAGGTTGTGGTAGAGACAGATTAATTAAATCATTGCATTATATGTGACTAAAAACTGTGGTAAGTGCTCCAGAGGAGAATGTAGGATAGCGTAGCACCCATAACACAGGAAACAGATTCAGGGTGTGGAGTTGAGGAAGGCTTCTCTGAGAGATAACTTGTAGGAAACCAAGGATTTGAAAATGGTAAGAAGGAAGGTAGAGGGCTGAGTCTGAGGAAGGGAGAAGATTGTGTGTAAGACTGCAAGCTTATTGAAAACAGGCACAGTCCATTCCTTTTTCTGTACCTCTGGCTCCAGGGTCTAGAAGGTGCTTAGTACAGGTTGAGGAATGGACTGGAAAGGCTCCAGGCAGGCTGGACTAAGCACACGGCCCACCTGGAGGGGCTGGCATTTTGTCAAAGATGCAGGGTTCCAAAATGTCCGATCCCCAAATGCCAGAGCTTCAGGGACTGGCCTGGAAAAGAACATATGTCTTCCTAAAGAGAAATCCCTCTCTCAGAACAGCATAATGCAGCTTTTTAAATACTGAAACAATTATAATCAAGTATGTTAGTACCTGGACATCTTAACACCAAGTACTAAAGAGACAATCAAGTATTCTGTGCTACTGATGATAAAAATTAATATGAGCAAATCAATTTATGTGATAAAAATAGACCATTTCAAATACCTTGAGATTCTCATTTTTCTTAACAAGAGGCTAAAATAACAGGCCCTCTGATGTTCAATATCGATGGAAAAGCCTTATAAAGATTTGATAGTAACACTGAGAAAGCCTTCTAGACTCTAGAGCTGTACTAATACAGTAGTCACTAGCTGTGTGTGGCTATTTAATTAATTGAAGTTGAATACAATTTAAATTCAGTTCCCATTTGCAATAGCCATATTTTAAGTGCTCAGTAGCTACATATGAGACAACACACACATAAACCCATTTCCATTGTTGCAGAAAGTTCTATTGGACTGTGCTGCTCTGAAGCATTTGAGCTTTGTCCCAGGAATTAAAACTTTGCAGAGAAGGTGATGAATCAGTGTTGCCTGAAATGGCCCTCCCTTGCTGCCTTCCATGAGTGGTCAGATGGGATATGGTGTCTAGATTCTTGTTGACAGTTTTACAAATCAAGTATTGGTAACTCACTGAGTCATCTCTCTTCTGCCTACAGTGTTGGAGAGCTGGCTGGACTACACCGGGGAACTGGAGCCCCCAGAGCCACTGGCCAGGCTTCCGCAGCTCAAGCATTGCATCAAGCAGCTGCTGACGGACCTGGGCAAGGTGCAGCAGATCACACTCTGGGGCTCAACATGAAACTAGGCACCCAAAACTAATGGGGGCACAATCCTGGGGCACCTGCAGGAGGAACTTCGCATATTTAAACAAACCTAGCATGCTGAATGCACGTGATACCGACTGACTTCAGGGATCTGGGCAAGGGGTGTGAAGAACATTGGACAAAGGCCATTTTGGCTACTGGAGAGCTGAGCACTCTGATCTCGAAGCCTACCAAGAAGGTAGCAAATAGACTCTTGGGATTCCCTTCTTCTGTGCACATTGTTGGATGGAGAGTGAGTCTTTTTGCACAAACTTCACTTGAAATTGTGCCACTGATAAATAGAATGAGAGCCAAAAAAGTTTCATTGGAAACAATTGTAAATTCAACTTGCAGCTTATTTAATTGACTTTTCTGTCAGGTTGGGGCACATGCCAAGTCTTCTGGTTTCTGCCTGGCATGAATTTAGGCAGAAGGCATCATTTTCATTTTTCCAGAATGTTGTGACTTCACCACTCTGTGGAGGTTGGGAAGGAGCAGAGGCTTTAGCTGCCCTGCCTTCTTCTTAGGACTCTTCGTTTTTCTCACCACATCTGTTGCATGACTTCATGGTACTGGGGACAAGTTTTGTATGCTTTCATCCCAGAGTTGGGTGGGTTGTGTATTATGTAATAGACCCATACAGCCTGTGGAGGAATAAGAATCTAGGAGAAATTCCAAACTGAAGCAGGCTAGGTCTGGAACTCAAAGGACATCATTTTCTACCCACCTTCTTAATATTGACAGCTTCCCAGTTCTATTTAATGTCCAAAAAATTGTTTCCCCCAAAATTTGAACTCTTTCACTGTAAAGATTTGTTACAAAGAATGTGGTTTGGGGAATTATTTTGTATTTTAAACAAACTTCAGATTTTACATGTGCCGCTTTCGTCCTCTGAAGGGTATATGTTCAGTAGTGGCATTTTCAGAATTGTGTTAATATACTTTAACAGTTTAAACTTCCCGTTTGTATTATTTTGTGAGATAAAGGTGATTATGCTGCTTAAGGTCCAGGTACAGTTTATACCTTTTGAGACAATATTTGTTACTCTCCCAGGTTACGGTTCCACGTGTAATTTCTGTATTGTTTTTCCTTACTAGGCAAAGTTAAAGAAAATGTTCCATGCTTTGAGGAGTGTCCCATTTCACTGTTTAGTTTTCTCATCACTAAAGGCAAAAATCAAAGCACAGTTGTCCATTAACACTCACAAGTTAATTATGGGTTTATGAATCTGTAATGCTGTATGCTGCAAATATTTACTATGTAAACGTGAAGTAGCCAATATCTCAATAGCATTGACAGTATCTCCAGTGATCTGTGGAATGGTTAGGCTTTAAGGCACAGGTCACTGTGGTCATGAAGGCTTCTGTACCAAGATCTGTTTCAGGGAATGCTGTCTAGTGATTTGTTCACCATGTGATTATAAAAAGAATTTAGGAGAAGTTGACCTGCTGTAGCTTATCCATCAGAAGGAATACATGTAGATGTGACATCTACAAGAGGCTGTTTCCCGTTGCTGATGTTGGCATTTCTAGTATGGGAAGAAACACTCAAGGAGTGTGTACCTGGCATCTGATTTGTGTAATTTATCAGACAACAACCATATTTTAAGAATTGAGTAATGCTTGTCTGAAAAAGGAAGAAACAGGATGGTTTTCTGTAGCCATACTGTGAGGTATGATTTGTACTGTTAAATTACTGTTGTTTTTTTTTTTCTGGAATAATTTTGTCACATCTGGGGAAGCTATAACTTCAATCTCATGTCTTTTTCAAAGATGGAAGCAGAAACTGAATTACCCTATTTTTGCCCATTATTGGGTTTGTTGTAAGTTTTGGAAAGAAATAATCCCATCTCACTCATTGTGACTTTTGTCCTTAGGGAAGCAGGGATGACTCCAAATCCTGATAACCTCAGTGTTTCTTAAGTTAAAGCCATGTTGAGGGGCTCCATCCTCATTCCTGGGTCAAGTTGAATTAACCCCAAGTTGGAGCACTGGAAACTTATTTGCAAATATTACTGTTACCATTTAGATATATGTACACTACCTAAGTTTTCTTTTGATAAAAACTATCCACCTTAAAAAAAATTTGCCTTGACAAAAAGTTCTGGTTTGACTATTTTGTTTCTTTAAGTGATGAGTGTATGCAAGGTGGACCCTTGATGAGCCAACATTGCACTGTGGATATATATCTATGTTTACGCACTATTAGAACAGAAGGCCCTGTATATAGAAATGTTGCTTGGAAGCAATATTTACAGAACATGCAAACTTCTGTATCTGTATTTGGAAAAAATAAAACAGGTTTTTGTTGCTATGTTTGTCATGTTATTTAATTATAGTTCTCTATTCTTAATATGTATTACTTTTTTATAAACATTATCTTTTAAAGGAAGTCTTTTACATTCTAAACAGATTTATCTTGTGTAGGCAGATCCTAAATCCCAATAAAGTATGCAAAATACTTTTGAATTCATTTAAGTGTCTTTAATATGCAAAAGTAAAATGCCCCCCACACCATCTCTGCCCGGTCTGGCTCATGCTTTGTGGTGTGAGTTTATTAGATTTTGATTATTGAAAGCAGTGCAGGGAAGACAGGTTTGGATTTCCTTACAAAGAGATGATATTCATTGTAATTAAGACCCTTCTGAGACCAATCCAAACTGACTCTGGACCTCAATTATCTCTCCTGGTTGGGCAGAAGACTTTAGATTTCATAGCAGTTTCCCTATTCCCAAATTCCTTCTCTTTCTAAGCAATTATGCTTATTAAAAATAAGTAGGCAGTTGGAGAGATTAAAATGCATTAACTCCAGCAACATAAAAATCCATTAATTTACATTAGTTCTGCTTAGGTCCTAGAGGCCTAAAATTTGGCAAGGAAGGGGAGTCTAAGTTTAAACCAGAGCTCACTAACAAAACAGCCCATCTCTATAAAGACCTGCACTGAAACATATTAGCCCTATAGTTTGGGCCTTTTGGGAAGCTTGTGTCCACCCGAAGGGCAGGCTATTGGAGTAAGTTGGTGGCAGTGTTAAGCAAGCACTTTAATAGTCACTTATTTGGCCGCATAATCCCACAACCGACTAGAAGACAAGACGTATCACAATCATTTTTTTCAGGTAGGAAGACCAGCTCAGATTCGAGCTAGAGAGAGCTAGTGAGAATAAGGGCCATCCGGATATGGAACCCTTATTAGACTTCAACTAAAAGGGCACCCACATGAGAACTTGGGGAGCGCAAAGGAGAAAAATTTCCCAGATGTGGTGAAGACCCAGGTGTAGCCAACACGTAATGATCCAATGAAGGCCGAGTGATTAGAAAACAAAGGCTTTATTCTCCTGGGCTCCAAACTAGCTTTTGCCACTAGCCAGGAGGTTGAAAATACTATCGGGAAAATAAAACCAGAAAAGAACGAACGAAAGGGGCACACCAGAGGAACTGCAGATACTCGTTTTTCATTAACGCGGAGTGAAGAGAGAGGCTCAGGTCCCCGGACCGGATCAAGGCTCCAATCCAGAGAGCGCCCGGACCACGCCGCCCGCAGCTCCGCCGCTTAACCGGTGATGCGCACATCCGTGCGGCGGCGAAGCCGTCGGACCCGCGCCGCCTCCGGCAGTATGGCGAGCAGCTGCTCCTGCACCAGCATCTCCACGATCTGCTCCTTCGTGCGGATGTCGGGCCGCAGCCACTGGCGGGAGAGCTCCCGCAGCTGCCGGAACGCCTCCCGCGGGCCCGCAGCGTCCTGGTAGCGGAACTGTCGGAAACGCTGGCGGAACGTCTCCGGGCCAGGCCGGGAGCCGCCAGGGCCTGAAGGGGAGCGCGGAGCGGCTTCAGGAGGCGCGGGGCCCAGGGGTGCGGGACGGAGGGGCAGCTCCAGGGCCGCAGAGGCCGCCGCTGGGGGCGGAGGAACCTCTTCAGGGACGGCGGCGTTTTGGTAGGAACGTTCGGTGGCAGGCCGTGGCACCTCAGGAATCGACGAGGAACCCGCCGAGTTACGCTCTGGGTCGGAGCTCTGGCCGGTTCTCTCCTCCTCCCGCGGCGGCGCGGGGCTACCAGTAGCCGCCAAGACCGGCTCAGTCGCCGCCATGACTTCGGACCTGGACGTCACTTTGTCTCGCGGCTGTGGGCTCAGCACTGCGTCTGTGTTGGGGCGGGGTGAGGAGGTAGACTTTCCCGCTAAGGGGCAGAGCCCGCGTAACCTCGAGGGGGGAGGACGTGGGGGGAAGGAACCGAGAGCACGCCGAGCTCACCTGCGCCAGTGAAGGGCCTAAGGGCGACGAAAGCGGAAGTTTTCGCGGGCGTCTCTATGATGAGGTCGGCGCGCGAGCGCCCGGAAGCCGAGTCCCGGCTCCAGAAAGTGGCGCCCCCTCGTGTTGGCGAGTCGCCTCAGGAGGTGACTGAGCGCGCGGTTGCGGGCCTATGTCGCCTCCGTGCACCAATTTAAGCTGGAGTCGGAGTCGCAGGAGTTGGGGGAGTCGGAGGAGGAGCTGGAGGAAAAGAAGGAGCTGGAGCCCAAAGGGGTTCTTATCTGCTATAATCGCTTCAGCTCCCAGGTGACCTGCGCCGGCCCATGTGTGCGCGCCTACTTAGTTGACACTGATTCGGATACTGGGGAGCCACGGGCTTGCGGGGACTAGCGCCTGGCAGGTGGCGGGAGTGGGACAGCGGGGTGGAGGTCTGCCATTGAGGTAGGGCCGGACTCGAGAAAGTTCTCTCAGTCAAAAGGGGAAGGAATCCCGCCTTATTGTGAGGAAGACAAACCATAACGTAAGACTCTCAACAAACATAATAAAGCTGGCCCTTCCTGTGCCACAAAATAAATGTTTAAGAACTCTTTGCCATTATTATTTTTTGTGTATTCTCTGAAACCAAGGGACCGGTGGCTCTGTGGGTTCGGCTTTTAATATCAGGATTAGTAAATGCACTGTAAATCCTTTGCTCTATATGGTGGCCACTAGCCGCACGTGTTTACTGAGCCCTTGAAAGGTGACTAGTTGGCATTTAGATGTGCTGTAATCTAAAATACACACGGAACGTAGTACGAAAAAATAATGCAAAATATCTCAATTCTTTATATTGATTACACGTTGGAATGATAATATTTTGCATCTTTCAGTTCAAGTAAAATAGATTATTAAAATTAATTTCATTGGTATCATTTTACTTTTTAAATAGAAAGTTTTGAATGACATATATAGTTTGCATTATTTTTACATTGAATAGGAGCCAGCATACCCTAGTGGAATCCCCTTTGCAGGGTTTATTTGTCTTAGGCCAGAGTTGTGCAGAGGATTAAATCAGTAAAGCCTTTGGAAAGAACAGACTTTTTAAATGCTTGCTGTTGTCTTTAAAGATTAAGTAAATTGTTTGCTATCTCTGAGCTACAGTTTTTTGTTTTGTTTTGTTTTAGTGGTGAAACAAAGGGATAGTTTATTGAAGAGAAAGTACGCTCCAAAGAGGTAGGAGCGGGCTCCAGCAAGGAGAGTGGCTCAAGAGCCAACAGTTTTTATTAATCTGTAAAATGTGGTTGTAATAGAACTTATCTAATAGAAGTTATTGTTAGAATTCAGTGAGATAATGCAGGTGAAAGAATGTGGCTCTCTCTGATACCCTTTAGTAAGTGATATTTTCTGATAGATGACTTACAAATGTGTTCTGTATCTCCATTTTACAGATAAGAAAATTAAGGCCTGGAGAGAGAGACAGGGCTGGGAATATATGACCCTTACAGTCTCTTTGAGCCCTGTGCAATAGGAGTAGGCCTGTTTAACAACCATCAATAGACCAGTGGCCCTGATACACAACTTACCTTCCTCATAAGATGTACTCTTTTGGGTGGGTAGAAGTGGATGCTCACACAACAGTTTCCAGTGAAAATTGGGAGATTTCACATGCAATCCAGATTTTCTTGAAAAAGTGGTTGAGCTGGCCAAACGGGAAAGTGGTTGGGATGTGGGGAAGGGATGAAAGCTGAGGCTGGAAGGTCGGTTGGAAACTAAATTATAAACTAGAATTCCATGTTGAAAAATCGAATCCTTATCCTCTTGGGAAAGAGAATGAATTCTTGTGGTACTTGGAATCATGGAAGAAATGGATTGGAGATCTAACATTCCATGATTCCAAGTACCACAAGAGTTCATACCCTTTCCCGAGAGGACGTTTCTTCCATCTCTTTTGTTATCATAGACTATTCAATATGGAAGAAGAGATCTTAGCAATCTATTAAAACTGTGAAATGTTAGCATGAAGCAGCCTTAGAGATTAAATCCAAAAATAAGATTCAGTTATTCTAAAAACTCTTTATGGGTCAGTAAGCCCCCAGAATCTAAGAAATAAAATTATAATACTTTTCCTAGAAGAGTGATCCACTTACATATTTCTACATACAATTTCTGGTAATTTCCAGATATCCTTGAATGCAGGTTCAATTTAAAACATATATGTATATGTATTTCATTCTCCTGAATTTTGCAGGTTAAGAACTCAAAATACCAATAAGTGCTTCCATGAGGACAGAATTCTTTTGACTTCTAGTCCAATGCTCTTTATCATGTTAGGCTTTTTTATTAGCACTACATGGGAACTCACTTGGGAAGGATCATAAGTCATTCATCTTGTATCATTTAGCTTCCAATTCAAGGCCTAATTCCCAGTTGACCCTCAGTAAATGTTGATTAAAGGAAAGGGACAAGCAGTGGATTGCAGAACATCCCTATGAAGGAAGAGCTCTAATATGAGTCCCATACTCTTTCAGACAGAGACTTTGGTGTCTTTTGATGGCACAGTGTTGGGGGCTATGGAACAGAAGCCTGGGTACTTTTTTAAAAAATGCTTTTTATTTAGAAATATAGATTTACAAATATTTGCAAAAATACTACAGGGAGGTCTTATGCACCCTTTATTCAGCTTTTCCCAGTGGTAACATCTTGCATAACTATAGTACAATATCAAAACCAGGAAATCGACATTGATACAATTCACAGTTTATTCAGATTATACCTTTTGCATGCATTCATCTGTGTATGTCTGTAGGCTTGTACAATTTTATCATGTGTAGATTTGTGCAACTACTACCAAATCAGTATCTAGAAATGTTTGATCACCACAAAGATTTTCTCATGCTGCTGCTTTATAATTATATCCATTACTTTCCTCTCTCTCCCTTCCCTAATTGTGCAACCAGTAATCTGTTCTCTATCTCTGTAATTTTGTCATTTAAAAAGGGTTATATAAATAGAACTATACAATATGTAACTTTTTGGGATTGGCTGTTTTTACTCAGAATAATCCTATGGAGGTTCATCTAGGTTGTTGCATGTATCAATGGTTAGTTCATTTTATCGCTGCATAGTAATCCATGACATGGATGTACCATGGTTTAACCAGTCACCTACTGAAGGACATTTGAGTTATTTCCAATTTTAGCCCATTACAAAGAAAGCTGTTATGAATTATTTTATAATCTGGCCTTAGGTAAGTCATATAGTCTTTCTGAGCCTGGGAATAATAACTGCCACCCAGAACGACTCTGAAGAATAAATGAGGAAATATTTGTAAAGGAACAGGTACCAGGTCTGATACAGAGTATGTAGTTACTAATTTTTTTAAATGGTAATATGAGGGCAGGCTGATGTTTGCCTTCACTGTAATATTTTTTTGTTACATTAAACATATCTGAATATAACTGGTTCTGTGTAGTCACATGGTATCTCCCCTCCATCATTCTTGACCTTGCACACATTTTTCTTTTTCTTAAATTTTTTCTTTTCTTTTCTTTTCTTTTTTTTTTGCTTTTTGGTATGTGGGTAGCTCCCTGACTCGGAATCAAACCTAGGCCGCAGCGCTGACAGCGCCAGCGCCGAAGCCTTAAGCCACTACACCACCAGGGAACTCCCAGATGCTTACATTTTTCACCTAGCGCACGTAGATATGGAAGAGTGCTGAGACATTTCAGTTTAAACAGCATGCTGTTACTGAATTCTTTTTTGTTTTGTTTTGTTTTGTTTTGTTACTGAATTCTTACCAGTGGAAAAAGTTCCTTCAGTTTTTTGAAATTTTTGAAAAAGAAGGTGAAGACTTCTTAAAGAAGATCGTTACAGGTGATGAAATTTGGGTCCATCATTGTGACCTTGAAAACAAAAGGCAGTCCATGGAATACCACCATAAGGGATTGATCACCTCAGTGGAAAAATTTCAAAACTCAGGCCTTGGCTGGGAAGGTCATGTTGACTGTTTTTTGGAATTCTGAACATGTTGTTCTTGCAGACTTTCTTGAAAAAGGAACAATAATAAAATTTGAATGTTATATTGAAACTCTTACTGCATTAAAAAGAAGAATCATATGATTGGAATAAGAAATGAAATACTTCTTCAACACGGCAACACCAGGCCTTGCAGCAGCAAAAGATACATTTCAACGCTTCAACCTCTCAGTGCTCCCACATCCACCATATAACCTAGACCTGGCTCCTAGTGATTTCCATCAGTTCCCCAAACTTGAAAAGAAACACTTGAAGGGCCAGCTCTTCATCTGTGATGAAGAGGGTAAGTTCTGCAGTGAGGAAATGATTTCAAAAACAAAACACTGATTTTTTTTTTTTTTAAGGATGGATTTCAAAAATCACCAGCATTGGTGGAAGTGTATTAAAGTGTGTGGTGATTGTGTAGAAAAATATTTATGCAGCTTTGAAAATAAATGATGTAGATAATTTTTTATTTCACTAAAATATCTTTTCCCCTTCATTTTCTATTTAAGTAGAGGCAAAATTTATCAGCTCACACTTATAGTTATGAAGGGGTAACACTTATTGGAATGCATAAGTTCTAATGTGTGGTATTGAAAAAAAAAGTTACAGGTATTGCTATTAGGAACTCCTCACTTAATAACCAAATTCCATTTCTACAACTAGGTCATTAAGTGAGGAGCTTAAAGGCAGATGTCTTTGATGTGTCATGGCACCATAGGGTATATATTTTTTGATAGATAATCACATGACAACACACTTATAAATGAAACATGTAGTCTTAAGTCTGAATATTCGTTAAACAGGTAGGTCGTTAAGTGAGGAGTGGTCATATTAGCCATTGGATATCTGTATGTATGTGATAGTTTACAGATGAGAAATTCAGGTCTAGCGTGAGTGATTAACTTGCCATTTGTTCTTCCCACATTTACAACATCCATTATTTATAAATATATGTCTGGGGAGCTGACACCAAACTAGTTTTTATTAAAAATGAAAATAAGTGCAATTATTACAAAAAAAATTTCCAGTTCTTAGAAGTTCTCATCACAAGAATTGTACCTGTGAGGTGATGGATATTAACTGAACTGTGGCAATCACTTTAAGTGTATACATTTACTTATTTATTTATTTATTTATTTTGTGTGTGTGGGAAGCTCCCTGGCTGGGAATCGAACCCAGGCCGCAGCATTGACAGTGCCGAAGCCTTAGCCACTACACCACCAGGGAACTCCCTGTATACATATGTTTAATCATTATGTTGCACACCTTAAACTAATACAATGTTGTATGTCAATTATATCTCAGTAAATCTGGGGAAAAAAAGATTTACAAAAGTTGAAGAAACCGGAGTTCCCTAGTGGTGTAGTAGCGAAGGCTTCAGCGCCGTCAATGCTGCAGCCTGGGTTCGATTCCCAGCCAGGGAACTACGCACATAAAGAAAAAAAAAAGTTGAAGAAACCAATGTACATATGTTACCTCACATCCTTCTGTTATCTTCATACTTGTTAACTATATGATTTTCTGGTTCTTATTAATAGTTCATTTCCAACTCCACTTGCTTTTTGCAACCTTACCCTCTGTATTTAGCAAGGCTAGCTTCCTTTTTGATGTTTCTAAAATGACTTTATTTTCCGAGATGGCTTTTTAAAAAACACTTTGTTCCTGCCAATGCCATCTCCTCCAGTTTGTCTTGTCACCTCTTCTTTGAACTGTGACATCTTTGTTTTGATCTCTTGTTTTAAAATTCACTCAGCCCTTTAAGTTCTTTGTTGTTCATGATTATCATGTTTCATGCTTAGTTTTTTTCTGGGGGTGTGTTTCATTTGCCATTTGTTTTTCTTATTCCCTGCCTCCCTCTCCTACGTTTGGAGTAATGTATTATGTTGGTCCCATGCTATTTATTTTTTACTGTAACTCCTCTTTAAATGAAGTGAGTTCTTCCTGGACCAGCTGTTTGTTGGAGTTGTGTGTGGAGGGAGGACTGGAGTAGCATTCTAGGCTAGCAGGAATAGCAAACCTCCTTATGACAAGGGTTTTGTGTGAGTGAATTGGTTTGGCCCTTTTTCTTCCTGGAAGATGGAACTTGGGAGTTTCACTGCTGGAAAAATGTCATGTATGTGTGTGTTTACTTGGTCAGCCCACATGCCCTAATTCTTCTTGGTACCAGTAGCACCAGGGAAGCTCTCAGAGTCAACCCTAACCTCATGATCTACAGAAGGTACTATTGACCCTACCTTCAAGGTACATGGCCTCTCCCTGAGACCTGCAGCCCCAGGCATTCTCTGTTGGCTTTATGTATCTTCTCAGTACATGCCATTTCTGCAAAGGCCTTTGTGATCACCTCCTTCTCTAAGCATCTTTGCTGGGGGCTTTCTGTGGCTATTGAATTGTTCAGCCCAGAAATGCTGGCAAGCGAATGTGTCCAAGAGCAGCCCCTAGCCAATGGGATAGCTCTGAGTCTAAGGCATGCTCTGTGCAGTCTTAATAAAATCCCAGCACATTGGAGCCTAGGTGCCCACAAAAGTGAAATGTTCATTAATGTGCCTTTGTCCAAAAAAAAAGCATGAAGATGAGATGATTTTTCTCCTTAGCCATGCTAACATAACAGATTATATTTATGGGTTCTTTATTAACCATTTTTGCATTCCTCGGGTATGTTATTTTTAAATGTGCTACTGAATCCTATTTATATTTTATTTATGATTATAAAACAATACTCATAAGTGAGAATAATTTTTAAGCTTTTTCTTTATATAGACTTTTTTTGTATTTTAAGTATCAGTATTATCCTTACTTCATAAAAAGAATTTGGTAATTTCCTTCTTTTTGTGCTCTGGGACAGTTTGAGAAACCAGCATTATTGCATTGTCTGAAGTTGCCTTTTTTTTTGGTGGTGGTGGTGGTGGTGGTGGTGGTGGTGAGGGAGTTTTTTAATGTCTTCCTCTATTTCTTCTATGAGAACTATTCCATTTAGATGGTTTCTGTTGGGATCATTTTGGTAAGTTATTATCTATAAAATACCAGTATTTAATTTTTGACAACTAATTCAAAATTTTGAAAAAACTCTCTCAGAACATGACAGCAGGCTAAATATGTCCTGTGGACCACAATTTTACAACCACTGATTATAGTCAAAGGATTTTGTACCTGAAAGAGGCGGTATAGATCCTATGTGGGAGCTGCAAATAATATGCCTGGCACGTAATACAGTCGTGTGAGGTGTGTGTGGGCTTGCGTGATTTGGAGAGCCCA
The DNA here is from genome assembly GCA_004026885.1 of Lyroderma lyra. Classification (NCBI taxonomy): domain Eukaryota; kingdom Metazoa; phylum Chordata; class Mammalia; order Chiroptera; family Megadermatidae; genus Lyroderma; species Lyroderma lyra. The sequence continues at coordinate 720,513 of PVJL010000034.1, forward strand.
TTCCCTGACTGATAAGCAAGTTTTAACCAAAACACCATGTGGGTCAGATAAAGCCGTCAGCAAGCTCAGCTTGGCCCGTGGGTGGCTAGTTTGTAGCCTTTGCCAGCACAACGTCAATTCCCTCTGGGAAGCTCACATTCCAACCACGTGTCATCCTCCCAAAACAGGCTCTGCCCTTGTCCTATGTGTTTGTAACTTTATTTTAGTGAGACTTTCCTTCAGGCGGCAGAAGCATTTCTCTTCCCCATCACATTGTAAGTTCCTGTGATCAGAGACCTGTCTTATTCACCTTTTCATAGTTGGAGCTCTATAAACATTTGAGATGTGACTTTTATAATTAGCAAAGCAATAAGGATCTCATCTGGAAAAGAAATATTTGTGGAATTGACTCTTAACTCCATTTTATAAGGAGGAAAATGAGGTTCCTTGTGGTTAAGTGATTTACCTCAGATCACATAGGAATGGGACCAGTCCTCTTTCTGAAATTCTACTCTAACAATTCAATTATAAGATTAGGAATAGGACAGAAGTCCTATTAGGAATAGGCCAGCTTCTTAATTTCTAGAACTGACTTTAATATCTGAGTCCCCAGCCTGCTTCCTAGCAGACAACTTAATTTACATGTCTTCAAGTAAATGGAGATCTAACCCAGTAATTTTCAGGGAACGTAATTTCAGGCTTTTTGACTCATCTCAGGCCAGTTCACAGCTCTCCAAACTAGCTGCCTTTTCCTCCTCAACAATGATCCAATTCTCAGGGATATTACACAGCCACACCTGGCAGGAGGTGAAGTTTGAAGTGTCTACTTTTGGGGTCTCATCAAGTTCTTGGTCCACCTCATGATGCCCCTTGTTATATTGAGTCCTATCCATGTCACTTGGATCCTCAGGGAGGACTGATGGACACCCTCCTGCCCGTAGGTGCTTCCCACCATCTCTCTTGCCTTCCCCGTGCGCAGTAGCTTCTCTCAGAAACCCCTTAACCTTTTGCAGGGGATTGTCTTGTATTTCCTTTCTCAAGCCCAGGCCTGTGGTGAAGGTGGCAAAAACTGCACCCTGCTTCTGTCTTTCTGAAACTTTCTCTTCCTCTGTCTCTGAGTCCTTTGTGTCTTTTCTTCACGCAAACGGAGGAAAAACCAGTTCTATTTCTGCTCACCTCTGAAAGTGGTTAGTATCTCACCCCAGAGTGGTGGCTTTTTAATTTAGTAGTTCAGAGCCTGGGTCTTTGTTCTCAGCTGTCCAGCTGTCTTCACTGTGTTCAGTGCCCTTCCACTTGACTGTCAGTTGGGTAAGGGTTGGCAATTAGACTTAGCTGGATAGGAATGGCAAATCAAGTGATACTTGAAGTCATAGTTTTTCACTGAGGATTCTTCTACAAGAGCAGATTGGGATTATCAACTGCCATCTTTAGTAGAAAAAAGTTCTTTAGACTCTATGTTCTTTTCTACTTTTGAAAGGACCCCAGAGTCCCTGAGTTCCAATTACCAAGTTCCTTTCAACATCTGACACCCCATTTGGTTGAGGACTTCTGATTTGCTGAGTGTTCCTGGTTTACTGATTTAAAAGATATATAGGACAGTGCCTTATACCCATATTTGAGAGTCTCCAAGCTCTAAGCCTCAGAGTTGAATGCTCCCGACCCCAGCCTAGGAGCCTCCTACTTTCTTTAAGATGGCCCAATGGTTCTGGCAGTCATTGAGCCACTTTGAGCCTCTGTGTCCTCATATATGGAGTGGGTATGAGGTCCCTCACCTGTGGTAGTTATGAGGATTAACTAAGATAATGCCTCTGAGTGTTCAGTAAATGTTAGATTCTCAGATTCTGGTTCTTCTCTTCCTTCCAGAATCCTTAATTGTGACATAAGGAGATTCTGAGGATGAGTTTTCTCAGAATAAGGCTTCTAGCAGCTGTTGGTAGGGTCTGAGGAATGAAGAGGAGCATTTAACCTTGCCACAAAGCGAAGCTATTCATTTCTAATATAATTGGATTTCTGGGGAAGGACTTATGGTCCTAACCTTGAAAGGCAAAGAGACTCATTGTGCCATTTGCCAACCCAGAGACCATGAGGAAATACATGATAGCTTATTCCTGGAAGTTCCTGAAGAAGAAACAGGTGAGGAGTATCAAGGGCCCTGGGAGGGGAGAGTGGAAGCTTGAACAGACTGGTATTTTGAGGAAGGGAGAGGCAGGTGCAGGAGGGGGTCTCCAATGCCTGTGGCCACCCTGTACCTTTTGGAGTCACAGCATGGGTACAAAGGAATGAGTTCCAGGTTAGGCTTCAGAAAAACTGAATTCTGAGCCCTGCCCTGTGGCTTGCTACCTCCACCTGTCCTCCCTGACACTGGACAAGTCACAGGCTACACTCTGAACCCCTGAGACCTGCTCTGTACCCACCCTTCCTGCCATTATGAGATCCAGAGAAGAAAAAGCCCAGCAGTAGGGTAAAGTAATAGGTTAAATTTATGGACTCTGGAGCCAGACTGCCTGGGTTCAAATCCCTATCACCTATTAGACATGTGACTAATATTAGTTTTAGTCAAAATACTTAATTTGCTGTGCCTGTTTTTTCCTCTATAAAGGGTGATGATAATAATAATACCTACTGCAGGGAGAAGAGGGAGGGGGTGAGAAAGGAGGGAGGGGGGAGCCAAACATAGGGTGATGGAAAGCGATCTCACACTGGGTGGTGAGCATATAATGCAACACACAGATGATGCACTGTAGAACTGTACACCTGGAACCTGTGTCATTCTTGCTAACCAATGGCACCCCAATAAATCTAATAATAAAAAAATAAAATTTAAAAAATACTATATAGATTACTGTTGAGGATTAAATGAGTCAGTACATATAAAGGACTTAGCATAGTGCAAATTGTTTTTAATAAAAATTTTATTAATAAACCTTTCCCCCATATTTCCTTTAGATACATGTTTTAAAGAAAATATTAAAATTACAGGTGAAACTCCTCACCATCCCCCTCCCATTCTCCTCACTGATAACGACTTTCCTGAGGTTGATGTATACCCTTCCTATCTTTATTTAAAAATTTTATTACAGGCAGTTCCCTGGTGGTGTAGTGGCTTAAGGCTTTGGCGCTGGCGCTGTCAGTGCTGTGGCCTGGGTTTGATTACCAGCCAGGGAACTACCCACATACTAAAAAAATAAAATAAATAAACAAATAAATAAATAAATAAAAATAAATAAAATAAAAATTTTATTACATATATATCCCTACATAGTAATGATAAGTATTCATAAGTAACTGTATAGTATATAACACATTTTTAAATTGTTATTATAAATGACATCATATTTTACCTGTTTTCCTCTCAAAATTATGAGTGAGCTTTACTCACATTGCTATACACAGCTTTAGGCTATGTTCAGGCCTGTGACAGGACACTAACTGTTTTCAGCTTTCCACTGTTAACAGTGTGCCATGGTCATGCTCATGGCTATCTCCTTGTGCACATTTGTGAGTTTCTCTAGAGTATATACATGACGTGCATACAATTCCTTGATTGTAAAGGACACATGTTTACAAATATTGCCCAATTGATCTTTAACATAGTTGTGCCATGTTTTTCATTTCCCCAATCTGATAAGTGTAAAATGGTATCTTGTTGTTACTTTAATTTCCATTTTCATTATTTCTAGGGGTATTCAGAATCTTTTCATTATTTATAGGTGTTTTGAGTTTTCCCTTTGAATTGCCTGTTTATAGTGTTTGCTCATTTTTTGTTGGGTTATTTGTGTGTGTGTGTGTGTGTGTGTGTGTGTGTTGATTTGTAGAATTTTTTTAATTAAAGAAATTTCATATAGTAATCCTTTATGATAGTAATACTTTGTAATTCTGGGTAGTAATCCTTTGTTGATTATATGCATGGCAAATATATTTTTCTAGTCTTCTGTTTGTCTTTTCATTTTGTTTATGATGTCCTTATTATCAGAATTAATAAAAAAAGTTTTTGCATTTCATAAATTATGGAAATTTCAAACATAAAAGTTGAAATATACATATGTAAGCATCACATCTTAGCTCTAACAATCAACATTTTTTGCCATATTGACTTTATGTTTTGTCTGTGGGTGTGGTGTGTTTGTTGAATTATTTGAAAGTTGCATACTTTATATTTTCTTAAAAATAAGATCACAACCACAATATTACCATAATACTAAGAAAATTAAGACTAATTTCCTATAACATCTAATATCAGTCATATTCAGTTTTCTTATTTTTTTCCTAAAATGTATTTTTCAGCTTATTATGATGAATTAGGATTCAATCAAAGTTCATAGTTTGCATTTGTTTGTGTGTCTTTGAATCTTAATCTAGAATAGTCCCCACATCTTGTTCTATTTTCCTCATGAAATTGACTTTTTGAAGAAACTGGGTTAGGTGACTTGTAGATCGTTTCACATTCTGGATTTGTTTCTTTGGTGTTGAACTTACTTCCTTATCTGTATTTACCTGCCAGGTAGAGGGTGACAGCCCTTATCCAAATTCATATTTGGGATTTGTTGTCAGTTCCAGTTCTCAGTTCCCAGGGAAAAGATTGGATGGCCCATCTTGAATTAGGTGTCACATCAGTTTTGTATTGCTCCTCTAACATATTCCCACAATTTAATGATTTAAGACCATGCAAATGTATTATCTTGAGTAGTCTCGCTGGAAGTTCGGCATGGGTCTCCCTGGGCTGAAAGCAAGGGGTGAGCAGGGCTGCATTTCTTTCTCAAGGTTCTAGGAAAAAGTCTATTTCCTTGACTTTTGTAGCTTCTAGACACTACCCTCATGTCCTGGCTTATGGCTCCTTTCTTCTGTCCTTAAAGCCAGCAGGGTTGTATCTGACTGTTCTTCCCTTAGATCCATCTGATTCCCACGTTCAGGCTCTGTGCATCACTCCTCACTCCCTGCTTCTACTTGTGCTCTTTATTTTCTGGGCCAATGTGAAGGACTTGACACTTAACTAGAGCTGGGCTGGTAAATGTTTTAACAGCAGGCTCTTGAGGAGGGAGATGCCCCCATTTGAAGTAGTTGCCAGTATTCATGTGGCATAAATATTCCCACCATGGGCAATTTCAAGCTACCAACATGATTTCAACCATCTTGAAAACTTCCTGAAAAATGTAACCATCGCTCCAGCACATCACTGCATTTAATCCTATTACATTTCACCTTGTTCAGCACCTTCCAGCCTGCAGTTGATGGTTGAAAACAGATGGTTTCTGCTACTCTTGTTTGTTTTGTTTCCACAGAGGCTGTACCATCTCATCCTGGATATCATTGTGATGATCCGAGTGTGTAAAATGTTCCGCCAAGGCCTCAGGGGATTCCGGGAATATCTGATAGTTGAGACTGCTCGCAGGAGGCACCCTGTCTTCTCCTTCTGGGATGTAAGCAGCTAGGCTCAGCAGGATTAGGAGGGTTTAAGGGAGTACTATAATTTGCCCCTACTTCCCAGCCCAAGTTCTGTACCAAGCAGTTGGGAGGCCCAATTGTTGCTTTTATTAATGGTGATATTTGTATTGGATTGGACAAGATGACTTGTACCATCAAGCTAGAGGGTTATCTAATACTGAACCCCAGAATTAGACAACCTTACACATATAGTCACAAGCAGTGCTGGACCATGACAGGCCTTCACTGTAGCTGTAGGGCCTCCCTCCCCAAATTCCAGCAGAGAAGGACAGAGCAGAATATGGGATCAGAAGGAAGGAGAAGGGGCTGAACATGCCCAGGTTCTGCTTCCAAATCCACCAAGGAGTTTAAGTCACTCCTTAGTGTGGAAAGAGAGGGGCTAGTTGTGTTCAACTAGTACAACTACCTCTGTGTGGAAAGAAACACTGGGAGTGAGGAAGAAGCCTTCACCATCCAGCAATGATCAAAAGAGCCAGAAGTCTAGTTGGGGTTTTCTGAATGCCCACCAATTGTTCATCTTCTCTATTTTTGTTCCTGTCCCCTCATTTAAATAAGAAGGGACTATTTGTAGGAAACACTGTGTGACCATGGTTTCTAGATTTTCTAAAAGGTTCCCATTTCAAATATTTTATCCCAGTAGTAGATCATGATCCCCTGTTTAGCTCAGAGAAGTAGATCACCATTCTGCTAACTTGTTCTGGTTCCCCAAAGTTGTCTTCATTACTGTCCAGGCCTCTGAAGTTTCCCCAGCCAATATCTGGCCAAATCCTGCCCATTTTCCTATTTTGTCAGGAGTGACTTGACAGCCTCCCCTTGCCCCCAGTCCCCGAAATCCAGTGGTTCACCCCAAGAAGTTTCCCAAAATGATTTTGAAGGATAGTAGCCAAGGAAAGAGGTGTGTGTGCATGTGTGTTTGTGTGTGTGTGTGTGGGGGGGGGGGCGGGGTGATGGAGGAAAGGAAGGTGGTCTTAGATTGGTTTTGAAGGAGCCAGCAGGTACTGTAATTATGTGTGTGTGGCTGAGTTTAAGATGTAGCAAGGAGTAGGGGGCCTGTGGGCCAGCTAGAGAGGAAGGGCATGCCCCATCTAAAGACATTAGAATTAATATGTTTTGAAGACACTGTGCTGGCCAAATGAAGTAAGTCTGTAGCCAGATTCTTCCCTATATTTAGGCCATGAGATGAGAAGGGGTGGAATAAAAGAATTGTAACATTAGAGACTGAGATTAGCTCTCAGGAAGGACTCAGGGTGTCATGCAGTGGTGAAGCAGGGGCCCTGCAGACCAGGAGTCTTTCATTTCCAGCAGACCTGGGCTGACGCCTGGGCAGTTGGAAGCTGAAGACCAGAGTCAGGGTTGTCATCAGGTGAGTATGAAGCTAAACCTAAGCATTGCCCAGACAGGGTGGCTTTGAGTAGACCAGAAGCCTCTCAGGGGAAGCTCATAGGGATCATATTGTTACGAGGCAGAGAGCTGGGAGGGCTGGGGTGTAGGGTCGGGTGGAGAGAGCCATAGACTGGTTTTCAGTGGAGTATGTGAATCTCCCTCTTTCCTTCAGTGGCACCCCTGAGAAGCACCACATGGATACCCAAACTGTAAAGAGGGGAGAAGACAGGAATTGCATGGGCTCTGGGGAAGGACATGAGATGTGCCTAGAGAGATGAATAGGGATCCTGGTTGGCCCTGGATGGTGGTCATGGCCTGTTTGCCCCTTCCCTTTCCTGCTACCTCTCCCTACATAGTCCCCCCCCCGCCCCCCCCCCACCGCTCCCGCTGCCTCTGTTCCTTTCTCTACTTTTTTCACATCCTCTCTGCAACTTTTAGGAGGTAGGGTTGGATTGGTTCATCCCTAAGACCTCTTACACCTTCTCCTGGCCATCCTCTTAGATGAGAACCATTTACTTGCTATGTGATCCTTAGACAATTTCCTTCACTCCCCTGAAATCCGACACGGGGCTTATAACACCTGCTTTGTCCTGAAGATGAAATGGACTAAAATAAGGAAGATGCACTGTGTTTTGCTTGTTTACAGGCACTCAGTGAAGGTTTGCTTTCTTTGTTCCTTTCCTTTTATCCCTCTTTTCTGTTTTTTTCCTTCTATATTTGCCCATTTGTTTGCTGCTTTTCCCTCTTCTTTTTCTCTCTCTAGCCTTCATTTATCTTCCTTTCCTCCTCCCCATACCCATCTTTCTCTCCCCAGCCCCATCTCTTTCCCTTCATACTAGTATGTTGTCATTGCTGTGCCCAAGTCTCCTGCTGAGTTGGGGTGTTTGAATGGCGGTGGACACAAGAGGCCCAGCTGGTAGGAGGCTTCCCATGGTTTCCTGCCTACTGTGGTGGGCCAGGTGTGCAGAAGAGTTTCAGTGCAGAATTCTAGAAGTAGTCTTGCTAATTCTCCTGTCTCTCCCCTACTCTTTTATTTTTTATTTCATTTTATTTTTTATTTTCAGGAAAAGAAGCAAAGCCGAATCACATTTGATACCATGGACTTCGTTACAGAGTCGGTATGCGTAGCTCTGACTTTGATCATTGGGAATTTTCTTTTGGCATCATGGCCTGGAAGAAGCACTGTTCTGCCACCAACCCAGTGTGTTACCCTGAGCTAGCCACTCAGTCTCTTCATCTATAAACTAGATGATCTCAGTGATCCTTCTAGTCCTGGCATTTTAAGACTGTGCATTCTCTTAAACTCATTGTAGCTTTATAACTGAGCAGAACCATCAGGGGAGAGCTCCTGCACTCAGACCCAGGGGAAAGCAATGGAAGGCAAAGAGGAGGATGTGGGCACCCCAGACAGTGGAGAAACCGTGGTGGTGGGAAAAGCCCTGGCTCGTGTGAGAATTCTGGCTCTGTCCCAAACTCTCTGAGAGATGCTGGGACATTTGTCCCCAACCTGGGTGTAGGAGGGCCATTCTGATGAGGAAATGCCTTATATCTGGGTGAGGTTTTAGACTATGTGCCTTGTTCTCTGAATTTCAAGAATCATGGTTATCTTCCTAGCTTCTCCCTACAAAATCTGGATATTAATTAAAATATAAAATTAACTTTAAAGGGACCTACCTATTTATAAGGAAGATCTGAAGTTCTCACCGGTGGACACCTGACTTGACCCTGGCCTGGAGTAGCCATGTTGGTTTTTCTATTAGGGAAAGGGAGCAGGACAAAACTTTCTAATTGTTAATCAGGACCACTTGTGCCACCCTGCCCCACCCCTTTTTCCCCTTGGAGCCAAGGTATGGCTTCCGTTACCTGCCTCTCTTGGGCATAATCTGATTTCTCACGCTCCATTATCAATGAAGCACAATTAAGTCATCCAAATTCTGGGTTTCTTCAACTTTCTAGACTGGCCAATGTCTGACACTGGGCATTGACATTTACCCAGGTTTTGCCCTTCAGATGGAAGGAACTAGAGGCCTCTCTGAGAGTCACAGAACTCAAGAGATAAGGCAATTCTGTGAATACAACTGGGGAAGAAAAGAAGGCACAAAGGAAAAACCCATCATATAGGTAAGGCTTCCCAGCCTCCTGAATGAGTTGTATCTAATTCTGGCTCCAACACTGAGACAAAGAGTAGAGATCCAATTTTAAAACCTGCCTTTGAGTGACTGCTAATGAAGAATTTCTAAAATCCATTCTGGTGATCATTGCACAACTCTGTGAATACACTAAAAATCACTGAATTATACACTTTAAATGGTGAATCATATGGTATATGAGCCATATCTCAGTCAAGTTCACACACACACACACACACACACACACACACAAATGCATGTAAAACTTGCCCCTCAGGATAGCACTTGGATTGTGAACAAAAAGTAAACCTCACTTTAGTCCATATTGGGACTCTGCTAAAGCTAAACTTCTCAAAAAGAACCCTTAGAATTTTAGAGACTTAGACTCTAGACCATGAGTGTCCAACATTTTGGCTTCCATGGGTCACATTGGGAGATTTGTCTTAGGCCACATACAAAATACACTAACACTAATGATAGCTGATAAGCTAAGAAAGGTCTCAAAAAAATCTCATAATGTTTTAAGAGTTTGTCTTGGGCTGCAGGTTGGACTTGCCTGATCTGGACTCACTTACAGCAATTGTGAGACATTGGAAACAATGGGTACATTTCAAAAAACATAGTTTAAAAAAGAACATTGAGTGAAAAAAACAAGTCATATAAATGATGTCTGCAGCCTGACATTTATGTAAATAAAAACAAAACAATTCTGTACATACTCTGTGGGCACATGTTTAAGTATATAATAATGTATAAAAATGGTGAACTCTAATGGTGGAGAGCAGATTCAGATTGGGGTAAATGGTATGAGCGGATTTTAACCATCTGTATTGTTCTGATTTTTAATGGAAAATGTAGCCATGTATTATTTGTGTTTTCAAAGATTTTATTTATATATAAGAAAAGGAAAGGAAACAAGTATGCCAGATGTTAATGGCTAGCTCTGGGTGGTGGGATTAAGGGCAGTCCCTCTTTTTTCCTTTATCTTCCCTGGATGTTAGAGGAACACGTGAGGGGATTGCTGGCCTAAAGTAAGTGTGCTGAGAAGTGGTGTTTGAGAACCAGGCAGGGGCCAAGTCTCCCAGGCCCTGTTTGAATTATATTCCCTTTGCAATGTTCCAGATATTTTTTTGAGTTCCTAAAGTAGGGCCTGGGTCTGCTTATAGTTATGAGGAATAGTAGGTTGTATAACATTCCCACCTGCAGTTAAGGAATTAGTTAGCAGTTAAGGTCATGGAACTTATACAGAAGTTAAATAACAGTCAGTTCTGTAGGAACCCATAGAAGGGGGTTTCTAAGGATTGAGGGTAATGAGGAAAATTTCCTAAAGGAATTAGGGTCCCAAGTGGGTCCAAAGAATCAGTTCAGTTCATAGAAGCCAGGGGCATCTATGTTTTGTCATAAATGGACCGTGTGATAGAAATCCCAATGGATTATTGATAGCAAAAGAGAGTTAGAAAGAAGACTGGATTCAGACCATAAAAATGGCCAACACTTCTATAACTCTTGCTGTGCTCCCTGCATGTTGTAAGCCCCTTACACTCAGTGACTGCTATTTATACATACAGTTTCTGCTGTTATCAGATAGGGAAGCTGAGGCTCAGGGAGAAGGGACTTGTCCCAGGACACACAGCTAGGAAATAGGAGGCCAAGGTTCAAACCCAGAACCCATGCACTTGTAGTCACTGAGCTACATGGCCTATCTGAGTGAATATGAAGGGCTTCGGATCTGTTGTTCTGATGTCCAGAATTCTTCATCATGTCCCACTTTCATTTTGCTTCGATGACAATTACTGTTCTGTAACACTGATGACATTCATTCATTGTTTCCATAAATGTTTTGTTGAGTGCCCGCTGCAAGTGAGACATTATTCTAGAGTGGTAAACAGGATAGATGACAAAGCTGTGGTTATATTTGCAGTGGGGCTTATATTCTAGGGCACCTTTGTCCCATAGAACTTTATACAACAATGGAAATGTTCAGTAGTCTGTGTTGTCCAGTGTAGTAGTTACAGACATATGTAGCTGTTGAGTACTTGTGTGACTGAGGAACTAGATTGTGTGTGTGCGTGTGGTATGGAAATGACAATAATATACACATTAACAATAGGAATAAGATAATTTCAGAAAGTATTAAATACTTTGAGGAAAAGGATCCAGAGCTTACAAGGTGCTGGTAAAGGGCCCCTGCTCTTTCAGCTCAGATGATTCAGTAGGAACTCCCTGAGGATATAGGAACTAAGAGCAGAATGAGGAGGAAGGGGCAGTCATGTCCATAGGAATATCCAGCGGGGAGAACATTTTAGGCAGAAGGAACAGCCTGAGCAAAGACTGTAAGACAGAAGTGAGTGTGGCACCTGTAAGAGGTGGATAGAAGGTTAGAGACTAGGGAATGTAGAGGTGAGGCAGAAGGTGAGGTTGGAGGAGAGTAGAGAGGTAGGGAGTCAGACCTGGGCACCTAGGCTGTGGTGTGGGTTAGAATTTTATCCTAAGTGGATTGGGCAGCCAGTAGTGGATTCACAACTTAAGTACCATTTCCCCAGCAGGTGGGAGTAGTGGGCGAATGAGTGGATCTGCTTGCCCACTGGTCCATGAGTCCTGGTTTAGGACGGTTAGCTAATAGTCTCTGTAGTTTCTCCATTCCTTAGTCTTCTGTAGCGTGCAGAGTTACAGGCTGAAGCCAGAGAGGTCCCCTCTGACTGTAGTGCGCATGTGCTGAGGGAGCCCATGTTGCGTGGAGCAGGGAGGGCAGTTGATAAATGGCAGTGACATTATGTTCAGTAGCCGGCAATATAGGCCGTGGCGTGTAGCAGACCTGGGTTCTAATCCTGCCTGAGTGTGTTCACCTGTCAAATGGGAATAACAATCGTGTCTTGTTCCTTGGGCACGGATTCAATAAGATGATGTGTATAAGATCGGTATCCTGGTGCATGGCACACAGTAAGCACCTACTACATGTCAGCCACTATTGTGTGAGAAGTGGGAAAGTGCAGGTGTAGGAATTGCCCAGCGGCCCAAGGAGGAAACTGCTGGGTCCTGTGTGTCACTTTGGCTCTCTCTCCACAGGGTTATTTTCCTCCAAAAGCCATTGAGATAGCACAGAAGAAACCCTCCTGGAGGACGGAGCAGGAGATCCAGGCTCTCTGTAACCTCTTGCAGACACTGGGTAGCTACCGAAACTACTCCGAGCCCATGCAGCTCCTCCTGGCTAAAGTCATTCGCTTTGAACGGTCAGTGAGGGGCACACACTTTGGCCCTTGGGCTGGGGCTGGGCTGAGCGGGAAGAGCTGGCTGAGAAGTCTGTGGCAGCTCTGCTGGCCTCTCTGAAGTGTCAGCTGTGGAAAGCCAGTCATCTACCATTTCACCTTCGTGCTCACTGTTACGGTTGGAGCATAGTTTATCTCATCCATTTATTGAGAGTCTACACAGAATTAAGGAGCCATTGCGTCTGGGAGAGGATCTGGTGGGAACCTCGAAAAGGATCTGGTCCAATTCCCTGATTTTTTCAAATGAGAAAACTGAGTCTCAGAAGGGGGAAATGACTCATCCTAGGTCATCCAGATAATAAGTTGCAGAGCTGACACTCACTTCCAGGCCCGAAAAGTCAGCATGGATCACAGGTGATTATACTATATCCAGATAGAAACTAGAGCAAGGGTCTTGAACTTGGAGGAAAAAAGTACTATCTGTATTTTCATTAGCTTCTAACTAAGATTTATCATTTCCTTCAATCATGGATATAGGTTACAAACCACCATAATATTAGGCATTTTTGTGATTTTTTTCACCGAAAGAAATCACAGATATTTTCGTACCATATTCGAGTGTTGTAGATTTCTTGAAAAATAGTTTATGTTCATTATATCTTTGCAAATAGTAGTTATTAGATATGCTGCTAGATCTTATTATTCAGTGCCTTAATTAAGATGCACATGTATTGCTATATCACAAATTTGGGGTTTTGTTAACTTTAATTCTGCTGTATTTTATTTTATACATTTAAAATGTTACTATGTGAAGACTTCACCAGATTGTCAAAGGTCCCATGGCACAAAAAGTAACATGTAAGTACTTTGTACCAGAGAAGTTTAAGAGGTGTATATGGAAATACTGCCATTTCTAAGACATTTTAATGGCTTACATGTGCAGCTTAGCAGCATATTTAAGGTAGGGCCTGTATTGAAAAGAGAGGATGTAAGGTCACTCACTATATTTTTGTACCCTGATAGCTTCCTTCATGAAGGCCACAGTTTAGGACATAATCACAATTTATTACAGATTATAACCCTTCAGAAACCATGCAGGGTCCATTCCACAGGTAATAAGCCAGGAAGAGGAAGGAGGTAACTCTCCAACTGGCTTGACCAAGGGGGAGTATCACAGCAGAAGTGGCATTTGAACCAGTAGATGTGACAGGTGGAAGTATAGACAAGGACATTCCAGGCATAAGGGACTATCTGCTTTGTTCTAGCCCACTTGAAGAGTGAGTCAGTGCTGTCTTAAAGTGAGAGTCTGTGGCATGCAGAATAGTGTCATGTAAAGAAAAAGAATTCTGGAGCTAGCAGCTCTGGAATTTAATGCCACGGGTGCCCTGCTTTGACCTCAGGCAAATTATTTAATCTTTATGAGCCTAGTATCCTCATCAGGGAAATGAGGATAATAATAAGGATTTTAAAAGAGATCAAGAGATGATGATTGTTTAAGCCAGTTGTTGATTATTCCCAGGACCGGGAATTAGCAGATTGTATAGGATCTTTCCAGGTGACAGATACTGTAGCCCAAGGGAATGCATTGGTGGCTCATGTATCTGTAAAGTCCTGGGATAGTTCCCCAGCTTTAGGTTTAGCTGGATTCAGGAGTTCAGAGTCACCAAGATACAATGTCTATCTGTCTGTCTGTCTCCATCTCTTGGCATTTAATAGAATAAGCTAGATTCTCTCATCATGATGACAAGATGGCTGCTCCAGCCACAGCCCCCAACTTCTAACCTTCTGGTTTCAGTCTATTGGGAAAGAGGGAATAGCTCCTCCCACTCCCTCAAGTAAGAGCCTTGGGATTAGTTCTTTCTGAACCAGATTGGCTTTGCTTGAATCATCAGTGGGCAGTGATGCTCTGTCTGAGAGTCAAGAAAGGATGTTTTCCCAAAAGCAAAATCAGGCTACAGTTGGTAGAAAAAGGCAACCAGTTGCTTGAAAGTAAAAGCAATAGATATCTGCTATAGGAGATTCAGGTTTTAGTGCTGACTCAAGTGTGACTCACTATGTGACCTTCAGCAAGCTGTGGGCTCCCTGGGCTCCACTTTTCTCATCCCCAAAATGTAGATTGAACTAGAGATGGTCTCTGGGGGACTTTCTAGCTTCAGCTTTAGGAGTCTCCACTTGAATGAACACTGGTTGTGCTCTTTTTATTTTGTCCCCAGAATCTTATTTTCTGGCTGAATATGCCTGCCTTCTCCCATCTAGTCATTGTCATCTGGGCCATCTCTTCTTTCCTACATTGACAAAGCCTCTGGTTTGTATCTGAATTAGCCCACAGCCACAGGGGAACCTGAAGTTACTGACTTCAGCTTTATGCAGTTCTTAGTCCCTCTGGTCTCTGATCCCTGCCCCCAGAAGTTTGCTGCAGGGTCATGAGGCCAGTGGGTACTCTGGAAGCTCAGAAAGGGAGATGCTGCTATGGGCTGAGCCAGGGAGGGCTTCCTGGAGGAGGTAGGATCTGAGCTGGACCTTGAGCTCCTTGAAAGAATTTAAATAGATGGTTAAGAGAGCAAAGGCCATTCCAGGCACGGGGAGCAGTATGGATAAATTGATGGAACAAAGGAGTAATGCTTGACCTGTGCAGAGGGTTGGCTTTCCTGCTGCTGGTAGCTCAGTGAGGAAGGGAAGGAGGAAGAGGAAGACCTCTGAGGGTAATGCAGAGAGGTTGGAATTGAGGGAAATGGCAGCAGTCTGGAAAACACTGAATCCTGCCATGGTGGCACTTCTACAAAGGTCACTGACTCATCAGACCTTGGCAGAGACTAAAGGACACACATTGGTTTCCCCATTGCCTTCTTGGTAAAATCCAAACTTAGCCAGGCTTTTGAAGTCCTTTGTGATTGGACCGAGCCAAATTTCTCTCCAAATATTCCCCTGACTCTCTCCCTGTCTCCCGTTTTCCCCTCTAATGGAGCTTACGGTCATTCCTTTGAATGTGCCATGCTTCTAGCCTTTGGTCACAGCCCCTTTGCCTGGAATGCTCTTCATCTTTCTGTCTACCTCATGACTTCAGACACCATCCTATAGCTTTCTCTGGCCTTCCTAAGCCTTTTCTCTGTGCTTTTGAATTAGCCTGTGCTTACCTGTCTTAATGCATTTTTAAACCTTATTTGCCTCCTGTACTTGACCATAATTTTGAGAACAAAGTCCTTTATCACTGTGCCTGACAGGTACAGTTGGCATTTATTTAACTTATTGAATGAATGAAGGAAATTAATGAATATTGAAAGAAGTGAAATTTGAGCTTGTATTTGAAATACAGAAACTTCCCTCTGAACTTAAGTACTAACTTCTAGTTTGCTCTGGACCTGGGTACCTCTGCTGTAAGGGTTCCTAGTTGGCTAGTGAGTTCTTAAAGATCATAATTAGACTATTTATCTGTCTCTTTCTAGACATACTCATCCGCATTTTACAGATAAGAGAAACTGAAGCTCAGAAAGAGGATATGATTTGCCCAGTGGCACATAGCTAGGGACAGAACCGGGATTGGGATTCTGGTTTGATTCTGAAGCTAGTGCTGTTAATCATTTAGCTACTCACCCATTGCTTTCAGCTTTTGTTCATTCATTTATTCACGACTCTTCATTGAGTATTTACTGTGTACCCAAGCCAACTGACAGAGGCTCTGCCCTCAGGAAGCTTCAGTTGAACAAAGGTGAGCAAGTAGATAAGTGTTAGTGAAGAGGTCAAGCTGGATAGGGCTGGTACTGGGCTCTTCTGAGGTGCCTTCTAGTCCTAGTCTGTGCTTTCATACTCCAGAGCAGAGAGCATAGGCAATCCAGATCTCCTAAGAGGGTCAGGGCTCCGTGTTGCTCCCTGAGCAACTGGTCATGATCTTTTTCCAGGTTTGGTCGCAGGCGTGTGATCGTAAAGAAGGGGCAGAGAGGGAACAGCTTATATTTCATCTACCTGGGCAGAGTCGCAATGACCGAGGATGAGGATGGCAGCAGTGCCTTCCTAGACCCCCACCCGTTGGTGTTGTGCAAGGGTGACTGTTTTGGGGTAAGCATGGGGGAAGGGCCTGACTTCCTGGGGTAGGGGGTGGGGTATGAGAGGACTCTAGCTAGAACCTCTCAACCAGGCCCCAAGCTGCCTTATAATCTTGCCTTATACTCCAGTGCAAGTCACTGCCCAGCACCCTTACCTGTCAAATGCCGATTGAGTTGGACCAAGTGATGTGTAGGGCCAACCTCTTCATTTGTGATACTCT
This sequence comes from Lyroderma lyra, assembly GCA_004026885.1. Classification (NCBI taxonomy): domain Eukaryota; kingdom Metazoa; phylum Chordata; class Mammalia; order Chiroptera; family Megadermatidae; genus Lyroderma; species Lyroderma lyra. The sequence goes on from PVJL010000034.1 coordinate 736,913, forward strand.
CTAAGGAGTATAACCCCTTAGAGATGCCTCAACTCCTCTGTGAGGCCTCTCCAGCTTCCTCTCTCTGGCCAGGTCAAGCCTGTTGCCTCTTGTCTCGCAGGTAGCATATTAAGAGGGAGGAGTGGACCCACAGAAGGGGGAGTGAATGGGAACACAAGGCAGGCTGGGGAACCTGGAGTCTGGGGAAGAGAGATTTCCAGGCTGTGGGGGTGGAGATGGAAGCAGGAAAGAAGTGTGTTAGGCTAGAGGCAGGAAGCCAGAGGTGGCCTCTCACTTTCCTTTGCCCCTTTCCACCCAACAGGAAATGGGTTTTCTGCATTCTTCAGTAAGCAGGGCCACCATGGTTTGTATGGAAGAAACGGAGTTCTTGGTTGTTGACAGAGAGGATTTCCTTGCTTATAAGCTGGACCAGGAAGTTAAAAAGGATGCTCATCATCGGTTTGAATATTTTAGGTAACTCCATCATCAGCCTGCATCTTTTCCCTGGGTGTTTATTAGGTGCCTGACTTTGTCCCAGGCCCTGTGGGTATCTCTAGGTGCTGTTCTCTCTGCCTGGAATGTTCTTCAGTACCCACGCCCCTACTCAGCTTCTCTGTCTAGCAAACGCCTGCTTACCTTCATGTCTCAGCTCAAATATTCCTTATTTGTGGCATTGTAATACTGGAATAGCTAACATGTATTGAGCACTTGCTGGGCCAGGCAGAGTGCTGAGCCCTTTGTACCATCTGCTTTATCTAATCTCACATTCAGTCCTGTGAGGGTGTTTTTCTCATTTTCCCCAGTTTATGGGTGAGGGAACCAAGGCTCAGGATGGGGATGTCCCAGAATGTCTGATTCAGAAGTCCCTGGGCCTCACTGCCCTACCTCACTAGTCAACCCCAACTACCCTCACCCCAGAATAGAGAGGGTGCCCCCTCATGCTTTTATCACACTGTGTTTCCTTAAAGCCCCATCCAAACTGCAATTCCCGGATAATGTAATACTTTCTTTACAGCTTATTTGCTCCAGCAGTGTGGCGGCAAGGCCATATCTACCCTTTTCACCATTGTAATCCCTGTATTGTCACAGTACAGGCACATGGGGGTGCTCATTTAGTTATTTTTAGTTACTCATCTTTAGGGAAAGAGTGAAAGTCAAATGAAGTATTTGCACCAGCACTGAAAATGCAGGTTGTAGCTTGCAGGCTATAGAGAAGCATGATAGACAGAGGGTCCCTGAGGACTAGAGCTGAGAGAGAGCTTCATAAAGAGACTAGAGCCTGAAAAGAGAGGAATTTAATCCTCAAGGGAGGACTGGTGATTTGTTCATACACTAGGAAGTGGGGCTGGGTTCCTTCCAGTCTCAGTTCTTAGGCTTATCGGCCATATGACTCTAGGGAGGTCGTTTCACTTCTCCAAGCTTTAGTCTCCTACTCTGTGAAATGGAGGTGATGATTCCTCTCCCCCAAGGTCATTGTAGGAATTTAATGAGATGGTCATGGGAAGTGTGTGGCTCAGTGCTTGGTATATAGTAGGTGCTCCTTCTGGTGGCCCCACTTTCCTCTGGTGTCTCCAGACCCTTCTCCTTGTCTGGCTATGGTATCAACCCTGTTCCCCTTTGGTGCCTTTAATGAAACTCAGTGTCCCCATGGAGGCCCAGATCACCAAATTCTGAGCTTGTAGTCTGTTGGAGAAGAGAATGTCTAAGGCAATTGGTAGTAGCCCCATGGGACCACATATGAGGGAAGGCAAACCTTTGTATGTGGTGTGGTGTGTGTGAGGTCAGAGGAAAGGGCGGTCACTGCAGTGGACCTTCAACCACAGTGAACAATCTGGCAAAAAGAGGACAGTCTAGATACTTCCCCAGGACTGAATATTTGAAGCCAGTAGACAGAGGAAATTGGAAAGAATGAGCTTCCCAAACCAAAGATAGGGCCAGGACTGCTGAGCTGGGGGTCAGAATTGCTGGTGAGCTGAAGTGAAGCACTCTCAGGGTGTTTCTGGCAATGGGAATAGCTTAGTGAGCCACAAGGCTGTGGGGCATGGAGCTGGAGAGAGGCTCCTGGAGGAACAGAAGTGAGAATCACGGCTGGTGAATTACACAGGTGTATTTGAGGAGCAGTAGAGGGGGTGGCTGGAGGAGAGGAGGGCCTTGAGAAGAGAGCACAGGGACCCAAAGTGGTAGGTGGTAGGAGATTGGCTACGGGGTGGGTGATTGCAGGGCATGTGACATCTTCCACCTCAGGCATAGGCAAGAGCAGGAGAACTGCTCCCTTTCTGGAAACTGCCAGGAGCTGTGCCCCATCTGTGATGGAGGGCGACAGATTCTAACAGGCCTTTCCCCTCAGGAAGATGGATCTGTTTCGGTCGTGGTCTGATGAGAAACTCTGGAAGCTTGTAACCCTGGGGAAGGTGGAGAAGTACTCATATGGGCAGCTGATCTCAAAAGACATTTTTGAATCTTCCTCCATTATATTTGTCTGCAGGGTAAGAGGTCTGGGTTGGGGGTGTGCGGGGAGGGGCGTGCCTGATAAAACGTCCTATGGCGGGACAGATGGGGTCTGAACCCTGTTCTACAACACCACAGTTCACTACCTTTTCTGAGTTTCTGTGTTCTAGGTACAAAAGGCAAACGACACACTCTCTCTGAAAGTTGCTGTGAACTTTAAGATACAGAGTTGTTATATTAGGAAGAGGACAACGGGGTACTCAACACCTTGAGCTTATGTATGTGTTTCTTTACACACAGATACATACATTTGTATATTCAGTTATACAGCTGGCTCTTGAATCTTAAGGATGCCAGGTCACTTTTTAAAAATTATGATCTTTAAATTATAAAAGTGATATGACCACATTATAAAACTTTCTGGAGAGAGGGAAGAAATCACCATAATAAGCTCACCACTTCAGAGATTTTCAGAAGTAGAGTTGTTTGCTAGCATCGTTTTCATGGCTTGTGAAACCAACTGCTTTCCAAAAGGGATCCACTTTATCTAGTTCCCACCTTCACCAGGGCCTCCATGCCTCTGCTAGGCTTGCCAGTCATTCTTTCAAAAATGTTCTAATTTAACAGGTGGTAATTGAAGACTAGAGGCTTTAAGGAAGGCTTCCTGGAAGAGGTGATGTAGGGGATGAGCCTAAAAGTATTGGAACATTAGACAAAAGGAGGGGGAGAATTTGGTTGTGTGCTAAAGCTGGCTTATTAGTGGTCTTCGAGAGCTGATTTGAGTTTTCAGGAATTCTGTGAGTTGGTGAACACTATAATTACTAAAAATTAAATTATATAATCCTGGGGAAGCTAAATATAAGGTGATGGAAAGAGAAGTCACATTAGGTGGTGAACTTATTATACAACAAGTTGACAATGCACTGTAGAATTGTATGCCTGAAACCTATGTAATCCTTGCTAACAGATGTCACCCCAATAAGTCTAACAACAAAAATGAATTAAAAAATTATATAATCCTATGATTGAATATATTATATTGAAAATAAGAGTAATAAATGCTGAAAACTCTTCATATCCTAATGATGTTAACTGCCTTTTAGTGTTATCTGTGCTCTTGAGGTTAGTTATGGTTGTTAGCTGTACAGCAGAAATACTCTACAGTTGTGCACATCTCTTCTCAGTTCCATGTTCAGTGACTTCACATTGGTAGTTTGAAGTTGGCCACGGTGGGAGTATTTACACAATAGAAATTGGTAGCTACTCTTTGTCAGGTCTTCATTGTCTTAAGAAAGCTATAGAGAAAATATTTCTATTGCAGATTACAAACACACCAAGGGTGTGTTTGTGTTATTATTCTGGGTTCAGTCCTAGAGAATAGAGTCAAGTCTAGTAAATGTAAGCAGAAAGGGATTTATTGTAGAATGCTAAATGGCTAATTGATTTACTGGAGGGAGTGGGGGAGGCCTGAAATAACAGACCTAGATTGAAAACGACTCCCAAACAACTCCAGATCGGAGTCCAGAAGTGAACTGCCATAGGTCCTGCTCATCTGCCGTGTTCAGGAAGCCACTTGCACAGCCACTACCAAAGTGGATGTTGGGCAATTCTAAAACCAAGCTTTACCCAAGTGTGTCGAATTGGTGGAACCCAAATCACATCCGGAGCCTTAGCTGCAGGTGAGCTTAGGAAATGTAGCATTTGACTTCCAGCCTCTGCGCACAAATGGGGATTTGGATGCACAGGATCTGACCTAGAGGAGGGTGGGGATGAGGATGAGGTCCTTGCTGGCTGAGGGGAATAGTGGGAAGCCAAGCGCACAGTAGGGATGCACTTGTGGTTTATTTATAAATTTGAAAAATCCTGAGGTCCTGTGAGAAGAGGTGGGAGAGAACCTAAAAGAGGAACTGGTAGTGGAGAACCCTGAAGGTTAATCTGAATGATTTGCAAGTTATTTCTCCTCCCTGATAACTGCTTCCTCTTTCCTAAAATTCCTTTTCCTAAAGTTTTTTCCTTAAAATCTGTTAACTCTGAAAATAAACATTTGAATAGGTGTTGCGGGTGATTTATAATGCAGGGGTGCTTAAATTTCATTCTGAGAAAAATAATACAGATGTCACAAAGTGGTAGTAGGTAGGGGACCTCCTGGCCAGGAAATGGGTGTAGTTTGTCCCTTACAGAGTTTTATTAAAAGCTCGTTTAAATCTGGCCAACTCAAGGAGTGTTGATCTGCCAAGACCAGGCTGTCGGGACTCCTGTAGTTTACTCGTATGGCCACTAGAGGGCGAATTCAGCCGCGGGTAGCTGGGAGTCCTTGGGACTCCAGAAAGTTGGAGAACCTGATTTCCTGCAGGCATCACAAACATAATTAAATGCCTATAATCAACTCATTTTGAACAGTTTATCATTTGAGGACACTTGGTGAAATTGTTTTCTCCACAGGTATAGATGTGATTAAACACCCATGTGAGACTTTCTAAGAGGAAACTCTTCTGATGTTTTTCTCTGGCACCTGCAGTTCCTGGTTGATAAATGTTGACTGAATGTTGTCTAAAGCTCCAAGCACAATGCCTGGCATCTAACAAGGGTTTACAAATGTTTGATCCCTTCTTCTCTTTCTTCTTCAATAGTCATCTGTCTTGAACCTTAATCCTTTATAATATATCTCTTAGAGTTCCTACTAAAAAGGGGTAAAATGTTATAAGGATATAAAATATATTAAGAAATATGATGTATCTTTCTTGCCTATCAGTTTGCAGTGTGTATTTGAACTTCATATAAGTGGAATTATATATTATGTGCTTTTTGTGTCTGACTTCTTTTGGTCAACTGAATATTTGTTAATTTCAATTTTATGTAAATTATGGCATACATAGAATAAATAATATGCAGTCATTAAAAGCAGTAATGTAGAACAGTATTACTTGGCATGAAAAGATGTCCTTGCTACATTATTCAGTTTTTATAAAGGTTACAAAAGTCTGTTTTACATAAATGGACTAATTTACTAAAAATTATATTATATACATCTTATATGCTTACAGGGGAAAATTTGAAATAATGCACACCAAAATGTTATTATTAATACTTGTTATTTCTGAGTGTTAGGATAAACATTGTTTTAACTTTATGTTCTTCTGTTTGGTTTGAATATTTTTTTAGCTTTTAATTTTGAACAATTTTAAATTTATAGGAAATTTACAAGCAAAGTACCAAGAACTCCTGTGGAATCTTAACCTGGATTCACCAATTAACATTTTGCCACATTTACTTTAATATATATATACTTTTCCCTGCCTGAGTCATTTGAGAATTAAGTATCATTTGACATACCCATTTACCCGTGTACATTTAAGTGATTATTTTCAAGGATCAGAAATTAACTACACAATAATTATCAAAATCCAGAAATTTAACATTGATATAATATATAATCTACAGTCCACAATCAATTTCACCACTTGTCCCAATATCATCCTCAATAGTGATTATTTTTCCAGTGCCAGCATTGCATTTAGTTCTCATACCACTCTAGCTATTTGAATTTTTTCTAAGTAGATAATATTTTCATTAAAAAAGGGGGGGATCTGAAACCACTTTCATTAAGCAAGAAAAAAACCAAAATGGGATAAGACGCAATACAGAGCGCTTAGCTTCAAAGCCTAGCTCACCTAGAGCCTCTGGGGTTAAGCCTTTTGTTGGTGTCCACCCTCAATATATCCAGGGCAGCTGTGAAGTCCTGCAATTGATAAACCTTTGGTCCTCACCTTCCTACCATAAGTGGATTTGGCAGCATCTGGCACTGATAGACGACAGACCTCTGGAGTCTCACCTCAAAGGTAAGCAGCTGTCCACATCTGACAGCGGGCAGCACAGCAGGGGGTGGTACCTGGTCCCTTCTTGTCTTCAGTTCCCAGCCCATAAAGTCTTAGAAATCTAGAGCTAGAAAGGCCTAACAGGATGTCTGGTTTGATCTCTTCTACCAGCTGTGGAAACCTGGTCCATATGACCCTGCACTTAAGAGCTCAAACCCAGGACCCAAGCTATTTGTGTTTGAATCCAGGGTCCATTTCTTACCACTTGGTTGATTCTAGACATATCACTCTGTGTCTCTGTGCGTCAGGACCCTCAAGAGTCTATAACTTGAATTGTGGTCCCCACCTCAAAGACTTGTTATGAAATTAAGCAGATAAATATATAAAGCTCTCAGAACACTACTTGGATGCATTAGTATATATTAGATGTTCGTTGACATTATCACACAGCTTATTAGGAAGTCTGAGTGAGATCATGTATGCATGGGACCTGGCAGGTGCTCAGTAAATGTCACCTCTCTTTACATGTCAGTATTTTTTCTCTTTTTCCCATTGCCAATCCACCAGAGAAAGAGCTGCATCTCATGAATTTTTTCCCCAGTTTAGTATTAATGTGGTAAAATACAGGTGACATAAAATTTACTGTCTTAACCATTTTTAAGCATGCAGTGGAGTGATATTAAATATATTCATTATGTTATGCAGCCACTACCACCACCCCTTTCCATAACTCTTTTCATCTTATAAAACCAAAATCTGTACCCATTAAACAGTAACTCCCTATTTCTCCTCCCCCTAACCTCTAGCAGCACTATTCTACTTTCTCTCTCTGTGATTTTGACTACTCTAAGTACCTCATGTAAGTTGAATTTTATAGTACCTGTCTTTTTATGGCTGGCTTATTCCATTTAGCATGATGTCTTCAAATTTTGTCTATATTGTAGTATACATCAGAATTTCCTTCCTTTTTAAGACTGAATAATATTCCATTGTATGCATATTGTACATTTTGCTTATCCATCTGTCATGTATACCTGAATTGCTTCCATGTTTTAACTATAGTGAATAATACTGGTATGAATATGGGCATACAAATGTCTTTTAGAGACCTTTTTTTTCTTTTGAATATATACCCAGAAGAGGAATTGCTGAATCATATGGTAATTTGTCTTGTCTTGTTTTGTTTTGTTTTGTTTTGTGTGGCGGTTCCCTGCCTGGGAGTTGAACCCAGGCCGTGGCATTGAGTGCACCGAAGCCTAGCCACTACACCACCAGGGAACCCCTGGTAATTGTATTTTTAATTTTTTGAGGAATCACAATATTGTTTTCCACACTGGCTATACAATATTACATTACCACTAACAGTGCACAATGCGTATTCTACTTTCACATATGTAAAAAACCTTACAATACATGGTTATTACTTATACTTCAAAGAATTATCCTTTAAATATACTTAAGTAATAAGGACAAAAGTCTTTTATACTTACCCATGTAGTTACCATTTCTGATGTTCTTCATGTCCAAGGTACCATTCCTTCTGCCTAAAGTACTTCCTTTAACATTTCTTACAGTTCAGAACATCTGATGATGAATACTTTCGGCTTTTCTATGTCTGAAAATGACTTTATTTTTACTTTGGAAAGAAATTTTCACTGGGTATAGAATTCTAAGTTAACAGATTTTTTTGATTAGTACGTTAAAGATATATTAAAGTCTGCCTTCTGCTTTGCATTGTTTTCAATAAGAAGTCTGCCAACATTCTTATCTTTGTATAACCTCTTTGCATAATTTTGTATATTCTCTGTATAATGTGCCTTTTTATTCAGGCTGGTTTAAAAAAATTTTTTTATCAGTAGTTTTAAGTTATGTCTTGAGATAATTTTCATAATGTTTTTTTCTTTTTTTTTCTCCAGCTGCCCTGCCAACTCATCATGTTTCTTTCTGTGTGTGAGGTTACTTTAGTTTCTGGGATCTTTGGGTTTATATTTTTCATCATATTTGGAATTTTCTGGCCATTAATTTTCAAAAGTTTTTCTGTCCTTTTCTATACTTTGGGGACTCTAATTACATGTATATTGGACTTCCTGCAGTTGTTTCACTGATGCTCTGTTAATTGTTTTTTGGGTTTTTTTTTGGTCTTTTTTCTCTCTGTCATTTGGATAGTTTTTATTGCTGTGTTCTCAAGTTCACTAATCTTCTGCATTGTTTAATCTGCTGTTAATCCCATCCAGTGTATTTTTTCATTTCAGACCTTATGGTTTTCATATTTAGAAGTTTGATTGGGTCTCTTTTTTATAAGTCTGTGCTTAATATACACAAAATTTCCTCTTTGGAGTACAATTATAATTACTATTCTAACATCCTTTTATATTAATTCTGTCTTCTGTGTCATTTCTGGATCAGTTTCAAGCCCTTGATGTTTCTCTTTATATGGTTAATACTTTCCTACTTCTTTGCATGCCTGATAATTTTTCATAGGATGCTAGAAACTGAATTTTGGATACTAGATATTTTTTTATTTCTATAAATATTTCCCGAGCTTTGTTCTGAGATTCAGTTAAGTTATTTGGAAATATTTTGACCTTTTTTTTTTTTTTTTTTTTTTTAATATGGGTAGTTCCCTGGCTGGGAATCAAACCCAGGCCACAGCATTGAGAGTATTGAAGCCTAGCCACTACACCACCAGGGAACTCCTATTTTGATCTTTTGGAAACTAGCTTTTAAGTTTTGTTAGGTGGGACCAGAGGAGTGTTTGATCTAGAAAAAATTTTGCCCCATTTATGGGGCAAACCATTTTGAATATTTCACAGTGCCCCATGACTCATGAGGTTTTCTCACCCCATTTGTTTTATTTCATTTAGGGATCATTGTTTGTGGCTACAAAAGATTGTAGGTTTAGAAGCTACAGTATTTTAAACCTAATCCAAAGTGACATACCATCACTTATTCTGTTTGTTACAATCAAATCCAACCCACACTTAATGGGAGGATATTATACAATGTGTGAATACCAGCAGGTGTGGGGATCATTGGGGACCATCTTAGAGGCTGCCTACCAGTGGTGATTTCCTAACATCATACATGTGCTGCTCAGTAGTCAGCTAAGACTGAAGGAGAAGCTCTGGAAGATCTTCAAAGTTCTTTTGCAGCTCTCTCCTCCCCGGTAGTCTGCTCTGTGAACTCTAGCTACTTTGTTCTCCCCAGGAATCTCAATTCTGTCTCATCGATTCAGAGATCACTAGGTTTTCCTTCCCTGTACTGTGTCCTAGAAAATCTCCAGGCAGTAAGCTAGGGCAAACTTAAGGCTTACCCGCTTTGTTTTATATCTTCCAGGGATCATTGTTCATGGCCTGATGGTCAATGTCTTGAAAACCTTTTTCTTCATACTTTTAGCCTGATTTAGTAGTTTCAGGTGGGAGAGTAAATCTAGTCTGTGTGAGTCCATTTGGCTGAACCCAGAAGTCTAGATCTATGTTTCTTAATAGCCAAGTTTTTTTCTACTATATGGTTATATCATAATTAAATCAATTACTTTATATATATATATATATATATATATATATATATATATATATATATATATATAAGGTTATTTCCAATTTTTCACTATTACCCTCCTGTGATGAATTTTCTGTTTATCTCTGCATACTTTTGATAGGAAATATATTGGATAAATTCTTAGAATTATTGGATCAAGTTATCAGTGTGTACTGGCTATTTTTGTTTGTTTGTTTGTTTGTTTAGTATGTGGGTAGCTCCCCGGCTGGGAATCGAACCCAGGCCGCAGCGCTGACAGCGCCAGTGCCGAAGCCTTAAGCCATTACACCATCAGGGAACTCCCCTGGCTATTTTAAAATATTGATAGATATTACCAAAATGCCTTCCAGAAAGGTTATACTCTAGCCTTTTCACATGTACTCTGTTAATCCAGACCCTTTTCTTTGTGCAGTTCTGACTTATTTCTGTTAACAATAATTTTATTTTATGTATTTATTTATTTTATTTTTTTTAACATGGAACGCTTCACGAATTTGCGTGTCATCCTTGCGCAAGGGCCATGCTAATCTTCTCTGTATCGTTCCAATTTTAGTATATGTGCTGCCAAAGCGAGCACAACAATAATTTTAATAGTTGATTCTAACACTTGGACATCTATTTTTAAAATTGTTACTGATGTTTAATTTTTCATGCAATAAAATGCACACATTTAAAATGTGTAGTTCAATGAATTTTGACAAACTTATATTTGTTGTAACCACTAGAATCAAGTTGTAGGATTCATCACCCCCAAAAGTTTCCTGTACCCACCTCTTCCTAGTCAATCTTTACCCTTCAATCGTGGCCCTAAGCAACTACTAATCACCATAGGGTACCTTTGTCTTTTCTAGGGTTTATGTAAATGGAATCATACAGTATGTACTCTTTTGTTGTCTGGCTCCTTTCACTCAGCATAGTGTTTTTCAGTAGTTGGTTTACTCTTTATTTCTGAGTAGTATTTTCTTGAAGATTGTTAATAACTCTCATGGGAGGCCTGTTATGTGCTGGGCACTATGCTAAGTGCATAGCACATACTTTTATCTGGATTTCTTACAATAGTACTACAAGGGCTCCAAGAAATCATGTGACTTATTCATGGTTCTATGGCTGGTCATTCATTTATCTGTCATTGCTGGGTTACCCCCAAACCCAGTTTGAAAGCCTAGATAAATGTGATCTGCTAAAAGACATGAGCTTGGAATCAGGTAGACCTGAGTTCAAATCCAAGCTTCAGCCCTTACCTGGATGACTTAAACTCTCTGCTGCTCATTTTCTCTCTTAAATGAGACTATCGATACTTGTCTGGATATAATGGATATAAAGGTTCCAGCTCAGGGCCTGACACAGAGGGACAGTACATGGAAGGAAGCCATAGTGTTTTCCTTTTCTGTTTTTTTAAATTCCCCCCTGCAGCAGACTAGCTATGCAGATGACTATGATACACCTGCAACCGCCACCACCACAACCTTCATGTATGCAAAGACCCACTAATATGTTGTCTTGTATTTTCTTTGACAGAACCTCCTAGTGTGGACAGATTTAAGAAATTCCAGGTCAAATCATATCCTGCACAGGACTTTAGCTCTCTGAAACTTTTGCGTCTCCAGAAAGCTTGGGAACATCAGGGGACCAGCTTCAGTAGGAAGATCAATACCTCAGAAAATAGTCTTCCAAAGACCTTGGGCCCAAAGATCAAGTAAGCTTAGTGTTTGGCAGATAGAATAATCTGAGTGAAAAGGGTGATATAATTTACAGGGCAAAATATCAAGGATGCTGGGGAGAGGCAGAGGTAGCAGGTACGGTTCTACCCCCTAAATGTTGGGGTTTAGGGGGGAGGCAGCCTACAGAGGTGTTAGGTTTGACATCCAGGAGCTGTGTTCTCTGCCTCTAATTTACAGGGCTACTTTAGGTGGTTAGCTACTGCCTTGGGAAACCCATTTGAGGAAGAACAGGCAGGACAGATTTCCCAACTCTGACACTGTGTGTCATTGGGTCTTTTTTACTCTGAACCTCTTCAGAAAATTACCCAACTAAGGGAGGCAGTAGTAGATAAGAGCCTGGGCTTTGGAGCCCAACCCATGTTCACATCCTGGCTTAGCCACTTATTTTAGCTTTGTGCCTCTGAGCAAGGGATTTGATCTCTGTAAACCTTACTTTCCTTGACTATAGATAATAGTATCTAAGTCTTGAGGTTGTTGCAAGCCAGGAATTAAATGAGATAGTGATAACTATAGCTAACACTTATGAAATACTCTGTGGCTGGTACTGGATTATCTAACTTAATCCTCACAAAAACCCTATGAGATAAGTGTAAGTACTACCTGCTATTATCACTCCCATTTTTTCAGGTGAGAAAACCAAGGTACCGAGAAATTGTTAATTGTTTGAGGTCACACTGGCAGCCAGGATTCAAGCCCAAGCAGCTTGTTAGTACTCCATCTTGTTATCTGGTACAACTGTCTTGATGGGAACAAAGTGGATGCACAGCTGAGGGCTGCATTTTTGCCTTAGCCCAGAGAGACTGAAGAACAGTAAAGGACACTCACTCAGTGGGCATTGGCCTAGAGGCAGCTCAAGGCTGGGCCTAGAGCAACATAACAGCCCCCTGCCCCCTGTTAAATAGGAAATAAAAATATCACAGTGATACTAATAATGGCATCCATGTCGATCTCCATGTTGCCATAGTGTCACTTCACTGGAGGGCTTTGCCTATTACCATTTCTAGCCTGCTCGCCTCCATAATGAGCATTCCATGACTCCAAAGTTGTTTTCCTCAGATGGATATTCTTTCCAAGGGATCCAGTGCTTGAAATCCCATTTTCGGTGCTTCTGAAGTTAGAGATGGAACAGACCCAGTTTCTTGGCTATAAGTCAATAAGGAAGAAGGGACAGGTTAGATCCAGAAGTGAAAAATACAAGACATGCTTGCTGGGCATGTGCCACTGATGTACATGCCGTAGTTATGTGTTGAGTGAGTGCAGCTGCATTCTCAGCTGATAAATAATCTTGGCCCTACCTCTAACCCGAAGCGTAGCCTGTGTCTTCCTTCTACCTGGCCTGAGACCAAAGAAAGCACAACAGCATTGCCTGTGTAAAATTAACCCCAACATGAACAGTCTCCAGGCCACCCAGCGAAACCTGTATTTATAAACAAAGAAACAAGCCGTTTCTTCTCTGCCTTCTTGTCAGGAAGAAGAACCCCTACTTCTGTTGTGTCTCCAGGGGCACAGAGCTTACTCTGTGAGACAGTCTGCTCCATTTTCAGACAGCTCTGAAAGACTTAGAAATTCCTTCTTCATGATAAGCGTAAATCAGCCAGCCTGGACTTCTCACAGCGGACCTGGCTCAGCTGCATGAGATCGTCAGCCCCTTCTTCCACTCAACCTTTAGGTGTTTAAAGGGGTCCTGGCTTATTCTCTTTCAAGTCTGCCCCCTGTTAAACTTCTTCAACTCCTGACACAGTCAGTCTCTCCCAGTGCTTGATTTTGAGTTTTCTTATCTTCTGGGAGAAGGGAGGGGAGGTCTTCATATGTAGTAGAGTTGAGGCTGATCATCTATGGCCTCATGAACTGGCTGTGTTATAAATGAGTTCTTTTTAACAAGTTGTCAAATTTCAGATCCAAGCGTCCTCATTTGATCAGCTGTCGCATGTTCAATACCAAGCACGGTGATCTCCCCAAAGAGGCCATAGTGGGGGCCTACATGAACATCCACACAGTGGAGGAAGGAGAAGTCATCGTAAGTGTACACAGAATCTTGTTCACCATATAGTGTGTAACATGGGCTGGGAGTGCTAAGCAATGCAAGTAAATGTTTAAAAACAGCTTGCTCTAGATGTGGTAATATTAATAAATATTAATATTATTGATTTTTTTTAGGTATGATAATCTAAAAATTATGTCTTGGTTATGTTTTTAAGAGTCCTTATATCTAGGAGATACATATCAGAATATTTACAGATAAAATGATATGATGTCTGGGACTTGCTTTAAAATAATTTAGGAACAAGGCAAGGATGTCCCCTCTCACCACTCCTGTTCAGCATTGTACTGGAAGTCCTAACTAGTGCACTGAGGTAAGAAGAGGAAATCAAAGAAACAAGCGCTCCTTCAGAATTGGTTGAGTCTAGAACTATGGCAAGAAATATACAAGATGAGCCTGGAGTATTTTGTAGTGCCAGGGAGTAAGGAACTGTTGGGGAAAAACTAAATAAATTTACAGTGAGGAAACCTGAGAAACACTACCATAACCGGTGATCAAGGCCACCATCAATAGTAAAACATTGTATCAATAGTATGTCCCCTTGATATGTTGTGATAAAAATGGGACATGTGATAAAACTGGCACATGTGATGAAAATGGCACTTTGTAGACCTCTTCCCGATAGCTCCTAACTCCAGTCTAATCATGAGAAAAAAAATTAGACAAATTCTAATAGTGGGGCATCCTCCAAAATACCTGGCCAGTACTCTGCAAACCTTCTAAGGTCATCATAAACAAGGTAAGCCTGAGAAACAGCCACAGCCAAGAGTTGCCTAAGGCTCATGACAATTTAATGTAATATGTGTCCTAGATAGGATTGTGGAACAGAAAACATTAGATAAAAACAGAAAATCTAAGTAACACCTTGACTTCAGTGAATAATTTATCAATATTGGTTCATTAATTGTAAGATATTCTAATCAAGATGTTAGTAGTGGGAAACAAGAGTGCAGGCTATATGGGAACTCTTCACTATCTTCTCAATTTTTCAGTAAGTCTAAAATTTTTCTTAAAAATAACACACTATTAAAAAAATAATTATCCAATAGTGGAGGGAGACGTACAGATACAACAGGTGTGGCCATGGTTGTAGGAGCTGGGTGGTAGGCACTGGAGCTGGGTCACAGGGTGAGCAGCATGGAGAGGTCATGAGGGCTTTCTGGAGAGTAGCAGTGGGCCTCAGTCTACCGAGAAGGCTGTCTTCTGGAGCCCGGTGTGTGGGTATCATAGTCAGGGGAGCTGCTGCTCCCTTGCCCTGCCCTTTCCACTGTTCCTCAAACACATTAGTGTCTCCAGGGTCCTCTCTACGCCCCTCTCACCCTGTAATGTGGTGGGATCATAATGCTCCTGCCCTGCTGGACTACGTGTATTTGAAGGCAGGAAGGGCCACTCAGTACTGTCTGAGAGCCTCAGACCCTATCTAGCATAGCCCTCGATCAATGCCAGCGGAATATTTTCGAGTTCTTGGGAAGCATTTCCTTTTCTTCAGTAAAACTCTGCCTCCTGCAATTTTTAACTAGTTCCTCTCCCCACCCTACTCCACTCCCTAAGAACAAAATGGAAGAAATCAGCTCCTTTGCCATGTGATGGCCCCTACGTATTTAAAGAATGCTGCTTTGTTTTTCATTGAGCATTTATGGAGCCAGGCACAGTGCCAATACCCTATTACTTATTTTCTTATCCAGGCAAAACATTCTCCATTCCTTCAGTCAGTGTATGTGTGATAGTTTTTAGCCTTCTCACTGTCCACTTCACTGCAGCATGTCAGTGTTTCCAAGGGAGGTGCCCAGGACTGAACACAGGTTGCCTGAGGGCAGGCGCTTGGGCCGATGAATGCAGCCTGGCAGACTGCAAGATGGAGGAGCTGGGGATGCTGAGCAACCTGGGGATAACGGAGGCACCAGCAGGCAAGGAAGACATTGCCCAGTTTTGTAGATGCTGAGAGGAGCAGGAGCCTGTGTAAGATGGAACAAGAACAGGATTCCTACTGTAGAGGGCCCGCAATATCTGAACAGGGACTTTGGACTCGATTCTCTAGAAAGACTTGGCAGGCTTTAGGTGGCGCTCAGAGCAAGGACATGACTGCCTCATTCACACACACACGGCCCAGTGCATAGGAGTCCCCCCACAAGTATTTGTTAACATGACCGTTTTTAAATGGTTGTGGATGTCTCATGATGTACCTTTGGTAAGACCCACTTTCCCTGCTTTCAGGGAGTAGAAGGTGGAGCTGGATTGGCCCTGGAAAACCAGAAGTTGGGTCCCAGAGTACAGAGACCCAGGTTTTGAGCCAGCAGGCATTAGGGGAACCAGTCTCTCCAGGGAATGGGCAGGTTGAGGCCTCAGAGATGGTCAATCCTGGGCAGGCCAGAGCCATGGGTAAGGCAGAAGGGAGATGACATGTTGAGATAGGGGCATCTTATACTCATTTTGCTTCTGATTAGCTAGCTCTGTGGCCTTGGGCAAATCACTTTACCTCTCTGAATTTGTCCTCCTCAGAAAATGAGGAAATTTACCTGGATGAGCTGCCAGCTCCAGTGTTCTGTGATTCCATTTGAGCATTTATTGGGCAGCTATTTCTTGAGCATCTACAATACTCCCAAGCATGGCACAAGGTACCAATGTGGGCAAATAAGCTGACATTATTCCTGCCTTCACAGGGTTTACAATCTAGTTTGGAGATAGACAATAAACAGGTAAATAAACATACACATAGAATGTTGTAAATTGCTTTTAGCCATAGAATAGAAAGCTGGGTTTGGGGGATGGCTTCATAAATGGGTGGACAAGAAGGCTGCTCTGAGAAGGTGATGTTTAAGCTGGGACCTGAATGATGAAAAGAACAATCTATGGATGACTTGAAGGGAGAACAGTCCCAATAGAGGAACTGCAAGTGCAGGGCCTGAGGTGGGAAGGAGATTGGCATTAAGGGGACTGGAAGGGAGGGTGTTGTGGCAGGAACAGAGTAAACAAGGCAGGGGCAACATGAGGCCAGGCTGGAGACCCAGGCAGGGGTGAGATAGCCTGGGCTTTGGTGGCTACAGTGACTTTTATTTTATCTTGGGTGCTTTGGGAAGCTTTTTGAAGGGTCTAGGCAGGGAAGGTACCTGACCCCAGCTGGAGTGTTGGGGGTGGATTAGAGGTGGATAGGAGTGTCAGCTGAGAGCACCCTTGTTAGTGAGGCCCTGAAATCACTGGGTTCAAATCCTGACTTCACCACTTCTGTCTTTGGGCAGGTTTCTTAACATCCTTGTGTCTCTGTTTCCTCATAGCCTAGGGGTTTAAAGCATTGACTCTAAATACTAGTTTTATTGTTTCCATGCTGTGTGGTATTGGACAAATTTCTTAACCTCAGCAGAACCCTCTGTAAAATGAGGATAGCAATAGGACTCACCTTATGGTGTTGTGAGGATTACATGAGTTTATATACACAAAAGTTCCAAGAGGGGCTGGAATTTAGTGAATGCTATCAACATCATCATCTCCTTATCATTGTAATTATAAGATGTAGGACTTTTGACAAGTACATTTCCTTTTCTAAGCCTCATTTTTCACATTTGAGGATAATAATCCGTATGGCTGTGAAAATTAAATTTGTATGTATGTACTGTATTTTCCTCCCACACAGTATGAACTGGCTAAAGAGTAGCCCTTTGGATTTCTGTGCAAGACCTGGCACTGGTTACAAGGGCCTTCACGCCCACTACACTGAACATAACTGACATGTGAGGTGCTTTGTGTCTCCTAGAATGCCCTCATATCCACCGTCGTTTCTGGACCTACAACAGCTTATTAGAAATACAACATCTCCATTCCAGTCTTACGAAGGAGAGACAAGGCCAGGGCTCAGAGCACCAAAGAATTTGCAGATGGTCATACTTCAAGGTCAAGAACCCAAATGGTGGTGGTGGTGGAGGTGCTGGTCCAAATCCCACTTCACATTTTTCAAATTCAGAATCCTTAG
This sequence comes from Lyroderma lyra, assembly GCA_004026885.1. Classification (NCBI taxonomy): domain Eukaryota; kingdom Metazoa; phylum Chordata; class Mammalia; order Chiroptera; family Megadermatidae; genus Lyroderma; species Lyroderma lyra. The sequence continues at coordinate 754,421 of PVJL010000034.1, forward strand.
TAGACATATGGGCAGGTAATCTCACCTCTAGTTCACAGGTGAGCAAACAAGGGCCCAGGGAGGTGTAACTTGCCCAAAGTTACATAACAAGTAAACAATTGGATCTTCCTTTTGTTTTTGTTTTGTTTTGTTTTGTTTTTTAACGTGCGTAGTTCCCTGGCTGGGAATCGAACCCAGGTTGCAGCATTGACAGCGCTGAAGCCTTAGCCACTACACCACCAGGGATGGATCTTCCTTTTGAAGCCAGGATTTTTTCCAATCCCACATGGCCTCTATAGAGCAGACCTCTTGTTTTATGGCCCCTTTTCTTCTTAAGCCCAAGACAGAGAGAGGTGCATTATGGGCTCTGGGTCCACTGACCTCCACTACCCTTCTTTCCTAGGTCTTAATTAATAGCTGAGAGGCTGAGGAGTAGGGACTGGATTGAGAGTTCAGCAACAAGGGTTCTAGTCCTGGCTTTGCCCCATCGCAGGGTATCTTCTTCACAACAGGCTATGCTCCCTGTAAAACAAGCAGGTATTCCTGTCAATCTCCATCCCCTTCCAGATATAACCAAATAAGAATCCATGCCAGAGAGCCAAAGGGGCATCATAAGCTTCAGTGAGGATGCCAGTGGCCCCCAAAGTCCATGCACGATGGTAAAAGAACCGAGGTTCAGTGGGAAGATGCATTTATGAGCAAAGACCTACAGAAAAGGATAGGGGAGGGTGTGGCTGCTGCAAAAGGGAAAATCTAGAAGACAAGGACTAACTCAAGCTGTTTGATTTTCATCATAGTACTTAAGGAAGAGAAAATTGGGCTTACTTGACATAAGGAAAAGTTGAGATTGGACAGTGGGGAAAACCTATAAAATGCTGTCTTCTGGAAAGTATGAGTGCAGTTCTTGGAGAGCCTGATGCCTGGAGGTGGGATGGGCACAAAGTGCCTCCAGGGCTCTTCTGATTCGAGGAGCTGGAGGATTTGCTGTCTTGTAACAAAAGACTTCTCTCCATCACTGGCAGAATGATGGGTTCATTTCCTCTTTGGGGTCTTGTTTTTCCCATCTAGAAAATCTACTGGTAGAAGTGGATGGTTTCTGAGGTAGAACTTTCTGGGACTTCTTTTCTCTAGGGCCTTCACCAGATCCTCCTCCCAGAGAACCAACAAGACACACGGCCCTTGATCCTGGCAAGTCTGGGAACTAAGGTGATAAGGGTGAGAAAAGAAAAATTTTGTGAACTGCTTGATGGCGAGGTAACAGAAAAGTTGTCCAAGTTCAAGATTGAATACCCGAGGTCAGTGCTGGATATGTGTGTATACCTCACCAGATCAAATGAACATATATTCACCTGTTACTTTAGTAAAAGAAAGAAAAGAATGACAAGGGCAGAATGAAACTGGTAGTTGTTGCTACTCTCTAAATTGACTGAGTCTTTTTGATGATAATTTTAGCATTATATTTCAAGGACCCTAAGACTGTTCCCACCCTTTGAAGCAATGGTCCACCTGTGAATTTATCTTTATGTAACTAAATTATGGGGAAAGCTACATACATTAGGATGTTCATAGCAGCCATATTCACAATAGAAAAACAACCACATGTCACACTAAGGGGATAGTTTAGAAAATTGTGATAGACTATAACTATTCTATTAAAAATCCTAAGTTTAATGGCTCTATAGCAGGAGAGTAAAATGGGTGATATAATAACAATGAAAAGGACAGGGTAACTCTGCATGTACTCTGGCTATGCCTGTAAAACAGATGAGAAAAATGTAGGAAGAAATAAGCGAAAATGATAATTGCTGTGGTATTGTCAAATTTGTAATAGTCATTCTCTCTGGAATGTGGGACTGAAAGGGACCCTCTAGTTCTATATTCTTGTTTGTTTTTGCAACAGATATGCATTGCTTTCATAATGAGGGGTAAAAAAGATAAATTTTTTAAAAGTTGTGTCGGGGTAATGACATTCCAAGTGGATTTTTTCTTTATTCTCCAAATTTTTGGTATGCTATATTCTGTTAGAATTTAAAAAAAAATATCTATCTTACAAGATTCATTTAAAACATTTCTTGGAGTTCCCTGGTGGTGTAGTGGCTTAAGGCTTCGGCACTGGCGCTGTCAGTGTTGCGGCCTGGGTTCGATTCCCAGCCAGGGAGCTACCCACATACCAAAAAGCAAAAACAAACAAACAAACAAACAAAACAAAACAAAAAAAAGCACTTCTTTACATTTCCCTAGTTTCCAAATTTTCCAGAATGAATACTTTCATAATATGAAAGAAACCTAAATTTTTTTATTGTAGAAACTAATATGTTGCCCATGCCAGTGGTCACAAAACTATTTTGACCTCGCACTCTATTACTAAAAAGTGTTTGAGTGTATTTTCTCTAGGAATATATATGTAATATAAATAACATGTTTATTTTTATTTATATTGACATGTTGCTGTACTAATGTATCACATACATTACGAATATACAAAAATAGATCTTTAAAAAGAATAAGGCAAAGATAAATAGAACTGAAATCCTCTTATTTCCTTTATAAGTTTGAAACATAGTCCACAGGTTTACAAGACGATTTTAGGTGGCACATGAATGGACACTGTTAGTTTTAACAGCTATGTATTTATTCTAGTGTGAATTAGAAATATAACATGACTAGCTCACGAAACCCATGATGTCACAGATCTTACTGCCTTGAACAAAACCAAAGTAAATATCTAAGTAAAATAAACTAAGTAGATTTAAGAAAAATCATTAGTAAATTAAAGAACAGATAATATGACCCAAATTGGGGCAGTTTGGTGAGAAAAACAGGTTGGGAAACACTGATGGTTCCCTGCAATTCAAAGATGCCACAATTCTCTGGTTCCTATATATCACCAATATAGAAAATAGCTACTTAGAGCCGCCTACCCAAGGAAGGACTTCAGGAGCCTTAGCTCCTGTAATGTCTGGCAGAACTGAAATTCAGAAAAAGTTTACATCAGCTTGAGGGTGGCAGATGTTTGGGCTCAGCATCTGTGCTGCCCAGTCAACACTTTGCTGCAGTCATCTATAATGCTGACAGATTGAAATCTGGCTTATTCATTAATTGTTGAACTCATGGTTTTTTAAACTGCTAAAGCAGGCAGAAACCATATCCATTGTCTAGCTCAAATCTCCATGTTTTATTTAAGGACTGTGAGACCTAGGAAAGAGGCTGTGACATCCTGAAGATCACATAGTCAGTGGTTGAGACACCTGTCCTGTGAATGCCATGGGCTAGATAACCTGAAACTTCTCCCCCTTCACAGGGAGAACATAAAAGCTGAGTTCACAAGAAAGGGAATCTCCAAGGGCCAAAATAAAGAGGAGCCTAAAAACCAAAGCACAGGGGCATCTAGTGCTGCGATTACTGGCAAGGATGGGGTTAAGGGCATCATGGATTGAAGTTATACAGCCTGCAGGGACAAGTGAAACTTTCAGTCCAAATATGGCAGGGTTTGGAACTAAAATGCCTGCATGAAGCTGAGGGCTTTAAAAGAGCTACCCATTTTAGTGAAAAACTATATAGAAATCAGACTGATCATCCTTATCAGGAGGTGACATGGAATCTTGTGTGTCTCAACTTGGAAAAAAAAGAGCCCCTAGAAATTTATAAAGACCTGCTTGCCCTCTCATAGGGTTTTGCAAGTCCCTTAGTCTCTTTGAGCCCCATTTTCTGTTTGTGAAATGAGGTGGTTGTGAGGATTAATTGAGTTAACAAATGTGAAGTACTTGGAACGTGGTAAGTGCTAAGTCAGTTACGGAGTGTTGTTATTTATTATATAAATAATTGGGAGTTAATGGAACTTTTTAAGTGTAGACTCTCTGTTGGTGTGCTGGTGAATGTTTTAACAACCAGCTCTCTGAGAGGTGGGACGTATCCCTGATTTGAAGTATTTGCTAATTTCGGTGGTGTACTCCCACCATGGCCACTTTCAAACTACCAACCTGATGTCACTGAACATGGAGTTGAGAGGAGGTACACACAGTCAGCTCTTGTGAGGTAGAGGAGCTGACTTTGATACATCATTGAGATAAACAGGACTAGCTTGTACCGCACTCTGACCTCTGGATTTTTTATTAAGTAGATCTCTATGGATCAAAGTTGATTCGGTCCTGGTCAATATAATCTTGCTAGAAGAATATTTTAATTAATCTGTTAGTGATTTATTAGGCTTCCCTCTTTAGGTGAGAGTACAGGTGAGCGAGTGGAAGTTGAACATACCCTCTTTCCCTAGCTGTGGTCTCAGAAGGAAATAAAGCAAGTAAGTATTGAGCCCATGCCACCACCCTCTGTGTGTCCCACCCTCACATGCTATGAGGGCAGGGGACAGAGTAGAGCCAGGGCACAAAGATCAGTCCAAGGCAGCTACCAATCTGCTTCCTGTCTTTATAGATTTGCCTCTTCTGGACATTTCATGTAAGTAAAATCATGCAATATGTGGTCGTTTGTGACTGGCTTCTTAGCATAGTATTTTCAAGGTTCATACATGTTGCTACATGTACCAGTACTTCATTTCTTATTGTCAGATAACATTCTATGACATGTATATAAACACACTTCACTTAACCATTCATAAGGTGATGGACATTTGGGTTGTTTCTACTTTTTGGCTAGTATGAATAATGCTGCTGTGAACATTCTTGTGCAAGTTTTTGTGGGAAATGTTTCCTTTTCTCTTAGAAATATATACCTAGGAGTAGGCTTGCAGGGTCATAATTTAACTCTATTTAACCTTTTGGGGAACTGCCAGACTGTTTTCTAAAGTGGCTGCACCAGTTTACATTCCCATCAGTAATGTATTAGAACTCTTATTCTAATATTTTCACATTCTCTGTCATTTTAATTATAGCCACCCTGGTGGGCGTTAAATGGTATCTCATTGTAGCTTTGATTTATCATACATTTCCCTGATGGCTAATGGTCACATATGTAATTCAAAAACTTCATTAGCTGCATTAAAGAAGTAAAAAGACATGAGTAAAGTTAATTTTAATATGATTTTGAATTCAGTATATCTAAAATATTTCAGCATAAAATATATTAATGAGATATTCTACATTCTTTTTTTGTCTTTGAAATTGGGTGTGTATTTTGTGCTCACAGCACATCTTTAATTCAGACTGGCCACACTTCAGGTGCTCAGTAGCCACATGTGTCTCTGGCCACTGGAAGAAAGTGTGGAAAGGTAAAGGAGGCAGAGAGAAGAGTCTGGAAATAGGCACAGAGGTGGGACAGAGCACACTGTGTTTAGGGATTGCAAAGAATGGTAGGAGGCAGGGCTGGCAGGGCCGGGGGACAGGAAGTAGCTGGCCTGGGAACCTTAGCATCTCTGCCTTACCTTCAGTGATGAAGATCTGTGCCAGAAGTTCCTCATGGAGAACAGCTGGAATATCTTTCGGAAGGACCTACTGCGGCTGCTAGTGAAGCCTCGCCAGCTTCCACCATTCACTCCATTCCGGACCAAGAAGAAAGGCGTCTATAACCCCAAGTCTCTGGTGCTGAATTTGTGTAACTTCAACAAGGCTAAAGACTATCCCATTTTTATGGCACCCCAGAAATACCTCCCCCCAGTGAGGATTGTCCAAGCCATCAGAGCACCCCGGTATAAAATCCACGAAGTCCTGCCTCAGTACAAGAATGCGGGGGTCCTTGTTTAGACTCAATAAAAGATGTCCGGTTGGCCTGTTTCCTGAATGACTACCATGGGAGTTGTGGGTCTGGGAGTGGGGGCTCCTGGGGGCTGGGCTGTAGATTTGGAGATGTTTGGAGGCAGCAGCTGGGGCACTGTCTTCCTTGACAGTTGTGGGGCTGAGTGAATGGATGGTCAGGAGGCTGAGTGTGGGTGGTCTCACTGGGGATGGTCTCAGAGTGGGAGAGTCTCATCTGATGCGATGAATGAGGGACAAAGAGGGGTTCAGACTAGAATGAGCAAGACAGGTTACAAACTCAAATGCCTTCCAAGGCCAGACTCGTCATCAGAAGGAGCAGCTGCTCCTTAGCCCCATCAATCGATGCCATGCCAGGAAATAATGCAGGCCCAGTACTGCCAGTCTATTTTTCAAGAGAACCAAGAAACCCAATGTTTAAGATGATTCCTATTGGTTTTTAAATGTGAGCAACTAATTCAAATTGTTTTTGAAATACTGTGTTAGGCAAACAAAACACGTGGGTGGGCTGTGTTGGGCCCACAGGCTGATATTTTGCCAATGCTCATCAAGCACCTCTGTCAGACAGGGCGTTGCCAGAGACTAGAATTGAGGCATGGTTGTCGGGGGAGGTGTAAGGAGCCAGAGAGAGACAGATGGGCAGCATGACAGGAGTGGCATCATGGGTCAAGGATGGGGAGCGAGAAGTCTAAGAGACAAGAGGTAGGCCAGAGACAGGAGGATCCTTAGTCCTTCTTGGGGGAGGGGGGTCCTGAATCTCCAGCCGCCTGTCACTGACCTGGGCCTAGAACTCAGGGTTCTTGTCTCCCTCCAGACTCAGCAACCCATGCCCAACTCTCTCCCCTTGGAAACCCCATAGTTTATCTTTGAGATCTCTGAGGGGCCTGATAGCACACGAGCCTGGGCTGGGGCCGCCAAAAGAGACAAGCCCTCCCCCTTGCCACATATTGAACACTTATCTACCCCACCTCTGGCAAAGAGTGGAGTTGAGGGACACATGGGTGCTGAGCTGGGCATTGGGCGCTCTGGAGAGCCTTGCTCTGTCTCCATCTCCCTTGAGAACCTTGAGTCCTGCACCCCAGTTTCCCCGGTGGCAAAATGAACAGGTTGGATGAGATCAATGGTTTTCATGAGTGAGGGATGAGTATAGTTTGAAAAACATAATTTTGTTGAATTTAAAAGAAAACTTTGTTGTATAGCAAAGGAAGAGTATGGAATTTTTCTCTCAGAAGGGAGTATGGATGTAAAAGGGGAGAGGAACAATGGACTTGATCATCTCAACTTCCTGACAGCTCTAGAGGGTCAAGGAGTCTGAAACATCTGTGGCAGTCCTGGAAGGGCTGTCTGTGACCTACAAGGACAGGATGGCACTGTTTTGGAACCAGGTAAGTTGGAATGTGGGACTTTATTTGGGACCTCTTTGCATTTAAAGCCGTGGCTCCAAAATGATGCTATGGACCTCTTGTTCATTCATTTTTGAAAATTTAATGTGAAATTATTTCAAAATAAAAATTACAATTGAAAAAAGAATACGGGAAGTGAATATTGATGTGCGTAAATATTAGCTGTAATTGATTTTATAATTAGGTGATGACTGATTTTTAAATCTAGTGATAAGCTAATATCCAGGGTAAAAAGGGAAGCATTTTATTTCACTAGAAAGTACACTATTAAGACCAAGAAGAAAATGGGGGAGTTCCCTGGTGGTGTGGCTAGGCTTTGGCGCTCAACACTGCAGCCTGGGTTCCATTCCCAGCCAGGGAACTACCCACATAAAAAAGAAAGAAAAGAAAATGGAAGCAGTCAATATGGATGATTATAAAACCTGGCTTTTAGCTCCCTGAAGGCTAACACAAAAAGAGAAAATGCCATTTTATTATTTAAAAGAAAGAATCTGTTCAATTCCTCAGGAGAGTAACAGTTTTTCTCATACTAGGAGGTTGGAGAAGTCTGTCTTCACTCCCTTCTCTTATGTGCCTTTAACTCAATTACTATGTGCTCCCTTCTTTGGGGGTACCTTAAATTAGGGGTCTGCCTGTTTCTACCTGGCTCTAAACTCCTCAGCCTCAGGTCCCTTCTGATACCTCCAAGTTGGTACGTAGAGTGGTTGGCTGCAGTTGAGGGCTATTCCCCCTTTGCTCCCTTAATTGAAGGCGTACCACATGGAAGAAGCCAGTGGACTCCTGGGCTTTAAGCCCTAACAATAATGATCATCTGTATTTTAATACATAGAAAACGGAGACTGTATCTTTTCCTGAGATCAGGTTTTTATCTTGAAAGGTACTGTCAGGAAATCGTTTTTCCTGTCATAACTTAAAACTCACGCTACCATTAAAGACTTTCTCTTATTTTGTGTAAGGTGCAGATGGAGAGGAATTGCCAGCCTTTTCCTGTACATCGGTCTGATTTTACTGACATCACAAGAGCAGGGGGTGCAGGATTATGAGCAGGAGTTCTGGATTCAGGCTCCTTTGCTCCAGACCAGCTGTGTGACATTAAGTAAGTGGCTTCTCTTTGCCTCAGTTTCCCCATGTGTAATATGGGAATAATAAAAGTATCTGTTTCATAAAGCCTTGAAGATTAAGTTGTCCAGGTAAAACACTAAATTCAGAGGTTGATTCTCAGGAAGCAGATGCTTGGGGTGGGAGGAAAAGGGGCATCCAGGAACAGAAGGGTACAGAGAGTAGGTCTGTGAGCCCTGCCCATAGAGGTGAAACTGAAGAGTCCTACCTACGGGCATTACGAGCATTTCTCAGTTTAATAGATCCATTGCTGGGGGATCTTCACACATAAAGAGCTCTCACCAGCGAGTCATTCTGCATTTACAGTGTTTCCTTATCATACAATGATTACCAGCTCATGGGGTCATCTGCCTCTTTGAGAGATCCCTGGAGCTTCTTTGTTGGCTCCCTACCTTCTCCTATTCCCTTTATGCCAGTGCCAAACGGTACATATTGTCAGCCTAGTCTTTGGCCTAAATTCAAGGTGTCAGTAGGCTGACCCTATGTACCCTTTGAAATGAGACATACCGTTGTTTTCTGTCCCATTTAAAATGGTGTGTCTGGCCAGCCTACCATTTACAGATGAGGAGACTGAGGCCCAGATGGCATTATTTGGCCAATGTTTCCTGGTGAGTGAGAAAGCGGAGGCCTCTGACTACCTGCTCAGTAATTTCCCTGGTGATAAATATTGCTAGCTATGAGGTGTGATCCTAGTGGGGCCTGGCCCCTCTCTGGACCTTTCCTCTTCTGTCTACTGAGGATTAGCTTTGCCCTAGGGGTCCAGGACAGCCTTTCTGAGAGCTAACCCCATCTCTTAGCTCTGGGCCTTATTCCCCTGGTGACCTTTATGGGTGAATTCACCTTAAAATTGCAGAGGAGAGCTTTAGTTTTTATCTTCAGCTCCAGTGAATCTGGGGCTTGCAGACTGTTCTCAGCCTGTGAAGAGTTGTCCAAGGGCACCTGGTTCTCTCCCTCCAGGCCAAGGATTTGAGGCACATGTTCCTCCCTAAAGTCCATTTCAGTCAGCTAACATCTGTCTCTGCGGGCATCAGCAGCAGATGGGTTGCAAGCCAGATCCTAGGTTGGGAAGGCCTCCTTACCTGCCCTCACTGGCTCCCTGCTTACCCAGGTTATACCAGCAACACTCAGGGAAACACAAGAAATGCTATCTCCACAAATTTGGAGGTTATCTCTTCAGTCTCACCTCTAAGTTTGGAGTGAAAACCCCTCTGGTATTCCATGAGAGGTTTTCTATGCCTGTCCCGGGGGTGGTTGGTGCTGCATTTGACCTGCATCCTCTGGTTTGGGAATGGGCAGCTAGGAATCTACTTCCAGCCTGCAAAACCCTGACTATCCATCCAGTGCCTGTACAGTAGTGCCAAACAAGTCAGTCCAAAAAGCCGAGCTATTTTCTCCTTTGTATTCAGCACATTTCCTAAGCACCCGCTGTGTGTCAGGCATTGCATCCTGTGATGCAGAGATGAGCTCAATCAGGCAGACTTTTCAAGTAACAATGGTGGTACAAGTTGGTTCTACATATAAAAGGCCCAAGTAGGGACTGCAAAGGAAAGAGCCTAACTTCTGACATTTGGTTCTAGCACATTCTCAGATGTCAGGTTCTTACAGGACTATATAAATTAATATTTGAGTTGGGGAATTTGAGTTGCTAGAATTTGAGAAATGTAGAAAGGACACTACAAGCAGAGGAACAGCTTGAGAAAAGTTGGAATCACAGAAGTGCAAGGTTACTTGAAGAACAAACAGCAAGGCTGCCAGGGGTGCTATCATCTAAGCAGTTCTCAACCTGTGGGTCGCCCTAGGGGTCATAACAGTAGCAAAATTACAGTTATGAAGTAGCAACAAAAATAATTTTATGGGGATCACCATAACATGAGGAACTGTATTAAAGGGACGCGGCATTAGGAAGGTTGAGAACCACTGATCTAAGTGATAGAGGAAGATGTCATAAGATGTGAAACATCAGATACCTCAGAGCCCAGAAATGAAGGGTATGAACATGGTGCTTCTATGGAGTATGCTAACTTTTATAAGCAATGAAGACTTAATGTAGGTTTTTTAAAATAACATTTATTTTTTAAAAGTTAACATGTGCATATAACATCAGACTGAAAAACACAAGAAGCAAAGAACAAAGTCATCCATAATCACAAGCAGTTTACAGTTTGACATGTCCTTCTAGGACCCCTGTGTATATCTTACACATCTAAGCTTCCATTTTTATGTTTTAAGATAGTACAGTTATGTATCAAGCTTTTTCACACATCATGAACATTTACCATTTCAAAATCCCAAAGCTATATGACTATTTTGATAACCAAGAATATACTACACCAACTCAATCTGGAAGAAAAAAAATGTAATCTTGCCTTTCTTGGCAACAAAAATTCCGTAACAGACAAAAAACAGCAACAGGCCTCTAGATAGATATTGGCAGAGTTACAATTAAAATACTGCATTCCCTTAACGTTTCATTAAAAGTGAGACATAAAGTAAGAGTATACAAAGTATTCTAAAGAATTAATTATGATCTATACTTTTAAAATATTAGCAAGGAGGCAAGTTTCCACTGAAATGTTTAACATTGTACTCCTATAGTAAAGCCCAAGAGATGCACGCTCATCAATGGTTATCACTGCAATGTATATATCAACACATCTGCATACATCCCTTCCTCTATTCTTCTGCCCCTCTGCCAACAACCTAGTAAGTCCTGATGTCCATTTCTCAGAGATGGTTTAACAATTCCATGTCCAGGATGCCTCTTTTCAATCAATTATAACAAAGATACTTACAAATTAGTTAATTCACTAGCTCTACTTTTTAATCGGTCACCACAGGACATCTGAAAAGCTCAGATGTTGCAAAAATAATGAAACTTGTCTACAATAAACACAGGTCACTTTACAAAAATGTACATACACACCTATGGTTCTAACCTAAAACTGTCTTCTAGATATGGAGATATTGGCAAAGAGCCCTTCTCTTCACTCTTCCTCCTTTCCCTCCTCCACCATTTCAGTGACTAAGCACAGGAATTTATCTAGCTCCAAGAGGTGCATTAACAAGGACACTCCCAGAAGACAGTGCTTCCTAAAAAATGAACAAAGGACACTTATAAAGGGATTATTTTACTACCTCTACTTTGACATATTTCTTCATGGCTGGATACTTACTTTCCAGATAGCCCTTGTACTTGGGCATTAGGACTTTATCCTTGAATACATACCAATATTAACTAAAATGCACCTTTTTTTCCCTTTCTTTTTTCTTTTTGGTTGGTTCCCTGAGCAGGGGTCGACCCAAGGCCGTGACGGTGAGAGCGCCGAAGCCTAGCCACTACACCACCAGGGAACCCCCTCTAAAATGTACATTTTAAACAATGGTTAGACAATGTGAACTTGTCTAAAGACTTGTGGGCACAGAACCCGTCTCTCCACTGAAAGTCTAATGTAGTGATAAAGAGCTTAGACTCTGAGCTAAAACTTTCTTGGTTCAGAACGGTCTCTTGGTACTTCCTTTCCTCCTCCCCCACCTTGTGAACAGCCAGCAAATGCTCCAAGACATCAAGTCTAACAACTGCATTTCTAAAATACAAGCACTCCTGGGAATTAAAAGAAAACAGTACTTAAAGGGCGTTACTTTAATTCTCTTTTAAGGTATGTTGTGCACTTTTAAATATCTAGAAAGACCAGATGTTTCAAATAAGGATTTAAGTTTGGCCACTATACACATAGTAGCTGGAATAAACTGCACACAAAGGCTAGATCTGAAAGGATCTTCTAAATAGGAGGAATATTCTGGCCTAGATCCCTTCCCCTTCTCATCTCTGTCAACCCAGTGGTCAAGTATAGGCATCTGTAATGCTCAGAGGGGATTTTAAATTTCACTTCCTCACACTGTTTTCAGAAGTCTCCTAGGAATTTTAACACAAACTGTACACAATATATTTGTTTACTAACTCTACTTCTGTCATACACTGGCAACCTCTTTAACATCTAAGAAAGACTAGATGTTTAAATCAGGACATTTGTCCTTTATATACACTATATACACAGCTAAGTAAAACAAAATGTAGACATACGGGACGGGATGGTGGTTAATCTTGCCTAACTATAAACATACTGGTATACAGTAAAGCCCTTTGTACTTCCTTCTCCTTCCTCTCTGAACCAGCACAAACATAGTAATGTGAATTGCTCAGAGAGGTGGTTTGATCATTTTGATCATCCATTTCCAAAACACACTATTTGATATAAATTTTAACAAAAGGATATCTACAAAATGTGTTATTTCACTACCTCTACTTTTAACATACTTTGTGCACTTCTAAACATCTAGAAAGACTAGATGTTTCAAATAAGGACTTAAGTTTGTCCGCTATATACAGAGTAGTGTTGAATAAACTACACACATGTAACAATGGTTAAATCTGAAAAGTGTCTTCTACAAAGGAACATTCTAGTCTAGAACCCTCCATTCCTCTCAATTCCTCCTTTCCACTATGAACTCAGTGGGTTGAATATAGGCACATGTGTCACTTTGATGTGATTTTACAATTTCATTTCCAAAAGTCCTTTTCAGAAGACAGCCTTTCGATGAATTTTAACACAAAGTATACAAAATGTGTTAGTTTACTAACTCTACTTTTGTCATACATTGGCAACCTCTTTAATATCTAGAGATTAGATATTACAAAATTAGGACCCATTTGTCCAGTATATACACAATATATACAGTAAAGTTAAATGAAATGCATGTAGCACAGGGCAATGGATAAGCTAAAATTTTCTAGTACACAACAGCAAAATTTCTTCCCTCCCACCTCCCCCAAGCCAATGAACTAGTACATAGAGTATACACTGTTCAGAGGTGGTTTAACAATTCCATTTCCGGAGACAATATTTCCCATCAGTTTTTAAAAGCTACTTAAAAGAAGCATTATTTTACTACTTCTACTTTTAAATACATCAAGCACTTCTAAATATCTAGAAAGACTAAATATTTAATATAAGAACTTACTTGTCCACTATGTACACAGTACTGTTAAAATTGCACACACATGACAATGGTTATAACCTGAGGTATCTTCTAAATATGACCATGATGGCCTGAATCATTCCCTCTCTCACTCCCTTCTCTCCATCACCAATCCAGTGAACAAGGAGGACAGGCATATATAATGCTTAGAGGTGGTTGAACAACTTCATACCCAAGTCATTTACATAAGACATGCTTTCTTTGAATTTTAACACAAGGTGTACAAAATGTGCTAATTTTACTACTTTGTTACACTGACAGCCTCTTCCACATCTAGGGACAAAATGTTGCATTTGGACTTACTTGTCCATTATGTATTACTGTATCATAGCAAAATGAAATGGACGTAACATACACAAATGATTTTGTTTGAAAACATCCAAGTCTGAACACACTAGCTTATTACCTTTTGCAATTCTCTCTACCTCCTCCAAACCACTGAACATGTATAGACTATAGTATATTGCTCAGAGGTGGTTTAAACAATTCCATTCCCAAGACAGTATTTTCTATGAAAAAGATATTTACAAAGCGGTATTTTATTATCTTTACATTTAACATACGTTGGGCACTTCTAAACATCTAGATGGACTAGATGTTTCAAATAAGGACTTAGTTTGTCCACAATAAAATGCCTCTATTTTTCATATTATATGGCTGGATACTTTCCGGACAGCCCTAGTATACACAGCAGTTTTGAATAAACTATAAACACATAATAGTTATAATCTGAAAGTGTCTTTGAAATAAGAACATTCTAGCCTAAGACTGACCCCTCCCTTCTCCTAGTCTACCAACCAAGTGGGCTATAATGCTCAAATTTTCAAAAGACAATCTTTCCTAGGAATTTTAACACAAAATGTACGAAATGTATTAGTTTGCTAACTCTATTTTTGTCATACACTGGCAACCTCTTTAACATCTAGAAAGACTAGATGTTTTAAATTAGGACTTATTTGTCCATTATGTACACTATGTACACAGCAAAGTAAACCAAAATGCATAAACATAAGGGACACCAGTTAATCCTGCCTCACTAGAAACGCACTGGCATAGAGCTCTTTGCACTTCCTTCACCCTCCTCCCTTGAACCAGTGCACAAATACAACCTGTACTGTTCAAAGATGTGGTTTGGCCATTCCCCAAAGTAACTATTTCATATGAATTTTAACAAAGTGTTTACTAAAATGTCTTTTTACTACCTCTATTTTATCAGGCACTTCAGAACATCTAGAAAGACAGATATTTCAAAAGTACTTAACTATTCAACTATTATACAGTAGTGAGGAATAAAACACACACAAAACAATAGTTATAATATGAAAATGTCTTCTAAATAAGACCAGTCTGGCACAGAACCTTCTTTTCTTCCTCAAGGTCGTCTTCTACTTCACGTCCTCTAACCCACGAACAAATGTGAACGCGTGTCGCTCCTGATGCTGCTTCTAGAGGTAATCTAACAATTCCATTTCAAAAAGTCGTTTCCAGAAGACATTTAAAAAACAAAACAAATGGGCATTTGCAAGACCTGTGATTTTCTAACTCTACTTTATCATACGTCGGCAACCTCTTTACATCTAGAAGGCCTAGATGTAGCAGTTTTCTTTTGAAAGGTTGGGGGGAGTTGAGAGCAGCTTTTTCATATTATATACACAGGCCTTTTATGCGGCCAGTAAATCTTCCCAAAGGGTGGTGGGCACTTCCTTTTGGCCAAATGTGGTACGGTATTCTGCCATTTCTTTCTTCCGAAATCAAGGTCTAGTAGAACGAAGACCAACCGCCCGATGGCCCGGCCAACCTTTCCACCCGTCGTCGACTGGGGTTACGCTCACCTTCTGGGCCCATTAGGGCCTTTGTCCATCGTTGTCGGGATCAGGTGAGCCCTAGTCCAATTGGGACAGAAGAGTTACCCCATGTCCTGCATCTGCGCGGCTCCAAGGCCCAGGGGTGAGCGAGCTTGCGACCATGTAGACTCGCGTTCTCGGGCCCTCCAAGGCCCTAACGGCAGCGTTCGGGTGGCCGCCATTTTTCTCGCCCCTCTACGCCCTTCGCTCAAAGGCTCCGAGTTCCTCAGCGGCTTGGCGGGGTTTCGCTTCGGCCCCGCTGGGTTGGGCCAGGAAACCGGATAGTCGGTGGGATGAGGCCGCCGCCATCAGGTCGCGGGCATGGAGGGCGGAGGCAGAGAAGTTCGCAGCTGCTTCAAGGCCTTGGCCAGCCACTGAGCAACCGCAGGAAGGGTAGTGAGTCTCTGCAGGGCAGAACCCGCGGTCTGTCCCTGGGCCCCCCAGCTCACCCGCCGACCCGAGGCCGGAGGGCCCGAAGGGGGGCCCAGGATAGAAGGCCGCAGTAGTCTTCTCACCGCGTTCTTGGCCGGAACTGACTTGGCATTTCTCTACGCTGGCTAGAAAGGAGGGGTACCGGAAGTGCTCTCCGCCGAGACCCGGAGTCAAGGTTCCGGGACTGAAACGTTCCGGCAGGGGAGCGGGTTAAAGGCGGCGTCACGTGGATTCAGGACGCCTTCCTAGTTTTTCCTTCGCGACACTTAATGTTATCTGCCTCAGAATACCCTGAGCATGCGTATTTCTCGATCTCTTCACTCTCACTGTTGGACGACAAGGAGGCTCTTTCCAGTTTTTCATTCACTCATACCACCTGTTTATTGAGTACCTACTATGTGCCACATTTCTGCCCTCCTGAAATTTACATTCTAATAGAGAAAAACTTAAAATGCATAAAAGGTCAGATAGTGAAAGTGCTATGGAAAAATATAAAGCAGAGAAGGGGAATATGAAGTGCGAGTATGAAATACTTTAGATGGGGGTCAGGTGACTTTTGAGCAGATTCCTGAAGGAGATGAGCAAATGAGCCATACAAGGTGATGTTGGATGGAAGAGCCTCCTGGCAGAGGGGGAACAGCCAGTGCACAAGCCCTAAAGCATGGGCCTGGCCTGTTCCAGGAACAGCAAAGAGGCTGGAGCAGAGTAACAGGCAAGAGTATAGAGCTTAGACCAGGCAATGTAGTGTGAAGGATGGAATAAGGAATTTGGTGATTTTTTTCTGAGTGGAGTTTTTTCATTGTGGAGTTCCTGGTCCCCTTTCTGCACTCCCTACTTCCAAAGAAGCCAAAAGGCTGATATTTCTGGAACCTAAGATGACAATGATGACAAACAAGTATACATCTTGCTTTCTACTTCATTTCTCTACTTGAATGTTCCAACAGTATCTTAAACTTCTCTTGTGCAAAACAAAACTCTTGATGTCTCCCCAGAGCCTGTTCTTCCCCAATCAGTAAATGGTAGTATCATCAACCCAGTTCCCAAATAAAAAACTAGACATTCCTTGATGCCACTCTTTCTCTCACTCCCCATCTCTCATGTCTATCTTCCTCCTCAATATATTTAAAATACACCCAATTTTCTGTGCTGTCCAATATAGTAGCCATTGGCTACAAGAAGCTATTTAAATTTTTTTTTTTTTAAATATGGGTAGTTCCCTGGCTGGGAATCGAACCCAGGCCGCAGCGCTGACAGCACCGGAGCCTTAAGCCACTACACCACCAGGGAACTCCCAAATTTTTTTTTTTTTTTTTTTTTTTTTTTAATGTGGGTTGTTCCCTGGCTGGGAATCGAACCCAGGCCATGGCGTTGAGCGCACCAAAACCTAGCCACTGCACCATCAGGGAACCCCTTAGTTTCTTTTCTTTTCTTTTTGTTTTCCCCTATGCCCCTGCCATCCAGTACCATGCCTTGGATACAATAGACATTAATAATTGGTAAACAAATGAATGAATTTATTGAGCACTTAATATGGGCCAGACACTGTGCTAAGCACTTTATATATTGTCTAATTTAATTTGCACAGCGATTCTGTGATGTAGGTACTACTACTACTATCTGTAACTTATTTAGTTCACAGGAAGAACTAGGATTCTACTCCAGGTCATCTGACTCTGAGGCTCCCTGGGAAGACACTACAGAGGGTTTAGAGGCCTGAGCACACACCAGCCTGTAGCCACCCACAGCTCAGACTAGAAGCAGGGAAACGAAAAGACTTCTTTCTTAAAAGGCTTTCCATTTCAGATCAGACCAGAGATTCTGGAGTGTCACTGCTCAACTGGGAGGCCCTGGGTCAGATCTCAGGATTGTGCAGTGTGGGATGAATTAAATACTCTAGTTCAAATTTAAGCATCCTCAGTGAGGCTGGGGGAGCCAGCCTGGAGACCCCAGACAAGACTCTTGAGTCAAAGGTGCGTCCAGTCTGACCTCTGATGCTACTGTGTCTTTCTGCTTATCTCAAATAAAGGATGAGACAAAAAAAAAAAAAAAAAAGAGGATCGTGTGGGTGTCTGTCCCAGAGAGGCTGTCATAATCCTCCTCCTCATTATTGCTTGAGTTGGGACTCCGTTTGGCCCTAGGACAGATTTCTCAAATGTGAATTATTCCCAATTCAGCTTAACAACTTCCTCCATATCTATTTACCACCAATACCAGGTTTTACTTAATACCTTTCTGTGAATTGACTCAGTTAGCACAACCATCACTACATTAGCCTTGTCCTCAACAGTATTGATGAAATCACCAATTTGATGTACTGGTGCCATGTTTTCCTAATGTCTATTAAAGTAAATATATAACTCTTAAAAAAATGTTTCTCTGAGTTCCACTTGAAATCATCTTGGTACAACCAAGATGTAAAACAATTAGTATTAAAGGGACACAGGAAACAACCTGAGAGAGCTCCCAATGGCCAAAGCTGGGACAATTTGAGCAATAGAATAAATATTATTAGATTATGACTCAAGGTATAAACTAAATATCCATGAGTCCAAACTGATACAAATAAATACTTGAATAAAAACAAAATGAGGGATCAGAGCCTGATTTTCCTTATAGATGAATTCCAAACAATTTATCCCCCTCAGAGTATAGAGTTTAATTCCCTCTTAGTGTGTGGACTGCACTTAGTGACTTGATTCCAAATAGTAGAAAGGGAAGAAAAACATGTAATTTCACAGGGGAGAAATCTGGCAAACACTACCTTGGCCAAGTACTAAAGGTGATCAAGTCATGTTGACAGCATGTGCCTGTGATCTAATGTCATGAGAAAACACTTAACTCTATGGTTTCCTTCACCAAAACCCGTAACCACAGACTAACCATGAAAAAACATTAGAGAAACCCAAATTGAGGGACAGTCTATAAAATACCTGACCACTATTCCTAAAAACTGTCAAGGTCATGAAAAACAAGGAACGTCTAAGAAACTGTCCTAGGCCAGAGGAGACTAAGGCATGATGACTAAATGATAACATCTTGGATAGGATGCTGGAACAGAAAAGTGGAAAAACCAGTGAAATCACAATAAAATGAAGTTAACTTAATAAGAGTGTACCAAGGTTGGTTTCTTAGTTGTGACAAATGCACCATAACCATGTAAGATGTTACCTATAGGGGAAACTGGGGGAGATGTATATGGGAACTCTTTGTGCTCTGAGAAATCTCTGTAGTCTTTAATTAAAAAGATTTAGGGAGTTCCCTGGTGGTGTAGTGGCTTAAGGTTTCGGCACTGGCGCTGTCAACGCTGTGGCCTGGGTTTGATTCCCAGCTAGGGAACTACCCACATACCAAAAAAAAAAAAAAAAAAAAAAAAGATTTACATTTATTTTATGAAAATATAGAATTATTTTAAAATAGTTCATCTTTTTAAAAGACAGGTGGTTGTGTAGTAATGGTTTGGAGCATGAATTTTGAAGCCATATAGACCTGTGTATTTGTTTCCTGTGGCTGTGAAACAAATTACAAACCTGGTAGCTTAAAACAAGAGAATTTATTTTATCATTGTTCTGGAGGTCAGAAGTTCAATATTAGTCTTACTGGACTGAAACTAAGGAGTGGACAGGCCACACCCCTCCAGAGGCTCCAAGGAATATCGTATTTTGCCGTGTATAATATGCATATATTTTGCCCATAGCTATGTAAGTGTTTTTATTCTTTTATTTATGCTTATGAGTTAAAGTGTAGAAATCAATAATGATATCTGTATGCAAAATAATACCCTGGAATATGATAGCTTTTTTAATATAAAAAATGTTATACATAAAATTTCTTGTACCATGTTGAAAAATAAATGCTAGAATTCCTTTATAATACAAAAAACAAGTACCTAAATATAAACAAATAAAATTTTGAATTAAAAAATTAAAATGAAAGATTGTTTTACCCGAAAATTTCAGCCAAAAACATGGGTGTGCATTACACATGGGAGCACATTAGACATGGTAGTATGTCTTTGTGTTTTCCAGCTTGTGGTGATTGCCAGCATTGCTTGGCTTGTGGCACATCACTCCTCTGCGGTCACATTGCCTCCTCTTATTCTCTATGTGTCTGTCTAACCTCCCTCTGCCTCTCTCTTATAAGGATATTTGTGATGGCATTTAGTGCCCACTCGGATAATCCTGGAGGATCTCCTCATCTCAACTCCCTCAGCTTAATCACATCAACAAAGATCCTTTTCCTAAATAAGGTAACAACTACAGGTTCCAAGTATCTTTGGGTGGCCATTATACACCCTACAATAGCCTGGCTGTTGGACTTTAGTAGTATCAATAAGCTTCTAAAATTGAAACTAATAAAAACTATATAAATATTAAAAATATGTTCATTTAGGTTTCACCTGAAATCATTTTGGTGCAACCAGTGGGACCCAAGCCACACTTTGAAAAAAAAAATGGTGCAAGGGAGTCTTCTTAGAAGCCAGACAATCCTAAACTCTAAATCAGATTCCATTTCATATAAACTTGTGACCTTGGGTAAGTCAATATATTCCTTGAAGGGCATTCTCTTTTGTACAGGAGAAATGCTAAGCCCTGCCTCAGGAATGTGGTCAGAACTCAGATGTTCTCTTCCTTCCCCTCCACTTTTTATAGAGTATGCTATAGCTATTTTCAACATATAACAACTCGCTTGACACCCATAAAAATTTCACCTTGTGAGATAAAGTTGAATTTTCCTTTCCATTATACATATGGAGAAACTGAGACTCTATGTTAATTGACTTAGACAATGTCACTCAGATAGAAGACTAGATAGGAGTTTCTGAGAACACAATGGGCAGGAACTGAGCAGGTTTGCCAATCTGGTTGCTGGACTCATTTTCTTGACTTTCATTACCTTTCTGGCCCCTGTAGGTGTTTATGACCCATGATATGTTTCTAACTCTGGGCTCACATTACTAGAATTGGATCACAGATCTTTGGACTTGATGCCATGCTCATGAGGTTCCCCAGTGACAGCTTTCAGTAGCCTCTTGACCCTGGCTTCTTTGAGCTCACAGGCCTCTCCTCTGTGAGACAGATCATGTTTTGGCCTCTATAGTTTGCCAGGCTCCTGGTTCTGATAGCTCTGTATTCGGAGTCCTTGGAGCAAGGACTCTAAAAGGCTCCTCATGCTGCAGGGCTCATCATAGGCTGGGTGTCCTGAAGGAGCCCAGGGAGGCCTGCTGAAGGGTGTTCATGCTCTGCCTTCTGAGGTCACAAGGAGAGAGGCAAAGGGTATGTTGATGGCCGATGTGCCAACGTCAGGAGTTAGGCCACCTGGGTTCCCATCCTGGCTCCTCAATCTCACAGCCTCCTGATCCCGGTCAAGTCACTTAAACCCTTTTGTGCTTCGGTTTCCTTGTATGTGAAAAGGAGATAATGATAGAACCGCAAGAAAAACTGTGAGGTTCAAGTGAATTACTGTACATGAAGCTTTTATTACAGCAGGTGGTGCAAGGTGAGTGCTTGCCCTAGTCATTAAACCCAGGGACCCCTAAACATATTATTGCATGGGCTGTTCTTTCTTCTTGATACGTCCCCTCTGCCTAGAAAAATCTTATTCCTCCTGAGGCGAAGAGCACTGGATCCGGAGGTTCTGAATCGCTCCCCGTTTTGCTGTGTAGCCTGACGCGAGTCATTCCCAGTTCCCCAGTCATCCCCAACTGTACCAGCGGTTAACTAAAGAGCCGAGCCGGAAGCGGCGACTCTGCTTCGGTGCGGAGCGCAGTCTGTCCAAGCCACCCGCCGTTTCACTCTAGGTCTGGAGACACCCGGAGGAAGGGAAGGTGGCGACTGGGCCAAGCCGCAGTTGCCCAGGCAACGCCCAGAGGCTGCCGGGAGCGGAGAGACGGGGCCGGCCCTCAACGAGGTCCCGCCCCCAGCCAAAGCTCCGCCCAGAACGAGGCCCGAGGCCTCAGTTTGGGATTCCCAGGCGACTATGGAGTTCTTACTGATTCTGAGTGCCTGACAGGCTGCATCTGACCGACCAATTGTATCTGACTGACCACACACGCCATTACCACCTGATAATTCGAGTCTGTGGCTGTGTCTGACTGAACACAGATTTCATGGGTACCTGACGGACCAAGACCCGTGATCTGTCAGCCTGACCACAGCTGACTGACTGACTGCCCTACCTGGCTGAGGCATCTGGGCCTGACAGGGCGTGTCTGACTGAGTGGATCTAACTGCATCTGACTGACCAGGCTCCATCCGTGCTCGACAAGCTGTGTCTGACTGACTGAAATTCTCTATGCCTGACCATTTTAATGACTGATTCTTCTGCGCCAGTGGCTGGACAACATCTCTGCTGAATGGGCGAAGCGGACTGAGACCGACCGGTCAGCTGCTCCTGGCTACACCTGGGCCTGAGCGCATCTGCCTGAGTCCCCTGACTGGCTGACCACCCTGGCTGAGGTGGTCTCACTACAGCCTCTGCCTGGTGGCGCCCACCGGACCGGGTATCTGAAGGGTGGATGAGCCTGCCCGATGTGTGTACTGACCATATGTGCCAGACTGTATGGCTGAGTCTGCATGGCTGGCTGATTCTGTGTGACCATCTGAGTCGACCTGTGTCAGGGACTGGGTTTCTGAATGACTGAGTCGGCCTGACCGTCCACTCTGATCAGCCCTGTCTGACTCAGCTTGATCAGCAGCGTCTGTGTCTGACTAGGCCTGTCTGATTGTCACAGTGGTGGACCACCTCTGCATTAAGTAACTGTTGGTTGAATCAGATTGCCTGCCTGAAGTGCAGCTGACAAACTAAATCTAAAATTCTCTCCCTAACTGAGAGCCTCTTTCACTCCAGCTGCTCAACAAATGGCTTCGGAGGTCAGCTGCAAGTCTGGACCCTGGGGAACTCCAAAGCAAGGTCACCAACAGGGAAGGAGCCCAGGACAGAGGCCTGTGGGTGAAGCAGGCAGCAGGAGCAGGAGCAGGAGCAGGATTCAAGGTCAGGTCGGGAGCAGCTGGGAGAAGCTATGGGGGCCCTCAAGGCTCCTGAGCTCAAGGATCTAAGTCTGTGACAAAGTCAGCATCTCGACGAGTTGGGCTGGTGTGTGCGACTCAGGACAAGAGTGCATGACACTGAAAACTTTGTTCCTCTGTGTTTGTGGGAGTTCTCTGTCAGGCCCTTGCTGCTCTGCAGAAGGGGCATCCCATGGACTTTAGATCTCTTCCTGAATTTAAATCTTTCCCATAGTTTATGTATGTGCATGTGTGGACAGGCCACATCAACCACATTCAATGACTTAACCCTTAGGAAAGAGAGGCTGTGTACAAGAATAAGGAGGCAGAAATACTGATTAGGGGGAATTAAAAAAAAAAAAAAGTCAGCCTGTCAATTGAATGACTGTGCTATGAGATATAGATATTGCTATTAATAATAATAAATGAGAGCTTTGGAGTAACTTATCTTGATTGAGTCTAGCATTCCCCAATGCTGTTTCTTCATTAATAACAGAGGCCTGTCTGCCTCATAGATTTCATTATAAGCCCAGGGAGGAATGGGAGGAAATAAACAGCTCCACGCCCAAAGGCTCTGTCTTAGCTTGGACTGTTATAACGGAATACAATAGACTAGGGGATTTAAACAGACACTTTATTTCTCAAATCTGGAGGCTGGGAAGTCCAAGATCAAGGTACAGGCCAATTCGGTTTCTGGTGAGGACCACTTCCTGGCCTGTGGATTGCTTTCTCACTGTGTCTTTACAGGTTGGAGAGAGAGAGCTCTGGTCTCTTCCTATAGGGACACTAATCCCATCATGGGGGCCTCACCCTCATAACCTCTTCTAAACCTCATTACCTCCCAAAGAACCTCACCTCCAAATACCATCACATGGAGGGAGTTAGGGTTTCAAAATATAAATTTTGGCAGGGAGCACACAAACATTCAGTCTATAGCAGACTCTTACAACATGAAGTTGAATCTCAGCCAATGTGAACCACTGGGCTTCTCTAGGGCAGGGGCTTCCAGCAGGCTGGGAAAAGAGGCAATACCAAGTTGCATGGAGAACTTATACCTCGCTTCTTTATTCATTTATCCAATGATTATTTGTTGAATACTATGTGCCAGGCACTGTGCTAGGATCCCACTCTGCCCTCATGGAGCTTAGATTTATGAGCTCCATGGAGCCTTTCCTATGCCTCTTCAACTTTGGTCCTGTCAAAGCCAGGTGCTTTGTACCAACCACTTTCTTTTTGGGCAAACTGCACAGCTAAAAGTGGGAGAACCGGTATAGTGCAGTGGTTCTCAAAGAGTGATCACTTGGGAACTTGTTAGATATGCAAATTCTTGGGCCCCACCATAGAATAACTGAATCAGAAACTTTTATGGTAGGGCACAGTAACCTATGTGAATGTTTTAACAAGCCCTCCAGGTGCCGTTGATGTGTGCTAAAGTTTAAGAACCACTAGTGGAATGATTGAGAGTGTGCTAAAGTTTAAGAACTGCTAGTGGAATGATTGAGTGTGTTGGTTCTGGTTTCAGACTGCTCATATTAGAATCTCAACTCTACTGTATTACATAAGAGCTGTGTGACTTTGAGCAAATCAATGAATTTTTCTGTGGTTCAATTTTCTCATTTGCCTAATCAGTATAATTATGATTTCTTTAAACTATTGTTGTAAGTATTAAGTCATATAAAGAGCTTATCACATAATTTCAATTCTGGGGATGTATCCTGTGGACATATTTATTCAAACATGTGCTGAATGGTTTATGTTCAGGATATTCATTGATGCAGCTTTTATAATATTAGTAGAAAAGAAACTCTAAATATGTATTCAGAGTTTAATAAGTCTGGTCTTACTGTACAAAGAATGAGGCAGCTCTTCATATACTCATATGAAAAGATCTCCAGAACTTCCAAGTTAAAAGAAACAAGGTTCAGAACAGTGTGTCTAGTATGCTCCTATTCGTGTAAAGAAAAAGAATCTTTATATATGCATAGGTTATCTCTGAAAGGATACTTGGGAAACTGGTGAAAGTGAAAGAAGAAATGGGTGACTGCAAATAGGAGAAGGAAGGAAACTTATTTTTACTTCTATGAAAAGATATTATTATATCTTTTCATAATTTGCAGTATATGTATACATTTCCAATTCACAAAAATGAAGTATAATAAAGGGAAGGGCATCATATTTTGCTGTGCATAATATGCACTTTTTTGGCCCAAACTTGTGAGGGAAAAATAACAATGCACATTATACATGGGTAGTACTAATTTCGTATCTATATAAATGTTTTAAATTCTTTTATTTATGCTTATGAGTTAAAAGTGTAACTCTAGAAATCAGTAATGATATTCATATGCAAAATAATACCCTGGAATATGATAATTGGTTTTTTTATTTATATAAAAAATGTTATATATAAAATTTCTTGTACTTTGTATCTGTTCTTGTGTTTTGTATTTTATTTGTTTATATATAGGTACTTGTTATGTAAAATTTTTTGTACCATAATATGTCAAAAAGTAAATGCTAAAATTTATTTATAATACAAAAAACAAGTACCTATATATAAACAAATAAAAATTTGAACTAAAAAATCAAAACAAAAAATTTTTTTCCCAGGAAGTTTGGGCCCAAAACATGGGTGTGCACTATACACAGCAAAATATGGCACTTGGTGTAGTGCCTACTGGTGGCAGTAGCAGTGATGGCCATTCCACAGCTCTAAGATAATTCATTGTAGAAATGCAGCCCAGAGATATCTAGCATGTGGCCACAACCTCTTATCTCCTCCCTTCATCCTATAGGGTCCCTGTTGCCCATGAGAGATTTCTTGCATTTTAGAGATGGAAGGGGTCTTCAAGATATGCTGATGTAACCCTTTTATTTTAAAGATGAAGAAACCAAGCCCCAGAGATGGGCCATAAACAGCCCAAGATTATCTAGAGGTTTGGGGCTGAATCTAAGCCTCTTTCATAACATCCTAAGACTAAGCTTTTTAAAATTCTGCTTTCACTCCACCATTGCCCTGCTCTGAAACTATAATGGCTCCTTAACTTGGCTATTAAGAGTAGTCTTGGTTTAACTCCCAACTAAACTGTCCAGCCTTATTTTCTACCTTCTCCTATGTGAATTCTCTATACCTAGTCAGGTAAGTCTCTTCATTGACCCCAAATGCTCCTGCTTTCCCGATGCCACAACTTGTCAATGCTGAGCTCTCTGCCTGAAATGTCTTTCTCCTTCCTGTTTATTTGTGGAGATTCTATCTAAACATGGAGGGAGATCTTAAATCACACTTCCTCTAGTAAATCTTCCCTGATACCCAAGTTCACAGAGCACTTTCCTTCCTCTGAACAAATTTAAACATTTCTTATAAAACTTTTGCTCCTTAACAGGGGGAATAAGATGATTCTCTGTTCCTTGAGCAATGGGAAGTGGATTAGGATAGAGCCAGCTTCTCATCCTGACTCTCCATTTCTGGAGAATATTGGACAAATGACCTTGGCCCTCCTTATTGTCTTAGGGAAGCCCTGGGTGAGGATGCCACTGAGTTTGCCCAGAACCAGCAGCCTGTCTGCAGAAACTACGGGGCCTGTTCCTGCTCTGATGTTTACTTGGTCTGGAGGCCAAGTGTGATGAAACCTGGCCCTGTTGCCCAGCACCTTGGGAGGCCTCCCTCCAGGGTCCCTCTGTGCTCAGACAGTGGCCCTTTGTGCAGTGGAGTAGCAGCACTGAAAGTGGAGCTGCTGGAAACCCTTCCCTCCCCACTGTCTCCAGCCACCTCCACCGACAGCCATGGACTATCCTGCACCTGGGTGGCCTCTGCTTTAAGTCTATGGCTGGAGGCTGGTGGTTGGCTGAGGGAGGGGAGGCCTCCAGGCAGCCAGCTGGGCTGGGAAGATGAGGAGGGGTCCTGCAAAGATGGCCTGCTGAAACAGAGCATCTCAATTCAATAGAGGTTGCCTTTAATGGAGCTCTCTGAATAGGAGACTGGTCCCCCTACAGGCCAGATTGGCATTTTCACCATCCCACCACCACCATATATGCCCCTAAGATTTAGGGCTGGCCCTTCTAGTGTTTGTCCTTCTGCCTCTGTTTCACTGGACCCTATAGTCACTCGGGATAGGAGGGTATTGGGAATTCTTAGATGTAATCCCAAGCCTGGTGGGGTAGGAATCAGGGGGAGGGACCAGTGACTAAAGGAGGGAAGGCAGTGCAGGATAGGTGAAAGGGCATGCACTGGTCTGGGGGTGCAAGAGTCCTAGGACTCCAGTTCCTGCTGAGCCACTGACTTGCTGGATAACATTAGCTAGTTGCTTCCCTTTTCTGTGCCTCTGTTTCCCTAGCCATGTCTCGCTTTCCCACCTGCAAAAATTATAGAGGCAGAGTAGATGAATGTGAAGGATTTTTGCAGTTCTGGTTTTTCATAATTCTGCTAACACAGGGAGGAAAGGGAAGAGCTGGGGGTGGGTTGGAGGTATATAACTGACAGGGTGTTCTGTGTTGATTCTTAAGTTTCTAGGCAGTCACTAGGCAGCCTCTTCTCTGCCACCAGGATCCTTTCCCACCTCTGTTTCCATCCCACTTTGAGGGCTTCTTGTGATGAGATCTAGTAGATGTTTCATTTAGGTTGCCTTATCCCATATTTTTCCCCCAGTGGGAGGGGAATGAGCACAGAGCAGGAAGGGGGCCAGGAAATAAAAGAGAGGAAAAGGAAGGGGTGGTGGGATGGAGGGAAGTGTCGAAAGAGAGCTCAGGGAGAGAACAGAGGGAGGAAAAGGGAAGGGAGAGATGGTGAAAGAGAGGGAGTAGGAGGGAGAGGAGGAAAAAGTGAGGGTAAAATGAGATGAGGAAAGAGGAAGGTATGAATGAGAGAGAAAAACAGGAAGAGAGACTGTGGGAGAAGGCCACAGCCTGGGCAAACACACATAAGGTGGGGACATCTCAGGGTATTCTAGGCCAGTGAACAGTTCAGTTTGGCTGGAGGTAAGAGACAAAATTAGAACTGGATTGTGGAAGGTCTTGAATGCCAGGCTAACAACTTTGGATTTTATATCTACTATGTTCTGCTGCTTAAATCCCCTGTGAAAGGCTGGTTGAGGCCCAGAGGGGCATTTTCATTCATCCATCCATTCAGCAGGGACTGTGTCTTATCCAACTTCGTATCCCCAGAGCATAACACAATGTCTGCATGTAAGAGGTAGTCAGGAAATGCCTGTTAAAATAGAGCACTTGAAAAAAAAATAAAATAAAAAGCAGAGCACTTGGAGAAAGCAGGAGCCAAGACAACTGCACAAAGAAGATAAGAATAACTGTAGTACAAGCTAGAAAGTGCTAGGCACTCTGAGACAAGCCCAGATCAGAGTTATGGGAGATCAGAGGAACGTGAGACAGCCCTCATGGCTGCCTAGAGCATGACAGTCCCAGAGAAGATTGTAATGGAATCAGCTTAGGTCACAAATGCAACCTTGAATTAATCCATGTGGCCAGGAAGATAGATCCCATTGGAGGATACAGGGTTCTGTGTATGAGTGAAGAACAAAGAAAAGGGGAGAAGGGAGGATTATTACCAGAGAAGGAAATTAGAACCAGGTGTGGCACAGTCCCACTGTAGTGGGAAAAGATGAGGCATGTACAGGGAGCAGTGGGTAGTTATGGTTCTGTGAAAGGCTGGTAGGAGTTGGAAATAGAAATAGAATGCACCACAGAGGTCTCAAATACCAAACTAATGACTTTGGATTTGTCTCTTGAGCTGGAGAGGATGCTTGTTGGAGCTGTGCTATGGGAGAATTAATCAGGCCACCGAGATACAGAATGAACTGGAGGCCAGATTATTCCAGCATGTTCTCTGATAAAAACCATGTGCAAGATTCTTCAGCCACATCAGTGTGCTTTACATTGTAACTTGGTATATCTTTTGTTCTGCCCATTCTGGTTAGAGAAGGACAGAGGGTCACAGCTCTACCAAAAGGGGTTCCTGTTTCTTCTCCCAGGGCTGCAACCACTTCCCCTAGGAAATGGATGTGCCAGTGGTTTACAAGGGCAGTTGAACACTTGTAAAGTATACAATCTTTGAAACTTGTTGGGCAATTCTTAGCCAAACTTCTGGATAGTGGCAGTATTGGCAGCTCCCTGACATAACAAAGGGAGAAGCAGCTCCAAGTGATTCAAAGCTCCTACTTTTGAGCAGGGAGTGGCCCAAGCCTGTAGCCCAGAGTTAACTCTCTCCTTTGTTCTAAATATCCCTACAAAGGAAGACCCATTGCATGGCCTAGTGGGGAGCATAAGACTATGGAGTTAGACATCCCTGGTCTTGGTTCTCAGCTGCGCTACCTCCTAGCTTTGGCACTTTGAGTAAGTTATGTAAATTATCCGAGCTCTTATTTCTTTGTCTGAAAATAGGGGTCATAATACCAACCGCATAGAGTTGTTGTGAGGGTTGAATAAGCTAAAGCTAATAAAGCACTTGGCACAGTGCCATCAGGCAAATGTGAATTCCTATTCATTTTTTAGTAACAGAGCTATGTAGTGTTAGAGCTGGAAGGGTCTTAGAAATTATTGGTCCAACCCTCTCATTCTACAGTGATGAGAGGACTCCCAATATCTAACTTCTAAATCTCTCCTGTTGCAATATCTGCTGCTTCTGTTCTCATAAGAAGCAGAGAACTAATGTCTCCCCTCTGCTCTTAGCTACACAAACCCTATGAGTTCTAAACCTGTCCATAAAAGGATATTTTGACTCCTTGATTTTTTCCCCCAAGAATAATTGCCCATCATTTTGTCTTTGTTCTGCAAAGGTGTGATCAATTAGTGTACCATACTTGAAGTGATCAGAAATATGTGGGAGGATTGTAGGAGAATCCTAAATAAATCCAGGAATCCTGGGATATCTGAAGGAAATTGGTCATAATTATTCTTGGATAAGCTAAGAAATATATACAATTATGCATTTTTCTTTTTATTCCATTTAATTTTTTTATAATACAAATTGCTATTTTTATTGTGGCAAAATATACATATTATAAAATTTACTATTTTAACCATTTTAGGTGTGAAATTCAGTGGCATTAAGTACATTCACAATATTGTGTAACCATCCCCATTATTTGCAGAATTTTTTTATTATTCCCAACAAATTCTGTACTCACTAGATGATAACTACTTCCCTCCCAACCCTGGTAACCTCTTCTACTTTTTGTCTCTATTAATTTGACTATTCTATAGAGACCTCATATAAGTGGAGTCGTACAATATTTTCCTTTTTAAATCTGGCTTCTTTCACTTAGCATAATGTTTTCAAGGTTCATCATATAGCATACTCATATATCAGAATTTCATTCCTTCTTATGACTGAATGATATTCCAGTGTATGGATATACCACATGTTGTTTATCCATTTCTCTATTAATGGACACTGGAGTTATTTTCACCTTTGTTTATTGTGCATAATCCTGCTAAGAACATTAGAGTACAAGTAACAGCATTTTATCCTGCCCATAATGCCCCCCCCCACACACACACACGATAGCAAGTCTTGATCTCTGTAATCTGTTAATTTGTATGGCAAAGATTTTCCAGATGTGATTAAGGATGTGAGGGGGTGTCCTAAATGGAATCATTATAAGAGAAAGACAGAGGGAGATTTTACTATCACAGAAGCAAAGTCAATGTGATCACAGAGACAGAGATTAGAGTGATGCAGTCACAAGCCAAGGAGGGTCAACAGACACCAGAAGCTGGAAGAGTCAAGGGACAGATTATCCCCTTTGCCTGTGGAGAAACACAGCCTGGTGATACTGATTTAGGATTTGGGGCCTGCAGAAATATGAGAGAATAAATTTGTGTTGTTTTAAACCTCCAAGTTTGTGGCAATATGTTATTAATACAATAGCCAGTTCTCTCTAAAAGGTGCACCAAGTCACAGTTCTACCATGAGTATGAGACAGTCTAGTTTTCTACGTTTTCACCAGTACTTGGTATTGTTAGATATTTTCTTTGCCAGACTGAATTGGTATTTCACTGCAGTTCAATTTGTGTTTCCTTGATTACTAGTGAGTGGAGCATTTTCATATGTGTATTGTCCATTCATATTTCTTCTGTGATTTTCTTGTTCATATTCTTTGTTTTTTTTCCCAGTATAGATGGTTATGAAATCTTTATATGAGAGCAGTCCAGAAAGTATCCAGCTATGTAATATGAAAAATAGAGGTATTTATGGCTGGATTTTTTCCAGACAGTCTTTGTATGTGTTGGATTTTCATTCTTCGTTGGGCAAAAGCATTGCAGAGGTTTCTCTCAGTGAGTAGCTTCTCTATTCCCTTTCTTTATGGGAAAGAACACACACAGAAGTTCTGCATTGAATGTAATTGACTATACCAGTTCTCATTTTCTTTTTTATTTGTATGATGGCTAATTTTATTCATCAATTTGACTGGGCTATGGAGTGCTCAGATATTTGGTTAAATATTATTCTGGGTGTGTCTGTGTGAGTGTTCCTGCATGAGATTAACATTTGAATTGGTAAATGCTAAATAAAGCAAATTGCCCAACCCTGTTGTGAGAAGACCTCATCCAATCCTTTGAAGGCTTGAATGGAACCAAAAGGTAGAGTCAGGGAGAATTTGCTCTCTCTGCCTGTCTTCCAGTGGTGACATGGATCTTCTCCTGCTTTAGGACACAGATTTGGACTCGACTTTACAGCATTGACTCCTGAGTCTCCAACTTGCTGACTGCAGATCTTGGGACTTCTCAGCTTCTATCACCATATGAGCCAATTCCTTATAATAAATCTATTTATTTATATAGGTATAGATATCCTATTGGCTCTGTTTCTCTGGAGAACTGAGACTGATACAATTTGTGATTTTTGTGCTTCATTTATAGAATCCTTCCCTTCCCTGAGGTCCTAAAGATGGTATTTAGTTACTTTGAAAGATTTTAAAGTTTTGCTTTTTGAATTTAGGTCTTTAATCCAACTGAAGGTTATTTTTGTGTGTGCTATGAGGTAGGAATCTAATTTTATTTTTTTTCCAAATGAATAACCAATTGTTCAGTGTCATTTTTAAAGCAATCCATCTGCATTAGTTTCCTAGAGCTGTCATAACAAATTACCACAAACCGGGTGGCTAAAAACAACAGAAATTTATTCTCTCACAGTTCAGGAGGCCAGAAGTCCAAAATCAAGGTGTTGGCAGAATTGGTTCCTTTCGGACAGTCTGAGGGAGGAAACATCCCATGCCTCTCTCCTAGCTTCTGGTGGTTGTCAGCAATCCTTGGAGTTCCTTTGCTTATAGACCTACCACTCTAGTCTCTGCCTCCATTTTTACATCACCTGCTTCTCTGTGTGTCTTTTTCTCATAAGGACACCAGTCATTGGATGTAGGGCCCATTTTAAATCCAGGACGAGTGAATCTTGAGCTCCTTGACTAATTATACTGCAGACACCATGTCCATACAAGGTCATGTTCTGAGATTCTAGGTGGATGTGAATATTTTGGAGGACACTATTCAACCCACTACAACATCTTTTACTACTCTTTTACAAATGTCATTTCTGTCATATATCAAATTTCCATATATGTGTGGGCAGAGTGGTCACTGTATAGTGCTAATCCCTGAGGTAGGTACTACTAAAATCATTGTTATGCTAAATTATAATATAATAACAAATAACCCCCAACTCTCAGTGACTTACAATAAAAATTTCCCCCTTGTATTACATATCGATAGCTGTGGGACAGCTGGGGATTGGCTGTAGCTCTGCTCTACATGTCTTTTCACTCTATCCAGGCTGAAGGCATAGCCCTATCCAGAACATGCCATTCCAGTGGCAGAGATAAGAGAGTATGATTTTAGAATGAAACATGTAGTGGCACCTCAAGTTTCTGCTTAGAACTGGCATATAAGGGGTGTCTGGAAAGTATCCAGCCATGTAAAATGAAAAATAGAGGCATTTATGACTGGATTTCTTCCTGACAGCCCTTGTATATCTCTCTAGCCCAAATTTCATTGGCCAACGTAAGTCATGTGGCTAGGCCTAACCCTGAGCTGGGGAAATGCGCTCCTTCCTCTGGAGGATACTCAAGTCACAAGCCAACTGGCTAGAATGTATAAGCTTATCGGGAAGGGGAAGAGCAAATAATGGAGAATAATGATATCTCTACCACAGGGGTTATATAACTTGCCCAAAGTCAAACAGCTGGGAAAGGACAGAGCCAGGATTTAAACTCAGTCTTTCTCCAAAGCCGTAGTGCACTCCATGGCTCCCTATTGCCTGCTAAATGGAGCCCAAATATATTTAAGCTTTACAGCTTCTGCATGTACATTGCTACAGCCTGGAGTACTTCTCTACTGCTTCTGTATGCTCAGCTCACTCTTTAAGACTCCACTCTGATCAATTCCTTTGTGAACTTCTCTCTTCGGAATTAATCGCCATGTGTCCGCATCACTCTTTATAAATATATATTATCTTTGTACTCACTGTCATAGTCCTTCTGAAGGGTGAGGACACACTCTTATTTGTCATGTGTCCCCTCTGCCCCCCAAACCCTGCACAGTGTTCCCTAAATGTTTGCAGAATTTGGGTGTGAGATCAGTAGCAGGGCACGAGGTGCGATTGGGCTGTCCTCCTGTGGATGAGAACATTTGGCCTACTTTTACACCCCTCTAAACTAAGCTTAGCACCTGGTGCTAGGGTGACTGGCAGGTCAGCTCCGTGTGACTCACTCTGTAAGCCTTCTTCAGCACCTGCATTTTAAGGCCTTGGACTGGGGTATGTGTGCTGGTGGGGGTGGTGGGGGGAAGGGAATTAACTTCTGATTTTCGGAAATCCTTTCCTTACCCTGTACCAGGATAAGGAAAAGTTCTTCTCTTAAGTGAGCTGGGCATCAGACCAAGGAGGACTGGGGAGGCCTGGAAGGTGCAGGGAAAGGAGGAAACCACTGCTAGGTCATAGGAGAGCAACAGGGAACTGGAAACAGCACTGAACAGCACATTTAAAGACTTTACTAATTTGTCCGAGTGGTTTGATTTAACCTCTCTGAGCTTCAGTTTCTCCAGTTGTGAACTGGAGACCATATTGATCTTGCCCTCCTCCCTAAGTAATTCCAAAAAGACATAGTAAAGTGCTGGAAGCCTCTGGGGATGCAGCCTTGAAGGCACACAGACTTGTGTTGCAATCTCCCACTCCACACCATAAGCTATGTGACTACCTCCTAGGGTGAGAAAATTATGTAAAGCGCTTAGCACATAGTGCTCAATAATATTGGCTATTTTCATATGAGATGATAATATTTATTATTTAAAGAAAGGACAATACCAGGTGTCATTTGTGAACATTAAAAGGAGAGGGAAGAGTCTAAGTTTTCCTAGAACTGGTTGCTTCCTTTAGCCAAGTTACGGGGTGTGGCTCAAAGGAATGAGGAAGCAGTTCCTGAGGTGACAGCACACAGAACAGTTTGTCTTCACAGATCTTGGGGGAGGAGCAGAGGGGCTAGCTGACCCTCCCAAAAGATCAGAGGTCCTTGGCCCCTACTCCCACCACTACAGATGCAGTGTATTGACTCCTTGTCTCCGCCTACCATTCTAGTCATCAAGTCCTAGGAAGACTTCTTTTGTAATAATAATAATAATAATAATAATAATAGTAATGAGACCAATGATATTGTTACTTCGAAGCTTTTAAAGTCTGTCTAATATATTATCCCAGTTATTTTTCATAATCTTTCTCCCATAAACAGAATCCAGAGTTAGAAGAGACTTGGAGATTATTCTGCATTTCACAGATGGAGAAACTGAAATCTGGAGAAGGGAAAGGGCTTATCTGAGACCATTCAGTAAGTTAGTGGCAGAAGCAGGACTAGAACTGGTAGTTTCTGACTCCCAGCCTAGTAGCAGTGCTCCTGCTGCCACATACCTGTCCTTGGGTTTCCATTCTCATTGCCACCCAACCTATTCTCTTATTTTTTGGACCTCTGCCATGGTTCTTAACTGGTCCACCCTACCTCTGGTCCCTCAACATCAATTTGTTCTACACATAAGGCCAGATAATTGTCTGGAAGCATGGTCTTGATCTTGTGCTTCCCCTCCTGATAGAACTTGCCTATTTTTTCAGCTTGAAAAGTCATCTGGTTCCTGACTCAGCCTCCAAATGAAGACCAATCTTTCTTTAAATACATTTATTGGCAGGGAGCTCATCACTCTCAAGGCTGTCCATTCCATTCTTGAACAGCTTTGACTGTTAGAGAATTCTATATTTGTAAGCTGAAACTGTCCTTCTAGACATCCACCCACTGGAGCTGAGTGGAATTCTTTCACATCCATTTGCCAGCAAATTTGTAGTCAATGTTTAATATGGGCCAGGTCCTGGGTGGACTAGGTGCTGAGGAAAACAGAAACCTGAATAATAGGAATTAGACAAGGATCTCTCCCTTAGAGAACATGGCTTAAGGGTTTGCAGAATTTTTGGTTTGTTTATTAGACCTAAATAATAAGAAACAAATCAAATCCCCTTTCTTTTTTTTTTTTTTTAGATTTGATTTCTGAATTGATTTTATTTATTTTATTTTATTTAATTTATTTATTTATTTATTTATTTTTTAAATTCATTTTTATTGTTAGACTTATTGGGGTGACATCTGTTAGCAAGGATTACATAGGTTTCAGGCATATAATTCTACAGTGCATTGTCAACTTGATGTATAATAAGTTCACCACCTAATGTGACTTCTCTTTCCATCACCTTATATTTAGCTTCCCCCCCTCCTCTCCCACCCCC